>CM070034.1:38228337-38238894 GCA_036250615.1 Ptychadena robeensis | reverse complement strand
GGTGGATGCTGTCGGGTTAAGACTGCCTGCCGGGATATGGTCGACCTTCTTCTGGTATCTGTCGATGCGGCTGGATCGGTGTTACGTGCGGCCCTTTAGTGGTGCCGAGGGCCGCACTTGTGGCCCTCCATTTCAACTCAGTTGCCCACCACTGCTGTAGAGGAATGTATTACGTTAATGTGAACTACGGGCACTTCTTATTTGTAGAATTGTATCTAGCATGCCATTTACTTACTGTGTTGCAATATTGCCATCTATTTTACTTCTGTTGACTCCATTTGTTTGTTAGAATTAGATTGAGATTTTCTCTACTGTATTATTCTTTGTTCACTTTTGACATTGTTGAGTTCAGTTTAGAAGTCTTTTTTGTGTTCTATTTATTTTTTTTTATTATTTTTATAAAAAAAATTCAAAAACATCTCGTAAAAAAAAAAATGTTTCTACATTTATTTGTGTTGCTGTTGGAAAATTTTCTCTGGTAAACAGGTTGTCTCCTGGACAGCAATTACAAGGAGTTTCTGAGCCCTAGGCAGCACTTTAATGGTAGCCATACACGGGCAGATTTTAACCCGATTTTTCGGCCAGCAAATCATGTGAGCTCACATGGACAGATCAACCAGGAATCTCCTGCATGTCGGATCGCATGGTGACCCGACATGTAGGTAAATTCCCGACCGATCCCGTTACTTACGCTGCAATCGATCCTCAGCTTTCGAGGGAGAATTGCTTCGTCTATGGCTACCTTAAAATAAAGTTAGAAATCATTTCTATTTGTTATACACAATAAAAAAAAAGTAAGGGTAAAGATTCAATTTTAAAATACAGAACGGGGATACAATCAGTTCTTTCATATGCAGGCCATCAGTGGCAGCCCTGTATGCGTTTAATGGCAGGTTACTTTAACTGATGTAGCCTTCAGGGGGGGGGGGGCAAGTTCTGTCAGGCTAGGATAATGTTTTCCTTCCTATATAGTGAACAACAGGCATCTAGTATTTGTACCACTAAAATATTTACATGAAGACATCATCATGCATTGCAATAGTCATGCCAGTGTTAGAGCAACATTGTAAGTGATCTAAATGGTGTATTGTTTCTAGCATGCTCTAATGTCTAAAAGTAGCTGAATTACCAACACACATAAATTGAGCCCCGGAACAATGGTGATAACATTCCCAGGCACAATGCTTACAATGCTAGGCCTGTACCACCATAGCCAACTGTTAATATTATGCAATAGGGTATTCTATTCTAGCACTACAGAAAGAGCTAATAGAGCTGCAAATATTTCCTCTTCCCACACACTCACTTATTTCAATTCAGAAAATAGGTATTTATTCTTTGTAAAAGATCTATACATAAAAAGATATTGTACTGAAAGCTGACATAAGAGAAGCATTGTAAAACATCTGTAGACCATTTTATTCAATATGATAAAAGGAAAAATGCATTTAAATGCTGTTGAAGTTATAAAAAATGATTCACATAGCAGAAAGTGCTGCATATTAAAAGTACATTGTCTTGGTTATAACATTTAGCAAGTGTCTTTTTTCTGCAATGGGGACCATGTTAAATCTGTCAACATATAAAATGATGTTTAGTTCCAAAATCTAATAAAAATAAAGGGACCCTTGTTCATTTAATGCAAAATTCCATGGCAATGTAGTTTTTTGTAAGGATTTTTTTTTATGGAAATACATGCTGAGAATAGAAAAAAAGAGAAGAATCTGACACATTTTACAATGTCAGAATGAATACAGAACTCTTAGGCAGAACTATGCCTATTCTGAATTTTGACCCATATGTGTTTAGAGATATTTCTAATTATCCTGATCATGAATGTCAATAGGAATTAAGTAATACAAAAACTGGTTGTATTGGAACTGATAGCATAAGCAATAATGTAAACGGTCAAATTGCGATTGAAATATGTTGCTGTCAACTCTGAAGATGAGACCCAAACGTAGTAGTAGATGTAGGAGTGAAGCATCATTAATCTAAAAAAAAAAAAAAAACCCATCAGAGAAATAGAAAAAATATTGTTTGGAATATTCTTAAAAAGAAGGAGCACACGGGTGAGCTCAGAAATTCCAAAAGACCCAGAGTATCAAGAAAACCAACTGTGGTAGTTGACCAAAGAAATATTTCCCTGATAAAGAAAACACCCTTCAGAACAGTTGGCCAGATCAAGAACACTCTCTAGGACCGGGGTACTCAATAGGCGGACCCCGGTCCGGATCCGGACCCAAATAGGGTCACATGTGGACCGGGGGCTCATTCCTCCCCTCCATACTCATGAAGCGAAGGAGTGAAGCTAATGCCCATCCAGCCTCATGTGAGCAGAGAAAATGGCCATCCCAGCGCTCCTCAGGTCCTCTTACCCCTTTCACCCTCCACTGACCCCTCAATATATACTTGTGAGGTGCCCCTTGTCTAGTAATTAATTACATAAGTTTGAGACTGTGTCCTGTATAGACTATAGGGAGAATATTTATATATATTTATATAAATGTACTTGACTATGTCAGGCTTCAGGGTCAGCACAGTGCACAGTAAAATTCCAAACTCCGGACCTCAGACTGAATGGAAATTTGGTAAGTGGACCTTTCAAATTTATATTTGAGTAACCCTGCTCTAGGAGGTAGGTGTATGTGAGTGAATACAGACGGTTCACCACAAGATGTAAACCATTGGTAAACCTCAAAAACAGGCAGGCCAGATTAGAGTTTGCCACGACATCTAAAAACGCTTTTACAGTTCTAGAACAACATCCTATGGACAGATGAGACTAAAGCCAGCCATACACAGTCGGATTCCATGGCCGCTCGATCACCTATCCGATCGATTCCGGCGATTCTTGCAGGAATCGCAGGTGTGATCGATCGGCCAATTAAGAGAATCCGATCGCTGCTTACCACCTTGTCCAACGGATTCCGGGACGATTCCGTGTCCGATTGTCCACCTCACAAATGGCAACTCCCCCTGATGTGTGCAGAATCGGATCAAAAAGACCAACATGTTGGTTCTCTGTCGGATCCGATTCTGGGCCCCTGAACGATCGGACGTGATCGATCGGACAAGGTGGGCTGCACACGATTCCGGCACGATCGTTTCGCGTACACGCGCCCGGAATCGATCGGCCCGGAATCCGGCCGGAATCCGACCCGTGTATGGGGGCCTTAAAGCTAGGAATACACGGTTCGATTTTAGTACTATTGATTTTTGATATGATTTTAGATCTTGATCTTTTCATCGGACACCGATCGTAAGCGAATCCAAAGTAGATCCACATGGAAGGTTTGAAGGAAGGATCTTAATACGTCCAAAATCGGCGATTTTAGTTTCGATCACAAAACACAGGAAAGAGTCATATATAAATGTGTCATCGAATACAATCGACTCGACCAACAAACCAACCAACAAAATGCTACGATTTGTGCAGTATGTGTGCAGTATACAATTTAAATTCGATCATTTTAGGTCGATCAAACACTAAAATTGAACCGTGCATGCCTAGCTTAAGATCAACTTGTGCCAGAGTGATGGGAAGAGAAGAGTATGGAGAAGGAACTGCTCATGATCCTAAGCATACCACCTCATCAGTGAAGCATAGTGGTGGTAGTGTCATAGCATGAGCATGTATGGCTGGTATTCTTGTATTTATTGATGATGTGACTGCTGACAGAAGCAGCAGGGTGAATTCTGAATTGTTTCAGGTAATATTATCTGTTTCTCAAATTCAGCCTCATTGGACGATGCTTCACAGTGCACATGGACAATTATTAAACTATACTGCAAAAGCAACAAATAAATTTTTTAAGGGAAAGAAATGAAATGTTACGCAATGGCCAAGTCATCACCTGACCTGAATGCCATTCAGCATGCATTTCACTTGCTAAAGACAAAACTGAAGGGGAAAATGCCACAAGAACAAGCAGGTAAAGACAGTTGCAGTAGAGGCCTGGCAGATGAAACCCAGCGTCTGGTGATGTCTATGTGTTCCAGACTTCTGGCTGTAATTAACTGCAAAGGATTTGCAACCAAGTATTAAAAAGGAAAGTTTAATTTATGATTATTATTCTGTCCCATTACTTTTGGTTCATTAACAAGTGGGAGGCGCATATGCAAACTGTTGTACAGTGCCAGCGCTATGCCCAGTCAGGTCGACGCAGCCACCCAATTGTGATCTTCTTCCTATGCCCCTCACACCTGTGAGACATAGCCAGACAGGCCCTGCGCTCGGCATCAAGGGGCCCCGGCGGCACAGGCTGCCTAATTGGCATAGCAAGGGGACTGATGGCAGCCTCTGCACGCTGACTGTGGAACTAGAAGCATGGAGGTGGTGTGTGGTGTTGGTAGCACCCATCCCCGCTTAACAACTTTTCTGATGGTGGCCCTGAGCGTCACCGAGTCACCTGCCCGTACCCGCCTGCACCTGAAGCTCTGATGACAACCCTGCTGTTGTAATTTCTACACCGTTCACCTGATTTGGATATAAATATCCTCAAATCAAAGCTCACAGTCTGCAGTTAGAGCACCCTGTGTTTGTTTCATTCCAAATCCATTGTGGTGGTGTATAGAGCCACAAATGTAATAGAATTGTGTCGATGTTCCAATATTTATGGCCCTGACTGTATATATAATATCATATATACTTTAATTTTAGCAAATAAATTTGGAAAAAATTAATGGCTGGAGTATAATCCTAGGGAAATGCAGCAGCTAAGGCACACAAACACACAGCAAATGAATTTTTTGTAACGGGATGTCATTATTTCAACTAGCCAATTTGAGTTAATTTCAAAGCTTCTGAACATTATATCACAAAAATCGATTTTGATGCATAAATTAAGTTTAAAGTTAAGTTGACTTAAAAAATTTTTCCCCATGCCTCCCCACCCCTTAGTTTACTGCCTGTTATAGAGATTTCCCAGACTTCGAGGGTCCTTTTCTTGGATGCTGGCCTTCCATTTAGTGTTTGGGGCTGGTACCTCTAGAGTACATTCCCTCTAGGCTTGGCAGTGGCAGAATATAAGAATGGGGCCGCCCGACATTTTTGGGCCAACGGGGGCGCCTCTCTACCAGTGGCATTTCCACCAGCCATTGTAAGTTGATTTGACATGTCACTTGGTGCTTATTATATGTATATAAAAGGTTGCCATCATATTATGTAAACATGCTGTGTTAAATGTACCCATGACAATTGCCAGGGAGAAATGCTATATACTGACCACCTTTAACAAGTTGTCACCTTTTAGTTTTACCAGTTCACCTTTTCTTACATAAGCCTAATATGGTCTATTTCAATATTTCAATATTTAGTGGAAGCAACACATCATATACAAAGAATTTGCAGCAAGTTTTTGTGTTGCAAGATACATTTGCTTTCTTAGAGAAATGGAATGTGTTGGCTGAAATATTATGCACAGAGCTCAGCCTTAGCCTTTTTGCCTAGAAAGCCATTATTAAATTGCTGGCACACACTCATTCCCTGCTGTGTCTATTTTATTATTTCTGACTTAAAGCTGCCAAACATGTGTTTCTCATTAGGCAAAAAAAGTCCTCTCTTTTTAGGCTTAACAAGTTCTAAGGAACAAAGGGATCTATATTTGGAATTTTGCCTTTTTTGTACAGAAATAGCTCCGTATCACACCTGGAAATCTTTGGCTGTATGGTTGCCACATGTGCCTCTAAAACCGGATGCTGCCTGTTCCTTCTAAAATTCTTCAGTATATGCATGACCATTCCTTCTTGTTTTACTTCAAATCCAGGATTTTTCGATCCATATGTCATGTTTGCCTTCATTCTGCCAGGTTTTGATTTTGGTGTGTTTTTGTGTACATGTTTTCTTCCTACCTGTGTTTCAGGAGGCAGCCCTTTGTTAACCATGGTTGGTTATTTTTAATTACTTTCTTACCATAATCCCTAAATCTGTGCCACAGTGTGCTTTATATTCAGCATTTATTTTCAAAGTAAAAAATGCTAGAATAGGGTATAAAAGATAGCTTTTTCGAAAAGTTCAACCAGAACCTAACTGGACTCGATTGGAGTTTAAATGGCCCAGCAGCATTTTATTACCAACATAAATAATAAAGTAAAATAAATAACAGTCATAAACAGAACATTATAAATTAAAACTAGCATGTTTGGAAGGGACATTCATCCAGGAAGAAGATCCCAGAACGACATGGCTGAAGGAGGACACTACAAGCTTGTTGGGAACTGGGAACTGGTTGGGAACTGATAACTCACTTTTTAAAATGTTTGATGCCCCTATGGGGTCCAACCTACAATCAATACTTAACCTCCTGACAATAAAACATCTTTATTACCAAAGTGCTAGCCCACGTGATGAGAGGAGTTCTCTGGTAAGAGATGATGAAGCAGAGATTCTCCTTCCTACATAGGGCTACCATGATGTACCTCTGGGGCAATGTAACCGGCCAGCCATGCCTCTTCCAACCTGAGAATGGATGGCAAGTCCAAAGTCAGCAAATCAGATGTGGTCATTTGCACCAATGAAGATGTTCTCTGACTTGATGTCTCTGTAGAAGGAATAAATAAAATCATTTGTTTTTACTGTATTGATTAATATTGCCTTATGGATCAGATGTAAAAGCTGAAAAGATAATAAAGCTGTTTGTGAAAAGCTTTAGAATAATTGAACATACCGGTAGATGAAGCCCTTCTTGTGCAGGTGCTTAAGTCAAACAATGATTTCTGCTGCGTAGAATATGATTAAAATAAGTCAACTTTATAACCATAAGGTATGATGAAGAGCAGAGTCAGACACAGTGCTTTAGTAATACTGGTACTTACCTGATGTTATCCATACTCATCACCTTTATTCATCAGATCAAAGAGGTCTCCTCCAGTGGCATACTCCATCATGATCCAAAAGTAATTTTAAAAAGATAAAACACGGGCAGTATTTTCATTTGATATTTACTTGGCAATAACTGTCATACAAAAAAAGTTCTAGAAATGTAGCACAGACTCCAGAACTTTCTATTGAATTGTCAATGTAATATTTACGGTACAAAGTTAACATGAAGACATATCACCTTAATTTTGAGTTGAGTAGGAAAACGTCTTCAAAAAAACATTATCAAATTGACTCCCTACATGAGACATAAGCTGGGAAGACACGCATAGATATGGTCTATGCGCTCACGGACATCTATCTTGCCCATATCTAATGCGGCCATCCCTGTTTGCGGCCAAACCTGGGATATCAGACATGACCTTAAACCACGGTCGATGTTCATTGGTTTGCATGGGGACCGCGGGGCCTCCATGCAAAGCATCATCGGAGCTGGAGACGCAGCAACTTTAAGTTCAAGATCCAGTTTGTAAAGGGATCCTGTTGAAACTGATTTAAAAGCCATACAATCAAGGATAGTCATCAATACATTAATCATAGTCAAGAGTGAGGTGAAATTTTCCCATTGTGTAGATCTGGAGGGCCAGCAGCATGTGATTCGCCCCAAGAGGGATTAACGATAACAGGAATACAATAGAGATATCAGACGCAACCAACCACAGGAGACACAAACCGTTCTAAATATATCAAAATGTCAATACATTTATTGATTTATAAGTCATTTAGATAGACGCTGTATTTATAGGATAATTCAAGCTTTACTTCCTGTTATATAAATATTATCAAAGGCAATATATATTTAAATAGCTCAATTAAAAAAAATAGGTTAACAGTAGATAGCAAAGATATGAGAAAGGAGTCCATGTAATTTTGCTATTAATAAAAAGTCCAAAAAACATAACAGAGCACAAAGAATACTCAGAGGACCAACAACATGATATTGAGTCTGCAGGACGAATGATCATTTAACATTGCAACAGTAAAATGACATCATGGGAATCATTTCTTGAAAGATTCTTGAAATTAGCCATCCCCGGGAATTTAGATACTGGCATTTGTCTGGCCCAGACATTTGTATAAGAAGTCATGTTTTCCAATATAATAGTGTTTGTGGGTACAGCAATGTTTCTTCTCCCTGCAAAGAAGAGACCATTGAGAATAAAACCCAGTGGCAAAGAGAAGCATACGCAACATTTTTCCCCCTGGTTTTCTGGGGCTAATGGGTCAGAGAGCGTGCATAGTCCCTGGTGTAGTTGCACATGTTTTACATTTTTAACCCCCTGTATCCTCCTCTGACCAGAGCCCTTCCCTTTATAGGTGACCCAACTTGTAGATATTTGATTGTAGGTATAATTTTCACATTCACATATGACCACACAAATTCTATCTCAAAGTACAACCATTCTTAATTAAAGTAAGTGGATTTTCTCACACAACAAATCTGTCCTACTTCTCAAATTACTTGGTCATTTTCTCCATCAAACCTGCAAGGAAAATCATTCAACCTTGATGAAGGCGGTATTTCATTTTACAACTTCATAACACCGGAATAAAAACCTATACAATATACCACTCCAGGTTAAAGCTTATGTGCTTAAACAAAATGGCTCTGTCCTTTCTAAGTTTTTCTTCAAACCTCAATTGTAAACGTCCATGCAACCCTGACAGATCCTGATCCTTCTTTCTAAAGCCCCCCATACACCACATACAATTACCATGCAATTTCTGTACAACCAACTTTTCTTCTACCAAAAATATGTAATATGAGGACCTTTCTACACCTTCCAATCACTATGTATTCTATCAGGGAGGTCACTATACTACATAGTTGTTGGTAGGTCTGATGGAAATTGTATGGAGGAATCAAAAGGTGTATGGGGGGCTTTAAACATTCCTTTTTCTTAGATGTCTTTGACGCCCAAACGTCCTTACCCATCTCAGTTAAGCTTGCCATACACCGTTCGATTTTTCTGCTCGATCATTAAGTTGATAGTTTAAAAATCGATTCCTTTTTTGCCTGAATTGATGACCAAAAGTGATGGAAATGGAAAAACGATAACAGTGATAGGACATGTTGATAAATTTTTGTCAATCAATCAAGTATATGATGGGCTTTCTTGGCATCTCAATACGTTTTTTTATCTAGTTGTACTATGGGGCATGCACACATGAATAAGGAAAGGAATCAATCTGTTTTGCTACGATCACACCATGAGGGTACACAAATGTAGATATGGGCGAGATCGATGGCTGCTTCAAAGCGTTGTTTGTGCGCTCACGGCCATCTATTGGGCCCATATCATGCGACCATCCCAGTTTTTGAGTGGGACCAATCACCATCACGCTGCTGCAGGGAACATCGGACAGCTCTAATATTGAGTCGTGTGCTCCCTGCTATACACTAGGTTTTACATTGAGGCTTCACCTTGTTTAGTCACCACCATATACTATTTGCTCTGCTTGGTGTGCAGTAAATCTACATTGTCAAACTCTCAAACTACTTATCACAGTCAACAGCAACATTTGGTCAGCTGGTCAGCTTATTACCCATTTGTTTGTCCATATCTTACATCTTACATTTAAAAAAAAATATTCATTAAGAGTATTAGGAATTGTGGTACAATGCCTTTATTTTATGAATGGCCTGTGAACTTGTTTTTTTATTATAATATTTACAAATGACACACATAAGAGCTTGTAAGTTGTGTACCGTAATTGTATGTCCTGAGAAGTTCAGCTGTTAAGCTGGCTTTAGAAGTGTAGCTGTGTAAATGTTCTTCCAGTCAATGACACCCAGGGACAGCACACCGATGGGATGAACTGTACAGTCATCTTACATAAAACAAAGATCTTAGGGGATTAAGTATAATAAGAAATTATTAGGTTTTAGGTGTAATTCATCGTTCGGTTTTATTGTGCTTAAATCCTCGTGAGAAAATATTTCAAGATGTGAATGAGACTTCACTGCAGTATATATCAGTCACTGAAACTTATACCAGATATATTTTATTCATAAAGGGACAATAACATTTGAACCATATGAAAGGTTTTAAAAGTTAACTAAAATAAAAAAATAAGTACTAGCTGTTGTTTTGTTCTGTTTAGACCTCTACACATAGGCTAGTGGTGGGGGCTATGGTTGGTGTGTTGGGAAGAGGTCCACCGGTCAATGCAGAACACTGCAACATTGACTGACAACATAATTTTTTTAACTTTTTACACTTTGTATTTTCATTTGCTTTATATACCTGAATATGTTGAAACATATTTGGAAATGTGGTGAAATTAGTTTTGGTAAAAAGACAAAGAAAATACTTAGAAACACATAAGTATATTCTAATGTAAACGCATCTCTTTGCAATGTACAAAAAGGTGAATATCACAATCATGCGGCATTTCCATCCCCCAGTCTTGACACTTGCCGATCTTACACTCTAAATTCCACACTGACATCATCTCACATGTTCTTGCTCTTGAAATATCAGTAAGTGTCCTGTTGCCTCAAGTACCTGGCATTAACATAAAAGAATAACTACTCTAGAATCCTTTAGTAAGGTGAATGGCAAAGTGCAGGAACCCACCGCAGCTAGCAAGATGTTGATTTTCAGTAACCTGACTTCACTTAAGCCCCCCATAGACAGGCAGACTCCTCCATACAACTTTCATGAGACCTACCA
>CM070034.1:38170848-38211847 GCA_036250615.1 Ptychadena robeensis | reverse complement strand
GTAGCAGCTGCAGCGCTGGACGAGGTGCTGCCGTCCCGCACGCTAGGGTGGTTAAAGGTTGCTGCCAATATACAGACACCCATACCTGGGCCTGTATAAAACCCAGCAACCTAAAAAGTAAGGGTCCCCCTTTCCTGTAGATCTCCTTTTGTTTGACCAAAACCATGTAATATGAGGGACTTTCTGAACAATCAAGTATACCTGTGTGGAATCGCAGAGCACCCTTTACTACATAGTTGTTGGTAGATCTAAAGGATATCTGGCAGAGAGATCTAAGGTATATGGCCAGCTTTAGAAATGTGTCTTTTCCCCAGTTTCCGAGTATAGCCTCGTCTCACTACTGGTTTTACCACTCCTCAACAGTTCTAACCTTCTCTTCCATTTTTTTGGGGTCTCTAGCGCAACATGAAGTTTACAGCTAAGCCTGTTAATGAAAATGACAGAAAAATGAATGCTTATTCTATATAACTAAAATATATATAATTGAAACAACAACTAAACACCTCAGTTTACCCAGAAGGGTCTGCAGTTTTGAGAAAGCCGTAGAGCAGCAGGTATACAACAGTATTTCTGTGCATATTATATAGGAACACATTAAAATGACCTTCCAACAAGCATAACATAATACCGTATATACAGTACCTGTTGAGTCCCATCTTGGACCACATCAGATGTTTATGCTCTAGATGAGACTGTTGGATACATCTGGCCAATGGCACTAAACACAATTTGGAATCTACAAAGTAAAGTCAGAATGAAGCCACTATAAAATAACAAATAATACAAAGTCCTATAATTACTACTCTAATTGTGTAACCATGTCCACTAATGATGGGTTGCATCTACTACCTTCTAAATGATAGTTATCCACACACCTTAGACTTCTGCTAGTCTTGAGAGAGCTTTTATACTTCTTGGATGGAGTACTGAAATACAAAAGGAAAAGGAACTGTACACATATTTTGAGATAGTTATACAGAAACAATTCAGCTCTTTAGAACCATGAAGCCTATAAAACTCTACAATACCATACAGGCCTTTTTTGTAACACACTTTATGCACATCGCTTTTTTGGATGATACCAATTAATGTTTTTTATCAATTATTTATATGTTTTACTGTAGGTGTTTGCACTCTCATTGTTTTGTGTGTTGCATATTTTGTTGAAGTTCTTGCATGTCCCCATTTTGTGAAGTGTTGCAGGACTTCTGATGTTCCCAGATGTATTACTGTGGCTGATGGCACAGCAGCAATACAGATACACAGTAATGTATCTATTCAGTCTGTATTTAACAAATACAAGCACCATGCATACCTGATCATGGTTATTTCAGGTTAGCATATTTGTCTGCATAAGGGTTGTGTGTCTCCAGTTCTAAGTGACCACATAGGTCCACAAGGCATTTTCTTATCATTGTAACCAATGAAGTTATGTCTGTTCCATTGGATCTGGTACTTTAGGGCTACAATTAGACAATTAAAAAAGTTGCATTTATCTCAGAAATAATATTTTAAGCATGCTATTACCTTGGTCTATTAGCTAGCATTATGTCCTGTATCTTTTATAAACCATATAACATATTACCTCTTTAAATAAGCTTTCATGTTTACAGCCCCTCTTAGTAAATAAGGTTTATTGACAAAGACTGTTATTGACCTATAGCAAAACTCCTGACAGTGCCTTTAACAAAATTCCAACGTCATCTGGATCACTCGTCTTTGTTCTGTTGTTTACAAGCTAGAGCACTGTCACCATAGATGACATGAACTTCCACTGTCAATACGATCAATTATTCAAGATAGCCAGCAGACTGTTTGGGTTTTGTGTAACTTTGCCTTTTTATATATTTAAATCACTTTATCTGTCAGTAACACTTCCCTTTTATTTTTGTGTTATCTTTTTTGATAGAAAATTAAAAAGCCTACAGGTTCTATGAATATCATTACTGCTGTGTATTTCAGAGAAGTGCTAATAGAACTATGTCATCTGTGTGAAATGCATAGAGAATTTTAAGACCAGACTGCTGTATATGTCAACGGCAATCACAGCAGCTGCTGAAAACACAGCTTTACATGGAGAATTTAATTATAGCATATAGGCCTAGGAAAATGAATGACACATGAACAAATGCAGTGTAACAGTAATGGTAAAGCAAAGGAAATGGTTAATATGATCCTGCTATGTTTTATATATTAGCAGAAACAGACGGACGGGAGGATGTAGACTTATATTGTCTGTATAATACAGGAATATGAAGAAAATATATATATATTCATATTGCATTACTCCCAGGGGACAATACACCAACTGTAAAAATGTTAGAGGTTCCTAACCTTAAATATTTTTTAACTATTAGTTCTATCTCACCCACATAAACTCTACACCAAACTAATCTGTTAGAAGCAAATGTACTTTATCATTCTTTAGCCTGACTAGGGCTAGGCAGTGTTTACATCATGTGGCATTCTTGTAAGATAAGAATAGGCTGGGCCTGACCACAGAAAGTAATGGGTGTACGTGAGCGAGCAGCTTCCTACAAGCCTCTGCGATGGCCGTTATTTACTTAGGCAAGGCATGACATCTTTAGTCAAACTACTGGGAACATTGTTTTAAATTATTGTTTGGCCTCGGTATAAAGAGAGGTATATTGGTCTGCAGATGTGGTCTGTAAATGTTTTTTTTACATTTGTATAATGGATAGAATAACAGATCATCTGTAATGTTTATATTTAAAAACAAAAAGGGGACTTGAATTTACTTCATGGCTTCTGGACTTATCAGTCATTTAAGGTAGGCATACATGGGCCGATTCAGGCCCCAATTTCTGGCCAATCGACCACAAATCGGGTGCGCCCACCTGGTCAGATCGACCAGATTTCTCCCGTATGTCAATTCGCACTTTAATCGGAGATGTTGGTAAATTCCTGGCTGATCCCATGCAAAGTAATGTCCGGCACACAAAGGGTGCCTGTCGATCCTCTGAGGGGCCGGCTGCAACGTGATGACATCATCAAGCTGCAGTCGGTCCCTTGTCTATTGAGGGAGAATTTTCCTGTGTATGTTTTATTGTAAAGTTACTTCCTCACATAAACATGGGTTGTGTTTGGTAAACCAGTAATAAGAGAATATGATTATAGATGTATGAACATAATTAAGCAACGCAAGATATAGAGGCAACATTCAGTACAAAGTCATAATTTATTCTATTCTGTATAAAAAAGGTCATAGTTTTTGTATTAAAAAGTCTTCTCCCAGGAGAAGCAATATATTATTTTGCATCATAAATAAAATCATAGCATATATACAGCATCGTCAGCAAACTCAGAAGAAGGCTTTGGCCTAGTGCTTTTTTTTCGTCAGTGCTTTGGAAACTGAAGCTGGTCTTGAATTACACACAGGAATTACAGTACCAAAAAATACTGAGGTATTTCTCCTTCGCTTCGCAAAAAAAAAAAAAGCTGAAATCGTAGGCCTCTGAAGGAAGGACGAAGCTCGTAAAATAAATAACAAGGACGTACGTTTAGTTTGTTTACAGTTTGTAGGCAGCAGCCTCTCTTTCACTTTCATCAATACAAAAAAAAAAGTTCAGGAATGGAAATACTGTCGAAACCTCCATTAAACGGAGATTATACACAAACGAAAAATCAGACGCAAAAAAGGCAAAGGTGACCTGTCCTTTTCTTTTGAAATCCTTAGTGGTTAGGACATACACTCAAAATCTTGACAAGTCGTGTCAGTTTGAAGCTGCTTGTGGTTTCACCAGTTCATATGGCTGCAAACACTTCACGTCTGGTCGACGATAATGGCTTAAAAGCGACAACGATAAGAGTTCATGAACAAAAGTTCTTGAAAATTATTGCACTTTGTTATAACACATAGTCCATGAGCTCGTTCCCTCAGCAGCTTGGCGATGTAGTGATGGGGCTCTGAAGGTAGTTCAGGGAGCTTGCTGCTGGGTGAACGGGGATAGAAACTGGGAAGTTGAAGACAGTAGTGGTGGATGTTCCTCTGTCCAAAACTGATATTGTGGGGCTACCAGCCTCGGCCGAACAGGAAGGTGCTAGTACTTGAGACTCAAACTGAAGGAGCTGTCCCATGAAGCTGAAATTTGGGGAAATTATGCTTCTTCTCTGCTTGACAAACTCAAAAGCTTCATCCAGCTTGACGCGGTTTGTCCTCATCAGATAAGCAAGGCAGATAGTAGCGGAACGTGAAATACCAGCTTGACAGTGCACAAACACTCTGCCACCATTTTTCTTTACAGAGTCTGAAAGATAAAATAAACAGTTTTTGTAAATAAAATATCGTAAAGAAATGACACTGAAAAATCATCGGTAGCCTAAACGTCCTGAATATATACCCGGTTCCCCTACAGAAAGCAACATTAAGCAAGTATGGCGATGTACTGTGATGGCCACGAGGGGGCAGATATTGCCTAAGCAGAAGGTGCTGCGCATAAAGATTATTTATGTTCTGCTTTTTAGCTGTGCTTTCATATTAGAAACAGAGCACTTCCTTTATTCGTCAAATACTTGGTCAATATTTTTACGACAATAAAGAAGTTATGAAATACATTAGCAGAACTGAAATTTTTTCTAAAGCTAAAAAAATCCTAAATGTTAGCTCTGACAACATGTCTGATGCTAAATACAGGCTCTTTAAGTATCCATGATTTTTAGAAGATATTTACCTATGAAATCGATGGCTTCATTGAACCAGGAGCTGATGTCTGCCTTGTGGCTGTCCTCCACTGGGATACTTTTGTACTGGTAGTGTCCTTCAAAGTGATTGGGGCAGTTGGCAGACACGTTGATCAAGGCGGTGATGCCAAGGGTATCCAGCATGTCTTTTCGGGAAGCATGATATGCACTTCCCAGGTAGAGAAAAGGCAAGATTTCCACTGGTCCTCCCTATAAAAAAAATACAACAGACAGGTTTAATCATCTGGAAATACATTGATACATATTAATCCACAAATACTTAAGGGGAGGTGTATGAAATATAACAGTGTCTTTCTGTTTACAGTTTCAGCCACTAAGGACAGAACTGAAAGCACTGGTTATTATTAGTGCAGGTGTCTGGGGAAGGACAATGTGCTTGTCCTTTTAAACTATACAGTCAATGGTGTTTAAAGCTCACTATTGTTATAGTGCTTGGCTAGCTGGGAGTGGTGAGGGAGGGACAGCTTGCTCGGCAGGGGATTTTAACTCTTGCCACACAAGGAAATACTGACCTGATCGTATAACGGGGTGCCGCAGGGGGTGCAGTTGGAATCGGCACTGCCTGGCACACTGTTGGCACTGAGGGGCAAGCTTAGTCCTGTTGGTGGAGAGCATTTGTTGCAGAATTCAGGATATTCAGAGGAAAACACTTCATATCCACCTGAAAGAGGAAAAAAAACAATGGCACTCGTTAGATTTCATCCTTTGTGTGTTGAATGACAGTTGTCAGTGGGAGATTTCAGTGAGCCCTATAGCTATAGGGGATTATAGTAAAGGAGAAGCAGGACAGGCTAACAAAGGCAAGTTTTGGAGGGAAGCCTCAGTGTACATTGTGATCAACACTGATCAGTGGGGGCTTTAGCTGATCAATATAGAAATAAGAGAACATTATAAAGAGAACACAGGAGAAAGTTTACTTTCAGGGAGGGAAGAGTCAATGTACTATTTGATGGACACTGACCGGAGAGGGCTTAAGCTGACTAGGATAGAGGTAGGTTATTGTATAGGGAAAAGCTAGTAGAGAGAAGTTTATAGGATGGATATAGGGAAAGATAGGTACTGATCAGTGGATGAGTATGGGGTTAGGATATTATATAGGGATCGGGAGGAGAGCTAGTAGAGGTAATCATCAATAAACCCTAGTGATCAGCTAAATATAAAGATTGTAGAGAGAAGTTTATAAGATGGAAGTAGGTTTAGGGGGGAAGCATTTGTGATCTATACTGATCAGTGAATGAGTATGAGGTTAGGATATTATATAGGGAAAGGGAGGAAGAGCTAAAATACAAAATGTGCAATATAGTGAGAAGTTTAGGAGGAAGGCATCACTGTATCTGTGTGATGGATACAGAGATAAGTAGATAGCTGGGTTTAGAGGGGGGATCATGAATGTACCTTTGAGATAGAAGATCCTGCTGCCTCGGGGGTCTCTGCAGAGGGCACTGACTGCCAGCATCATGGTGCTGTCTTTGCGCAGGGTCTCCAGCTCGTAGGTCCTGTCATCCAGCAGCACCACAGCCTCATACAATCCAGCGATCAGCCGACCCCTATGCTCTTCATTGGGGATGATGTGCTCCAGGCCCATGCTGCCCTTCGCCCTCCTCTTGACGATGGTGCTGAACCTGACGTTGCTGGAGCCCCTGATGTGGGCAGAGCTGAAGGAGAAGAACGATCTACAGTCCAGGATGAGACATTGCTGTGCCCTCTCCTCCAGGAGAGCTTTCAGCGTGCTGCAATCCATGCCACAAATCTCCATATTGACCATAGCGAAGCGGGCGGCTCGTGTCCGGGGGGTGAGCGAGGAATCCGTGCTCGGTGACAGGTGTCCTTGCTGATGCGGTCGCCTTTGTCTGATAATGATAATAAAGTGTTAGAGCGTCAGCCAGGCTTCTGTATGATTCTTGTGTTACTTGTTTCTTGTTGCTGGCTGAGCTCGTGCTGCAGCGGGCACGGCGGACGTCCTATTTATACCCAGCGGGAGGAGGCTGGCTTCTTTTTGTGAATGGCCCGTACCACGTGGACTCTGCAGTGACATCATTCCAGCTGTAGCCACGCCCCTCGTGTTCAGCCAGCATCTATGACGTCGCACAGACAGGCAGCGGCCGGGCAGGAAATACACTGCTGTAACCCCGGCAGCCCCCCGACCCGTGCCATGCCAGGCACACCATGTTCCCTCCGATCTCCCTAATAACGCTGGAATGTCAGATAATAAAGGAGACCACCACAAGCTACACCGATCCCTTCTCATCACAGGGCACTCGTGTGTGTCATGAAAACTTCTACCACTAGAGGCTGCAATGTCAGAAACACTCACACTACATGATCGCAGATGGCAGACAGATATTCACAAAGACAGGATATAACTGGTTATGTGTACATAGCGCCATCATATTACGTAGCGCTGTACAATCGGCAGGGATGTCACTAGTATTGAGATACAAGGAAGGGTCATAGGAAACAATTGGCGCCTATCAAGGGCTGAAAATCTGTGATAAAACTTAACAGACTTCTTTAATGTTATAGTAGTGTTGTACCACATTGGCCATGGAAGGATACAGAAAATTTGGAGTTTAAGTCTATGTTCCCACTTAGGCAATCGGGTGAAAAATGACCAGGCGATTTTTACATGCGCCATAGAGAATGAATGAACGCAGAAAAATTGTGATTCTGATCACAGGTCGAACCACCTTTGAGGTGGGGATTGCGGCTCATCGTCTCCATTTAGTTGAATGGGCTTGTTTCCACTTCAACTAAAGGCTGCGGTTGGACGCAGTGCAGATTACAGGTCGCGGCTGATCGCCCCTGATCACAGCCAAAGACCTGAATGGCTGGGGTTAAAAATCGCGTGTCATGTAAGCCGCAACCATTCACTCTCTAAGGGCGCGATCAGGCGGGGTGCGCTGCCCCCCCCCCCCCCCCCCCCCCCCCCCCCCCCCCCCCCCCCCACTTCCAGGCTGCCATCTCTGTGCTGCGAGTCTAATCATGGGAGCCAGCGGGAGATCGCTAGATGCTAGCGATCTCATGCAGCTCCGCTCCATGATTACAATCACTTGTGGGAACATAGCCTAAGTGATCCCCTTTATTGGCTAAATGAAGTCATTAAAGAAGCAAGATTTCGGGTGTCTCAGATCCCTTCTTCAGGCTTAAAAGATCCCTTCTTAAGCCTGAAGAGGGGATCTGAGACATTCCGAAAGCTTGCTTCTCTAATGACTTCACTTATCAAATAAAGGGGATCACTCAAACTCTATGTATTAATGTTATTATTTAATGTAAATAGTCTGTTATCTGGTTTACTTTAATTTCTCCCGGAAGATCCCTGCCTTTGGTTCCCTTGGTCTTTATGATGTCTATCTAAAGCCCCCCATACACCTTAAGATCGATCCTTACAATCTTCATTAGATTTACCAACAACTGTGTAGTATAGTGGCCTCCCTGATAGAATACATAGTGATTGGAAGGATTAGAAAGCTCCTCATATTACATAGTTTTGGTATTACAAAATTTGATTGTACAGAAATTGTATGGAAAGATTGTAAGGTGTATGGGGGCCTTAGTCCATGGGTTATTTTTAACACCCTACATATTTTGGGTTGTGTACCACATGTCTTCAAAGGAGTTACCACATAGGATTGAGTCTCAAAGATACAGGTCATGAACATCTAATAACAATTAGTAGTTATGTATATGTAACATTTATAATATGATAATTATATTTTTATGTGGGGTGAAGCCCACCCAAACTATACCAAATGATGTCCATTACTATCAGTATACCAACTATTCATAAGGGGTCACATGCCTTAAAGAAGTTTCCAGCTCTTGTTGTTTAGTGTGGTTTTTTTCCTCTGACTATATTTTTTCATTTACCAACACTTTCCATAGGAGATCACATGAGTCTTAGTTGAGAATGTTCCAGATTTTTTTATTAACCCTAATGCCAAGTAGGATTTTATTTCACTAGCTAAATTTATCCCACTTTCCAAATAAATCACATGTTTTACATCATAAACTTATAATTTAGTCATAAACATGTGACTTCACCCTGGTGTACAGTTACTATTTACATTGGTGACATCATTTTTCCTCTGGTACTAGCAGTGACATCACAGTCACATTCGACATAGCTGGCTGTATACAAAGTTACTGATTGCACACTCGTATCTTCTTCTGGATAGGTGTGTCTGATGCCATCAGATTTTCTGAACTTTCTTGTAAAGTCACCCTGTATCACTGGCTTCTCTCTTTGTGTGTCCACAGTGGGAATTGAAGTGTTTTTTAGTGACAGGTGACAATCTGGGATAGACAAACACTTCTACACACTTCTAGCTAAGCACAAAGACCTGCTCAGCCCATTGACTGTCTGCACTTTCCCACAACCCTGGTAATCAGGCGGCAGTGTGTCATGAAAAGGAATAGCGACCAGGAGCAAAGATGGTCAAACGCATTATGTCTAGAACAATAGGGGGGGGGGGGGGGGGGGGGGGGCGCAGCTTACCCTTTCTGGGTTAATAGGCTAATAGGAAGCATTTTTAGGAGGGAGGAGGAAAGGAAACAAAACAGTTAAATCTAGGCTGCAATAGGGAAACAGAAGTACAGCAAACACACGTTAACTATTAACAGGACGAGAAGAAAGAATGACACCCTTCCAGAAAATGTTTCACATTTGCCTGAGAAAGGTCACTTAGATTCCGTATTCAGAATCAGGAAATTAAACAAGGGAAACAAAACAAAACATTCCACTTGGTTAAAAGAGACCAAAGAAAAATAACGAAGGGTACCATTGCCTGGCTGTCTTTGACAGAAATATGAAAAATCAAGATGAAGAAAGTCAGAACTCCAGGTGTTCCAAAAGAGTGACCCCAGAAAATACTAAACCCATTAGATTAGCATGAAACCCAGGAAACTGGTATTTTCAGAAAAAACAATCTGCTAAAAACTCATGAAGTAGCAAACCACCACTGGCAAGACATAATATGATCTCCTGTGTGGCCCTCAGGTATTAGGATACTGTAGATCAGGGGCACCCAATTCCAATCATGATCTACTCTGGTATACCTCTTTACAGGTTTTATTTTGCTCCTCATTAAAATGTATAAAGAATACTTAATATACATTAATGTTTACTAAGTTTATTGTTATAATTTTGACTTTCTCACTTTAAAAGTAGCTTGCACCCCTTAAGTCGATAGTTGGTAAAGAAGAAAACTTTTAGTTTGAGATATATAGAAGTTGGTTAAGGAAAGCCCGTGCTTAGGAGCATCCAAATCCTTGCTCTTTAACTTATAAACCTCTGGATTGAAAGAATCAAGCAGCTTGAGGAACCTTAAACATTTGGACTTTATTGAAAACTCAGTGACTCACTAAAGGTGGCCATAAAGCGATTTGTGGCTGTTTTTTGGGGCAGATGGACCACCATGCTCTGTCTGCAATGAAATGGGCCACAAATTGAACGCGCCAACCTTAAATCCGCCCAGAAATCGACCTTTCAAATTACGGACATGTCCGTAATTTTTAGCTCTGCCTCATTACTTTGGATCCCCATTCAAAGTAAATGCCGGCACACAAAGGGTACAAGGCTGATTCTCAGGACAACCGGGAGTGATGACGTCAATCTGCCGAAAAATCGAAAGAAGAATGAGAGGTCTATGGCCACCTTTAGTCGTAGGGTCAACTCAGGATGACTCTTCAGCTTATATCCAAGATACCAGAAATAGAAGCCACCATATTCAGCAAAGGCTAACCTTTAAGGAGATCCATTGAACAGACAACTTTATGTGCTTGCTCACCAGCTCAGGTTGATTTTATACTGTCAGGGGACCCCCCAAAAACTCAACACTCTTTTAGGAACTATCTACCGCAATGTTCAATCTATCAAATGGTAAACGCCAAGAAGTGTAGTTTATCATCGTTAAGCTACAAGTATAGTCGGCTCAAGATACTGGTTATTTAAATCACAAATTATATGACTGTTCATAATGGTGTCACATGCTAAAGTGATAGTAATGTTCTGGTCTATGTTTAATGTCATTCAATTTCCTTTCGCCAAACCATCCTACATAATAAGATATCCAGTGGTCACAAGATGAGGTTACAAGAGTGACAGGTCTTTTCTATGACTAATATGCCTACAGGTTACTTTTGTACACAACTGATAAGGACTGTCAAAGGTCTGTAAGATGTGTCACACATACAGGTGTAACCATTTCTGATCTTTGTCCTGACCAGGTCTGAGGGTTCGCTGATCCTAATAGTATTAATAGACTAGTAGGGGTTTCACTATTACCGAGATGTAGTTTACACAGTTCACTACACAGTTTTATGTGCATTTTAGCTCGGTAAGTGTCTTGAGAGTTTCCGATGTGGTGTATCACAGCTCACCATCACGAGTGTCACAGGAAATTATGTCAGCAACTCAAAACTTGTAGGACAAAGACACTATGTACAAATAATCTGTTCGGGGTAGAAATGTCTCATTATTTAGGGTATAAGATATTTATATGATAGGACACATTTATCTACAATAAGATAATGGCAGGGTACAGCATGATTTGTAGACTAGAAAAACACCAGAAATGTAGGATCATAGCTTTTAAATTCTTAATGACATTCTTTGGTGACTTAACTATTATATGGATATAGACCTGAACTCGACATCAATGGGAAAGACCATCTTTAAAACAAAAAGGTTTACCAACATCCCTAGTTAGAATAACAAAGGAAAACGGAGGGAAACTGTCCTCCTTGGAGTTTTCATGGTACCACCATTACAAAGATTTACATAATGTGAATGGGAATGTCTCCCTCAGATTTTTTCCCATTTCCCTAATACATATCATATGCCTTCTGCACTTTTATCATCCTAACACTGAATATTCCCCTGGCATTACCGAAAGGCTTGGTTCACATCTATTTATTTTTATGTGTGTTGGGTAATAGAGTTTAACATATGTGAACCACACCTGTCAAAATTTTGCATTTGAAAATTAGGATAATTTTTTTCCAGAAATTACTTTTGCCACGATCCTGCCCTGGGGAGGATGCCATGAGTACCACCATTGGCACCTGAACTTTCATGTTTCAATACCGTAAGTGACACAGCACACATCCTCTGGAAAAGCAAGAGAGTAAGAGAGAGGCCCCCATACACCTTACAATCTTTCCATACAATTTCTGTACAATCAACTTTTGTTCTACCAAAACCATGTAATATGAGGACCTTTCTAAACCTTCCAATCACTATGTATTATAGCAGGGAGGCCACTATACTACATAGTTGTTGGTAGATCTAATGGAAATTGTATGGAGCAATCTAAGTGTATGTGGGGCTTAAATTCAGCTCCTGTTATCACTCTGCTCAGTTTGGCCAGCAAGGGGTTGCTAGCACATGGCAGAGAGAAGTGCAGCACCAGCAGCCCGGATGGAGACAGAGGGCAATTGCAGCTGTAGAATGGGGAGCAATTCTACTGCACAGACAACTGCAATCTCTTTAGAACTCAAGGGAGATTAACTAATTATTTGTGAGGAGGGCGGGCAAGAGGGGACACTTGAGATATATGATGTGACCAGGCCCAATGGATTTCATTGTTAGCATGTTAACATTTTGTTCAACATACATTGAAACATATATGTGTATAAGGCCATATCTGTAAATTCTTTGATTGTTTTGGATATATTGGAAAATAATTTGAATTCCTGTTGAGACTTTAACTTTATGTCAGGATGTCAACAATGTGTAAAATTGTGAACTATAAACTTTGAAATTGTGTACTTTAAACAGCATCTTATATGACATTATTTATTTAGTTCATGCTTTCATTAAAATTTATACTTTACTCAGAAAAAACCAACATTTACAATTTATCATTAATGTTAAGGGACTACTAAATGTAATTAGGGATGGGTATGCTGCTTATATTGCTCTCTTTCTCTTAGGATTTACCATCAGGGCTACTGTCACTGAGACAGGGGGTGAGGGAAACGAGGGAAAAGGGGTAGAAGAACATCTTCCAATAAGGATGTCTGTGATAGTAAATATCTAAGAAGGGATTTCCCTCTCTTTAGAGAGATTTCCTTTCACTTCCTGTAATATTGTCAGGAAGGGAAATGACCCAGATGGAAATAAGGTGACAAAATAACATTGCAGTGGTCTAGTCCAATTCCTATTTTATCCAAAGAAAAGTTGTAATGTCTTTCAAGTATCTTTAAGTATGCCCTGCTGAAGTACTGACCAATTCTGTCTTAATAGAGCTGAACCAGCAACAGTCATTTATACCAGTGATGGCTACAAACAGTGACAATTCACTGGCAACTGACGCTGGCATCAGGGATGTTTGATGAGCACACAGATTACTTTGTGTGACATCAATGCCCAATGAGGAAGGGATTTTACTTCCTTATTATGATAGAACTAAATAACAAACCATATTTCTTAATTTGGTTGCTAACATCCCATCTATGTATGTCTATGTGTAAAATCCTCTATGGTCCTAGGCATACTAAAATAAGATCCCTCAACAGACAAGGAGCAGATTTCCCTTCTAAAGGCTTTCTGTTGTGTGCCCTTTATGCTGTTCTGATACTATTTTATCTAATACATGAAGGGTGGTGGGTGGTTTGGCCCACAAAATTATTGTGGTATAACTTTCCATATTATCATCAGCTTTTACTTGCAGGTAACCAGCACATTTCTTAGAACTCTACACTAGCTGATACTTGTGGTTTTACTTTTTCTATAGTGCACCGTTACATCCACTTGTCAACTTGGAAAGGGCAGAATGAGGACCCTGAGAGTTATTTGTGGTGGCTAAATACATTTTCTTTTTTGGCCTTTGTGTGAATTGTATTACAAAGTAATGGAAGCCATCCCAAATAGTACATAGGGTAAGTACAGATCCTAAAAATGTTATCTAAGAAATAATTTATGAAAAAAATCTAGATATGTGTTTTTCTTTATCATTTAGTGATCCCCTGAAGAGGAACACTATATGATCAATGACAACTGCTGTTTCCTAAGGGAAAGGACACAATGGGGGGGTCACCATCTCATCCTCCCCTGTCTATAGAACAGACTAGGCAAAGTTTTTACAGTTTTTCTGTTGCTGGAAATAATCGCAAAGAATTGGGCTCAGACACAATGATTAAGCATGTGTACATCACTTTTACAAATAATGGGTATCTCCATTACCATAAACCTTTGTTGGTAAACATTATAAGATTTACATTTGTAGTAAACAACTGGAGCCGCTACATCTGAGGACTGATCAGCTGCAAAGGAGACTCCTTTTACATACAGTGGACATGGCCACTTACAGCCCCAAGCTATATATATCCTTTGCTCACAGTCATATTAAACATGGTGCCTTACAGCCCTATGGTCTATATATCATTTACATACAGTCATGGTGGACATAGCATACGACAGCCCCAATGTCTATACATCCTTTACATACAGTCATGGTGGACATAGCATACAACAGCCCCAATGTCTATATATCCTTTACATACAGTCATGGTGGACATGGCCACTTACAGACCCAGGGTCTATGTACCCTTTATATACAATCATAGTGGACATGGCCCATTACAGCCCCAATATCAATATACCCTTTACATACAGTCATGGTGAACATGGCCCATTACAGCCCCAATATACCCTTTACATACTGTCATGGTGAACATGGCCCATTACAGCCCCAATATCAATATACCCTTTACATACAGTCATGTTGGACATGGCCCATTACAGCCACAATTAATATCTATCCTTTACGTTCATGGTGGGCATGGCTTTTTACAACCCTAGGGACTATATACGCTTTACAGCAGTGATTCTCAACCTTTTTAAATCTGCAACCCCCGTAACTGATGTGGTGGGCACATCCTCTAATAATCCCAAGGGGAGTAATTTAACTATTTTGTGCCATGTATCTATACAGCAGGCATCATCTTCATTGTTGTTTTCCAGATTCACATATGCTTATCCCTTCAGTCCAAAACGTGCTGACTCTTCCGTCTGCTACCTGCTTGAGGAAATCCCAGCATCAGCCCTTTGGCTTACCAGAGATTTAGCACAGAGACCTGTCTGAAGTCAGTGAGTCATGTTAATCGATTTTAAATTAGGGGCGGCCTAGCATATATTATTTCAAATCCGTCCCTGATTAGTGCACAGATCGAAGTGCTAATACTGGACATACATTTTACCGCAGATGGAAGCAGCTTATCTTAGTGTGATTCAGATAAGACCAAGAAATGAATGTGTTCTTCTTTATAATGTACGCATTGACAATAGGACTCTATTCTTTAAAAACCTGAGTTCTTCTCTGGAAATAGTACAACTACAACATACACTGGAATATTGCCAGTTTTGTGTGGGTTGTATATCACCTGGCTCAAGGCGTATTGTATACAATTGAGCAGCACTTATTGGGAACGATCCTCCTGAGGGTATAACTGGTTACTAGATCATAAAAAAATAGATATTGTTATATAGACTTCACTATTAACAGACATAGCATCATCAACTGGCAAATAATATACTTGGAATTTACCTTTTTTTGTAGAGCAAGGACCTGAATGAGCACATCCTCCATTACTTGAGGTAGACCAGACCTGAGTCTTTATCATGCTCAGTCTGGTTTATTGTGCTTGTGGTGACAATAGTACAGTACAAACCTTATTGTATACATATTTCTGTAAATACATAACAACCTGATGTTAGAGGGTGTTAAGCACATGAATGAATGAAAATAAATATTATGTTTTCAGTCCATAACAGATATGGTACGTGACTAATGCTAGCCATACACATGCCGATAAGCGGCCGATTTTTAACCTGACCGACGGGTGTTTAACCTGACCGATCGGCATGTGCCCACATGGGGCGACAGATATGCCCATGACTATCATGACTAAAGGAGTACTGAGGGCCCCCTAAGCCCACCAACATTCAATGTACCATAATAAAACTAGTAACCATAATGAATGTAATAATGACATTAAATATCTTTGGAAGTTTTAATGATTAATGTAAATGGGATTTACATTAAATCATGGCCACAGCCTCAATAAAATAACAATAAATAACCATAAATGGAAAGAGCCTGAACAGTGCCACCCAACATCCTTTTACTATTAAACCAACTGTACCTGCCACCAGCCCTTTTAAAACTAGCACGTGGGTTCCTTCCAAATATCATCCTAATACAATGGGTTAACCCCGCCTGGAATTACATGTAAATGGTGTTTGTGACTGCCCTTAATTCCTACCTAGCACGCCACAAGACCTCTTCATAAACAATTTTCCACCCGGGCTTCTGCTATGCTGTGACAAAAGAGCAAAAAAAAAAAGAGAATACAAGCATGAAAACAACGGGCAACAAAATATACATAATACGGCAAAGAGAAAAACAGAGGGGAGAGAGGGTGGGTGACTGGCGATCCCAAAAGGATCTGCCCTACTTGATAAAGACTCCCATGGCCAAGCCCACTCCCTACCACCCTGCCCTAATGACGCTGCCTGACTGCATAGGGGCGGGGGACCAGTACCCCAAGTCAAGCTGCCCTCCCCCTAGCCTTCAGCCCGGCTCCGGTTAACTCATTAGAGATCTTCAAGCTGGCCATACACAGATCGCTTTCTTTGCGATTAATCTTAGATTTGATCATCTTGTGCGATTGATCACAGCGTGCAATGGTGCGATCGAACGATCTTAGAATTGAGATTGATCATACATTTATATATTGTGATTGATTTAAACAGGATTGATTCAATATAGTACTATGGCACGCAGTGTGACATACTAATCGTTTACAATACCTCGAAAAATCGTCAGATACTAGTACGATCTAAAATGTACCAGCTTGTCTGATCGCTTAACCCTCTGAGCGTTTGCCACGTGGCACGGTTATAAAAAAAATGTGCTCCGCCGTGATTGCCAGCTCAGCTCAGGGTACTAAACATAAGCCCGGCGTCACTGGAGACGCCGGACTTATGCTGACGAAAGGCGACGCCCCTCCATTTACATGGAGGTCTATGGCGCCGCCTACCCCCGCCCCCTTCGCGTCACCGGTCACGCGATCGGGGCAGACCCGGAAGAAGACGGCGAGACCTCGGGCGCTCCTCCGGCTAACTGGGGCTGAGTTTCATGATGCATGAAACTCAGCCCGAGTTAATTCGGGGAGAACGCTCAGAAGGTTAAGGGTCAAAATTTCTCCCCTTGTGTATCTGTTGTGGTATAGTTATATATATTATTCTATTATAAAAGTTCAGTTCTTGCAGTATATCTATTATTTATCGATATATCATCTACGATATGTATTCTGTTATTTTTATTAACATTTATTGATATACCAGCAAAATATTACGTAGTGTTGTTCAATAGAGTTTCGGTTCTAACACACAAAATCAAGGAAAAGATTGGAGGGTAGGTTTGGTTGCTGTTCCCATCCCTAAACTATAATACAAAAAGACACAAAGGAGATTCCCTCGTGGGAGTTTAATATGACGCCAAATTATCTAAAAAGAGAAATACATTTATTCTTATGATCCAATTATAAACATGTACAAAACATATTAGCAAATGCCGACATTGTTATCCCACATATTCAGAAACTATGCATAGGAAGGTAGATCTATACAGGTGGAAAGTTGGTAAGGTGCCTATAAGGCTACATGTTTCGCCGATTGGGGCTTCTTCAGGCCAAAGCACCTTGGGAAGTTTGTGGATCTGTATCGAAAGAAGGATGCGTGATATTAGTTTCGAAAATATATCTATAAATAAATAGCCCATGTTCCCTTATTACGTATCGTAACATACCTTCCCAATAGTGTGAGGTACCTCTCCTATGTAACCGAGGGGAAATTTTGACAGTGGTATGGTGGGCGGGCGTAGGTGTCTCAACAGATCAGGAGCAGTGTGGTCCGGGGGTCAGGCCTGGATCACCTGATGAACTGGGGGAAAGAGAGGATTCGTTTCACTGAGTTATCAAGATACGCAGTCAATGAGTTCTATCTATGGATAAAAGCTAGCCATACACATGTCGGATTCCATGTCCAATCGATTCATCATCCGATCGATTCTGGCGATTCTGCCGGGAATCGCAGGTGTGATCAATCGGCCAATTAAGAGAATCCATTGCTGCATACCACCTTGTCCAACGGATTCCGGCACGATTCCGGGACGATTCCGTGTCCGATTCCACCTCCGATTCCACCTCACAAATGGCAACTCCCCCTGATCTGTGCAGAATCGGATCAAAAAGACCAACATGTTGGTTCTCTGACGGATCCGATTCTGGGCCCCCGAACGATCGGACGTGATCGGACGGACAAGGTGGGCTGCACACGATTCCGGCACGATCGATTCACGTGCACGCGCCC
Organism: Ptychadena robeensis; assembly: GCA_036250615.1. Taxonomy (NCBI): domain Eukaryota; kingdom Metazoa; phylum Chordata; class Amphibia; order Anura; family Ptychadenidae; genus Ptychadena; species Ptychadena robeensis. The sequence goes on along the minus strand of CM070034.1, from coordinate 38,193,750 downwards.
GGAATCGATCGGCCCGGAATCCGGCCGGAATCCGACCCGTGTATGGGGGCCTAAACAGTCTCAAATTTGAATATATAAACTAGACATCTCTGGTTAAATTCCTTGGTAGCCTTTGTTCATGCCTCCCTTAACAGAAAATCTTTAATGCCTCCATATAATCATATTGGCCACTCCGGGCTCAGTATATGAATCTGGGCAGAGTTTCTATCTTAAGATACAATGTAGGAGTATTTCTATCTCTGGATACACTGCAACAATAGATTGTAAAGTCTAATAAACATCCGACACTGGGACCACCATAGATAGCTAATCGGTGCAGAGTACCTTGGTATGTTGGTAAATGAGAGTTATGCCAGTGCTCCAGACCTATCCGAAAGACAATCAACAATGCTCCCGAGCCGGGAACCTCCACATGTAGCAGACGCCACAACAAGTCCTGTGAATGAGGGCTACGTACCCGGCGCTCGGCTAATGTAGCTGCCGCCGCCGGAAGTTGGGAGCCCGCATCCACAGGAGTGGGGAGGATCCTATGTGGGCGCATAGTAACTCTGGCGTCCCCGGCAACGGAACGGCACCGCTTACCACATCACTGACAGTGTGTGGCACCAGTCCGTCCGAACCGCGGGTGGCCAGAGCAGCGGTCCTCCTAGTCCTTTGCCGTTGGGGCATGAATTGCCCATCCGGCGTACCCTGATGGAGAGGAGGGAGGGACCAAGGGGGACGGCATCCAGGGGAGCCGTGGTCTCAATAGGGAGGCCATCGGCATTCCGCTTATGCGCCCACATAAAGAGACACTTCAGCAATGAAATCGCCCCCAAATACACACGTGAACAATAGGAAAAAGTTCAAAGGATGGATAGCAGATACCGAGAATGCACATCCCTCATTCACAGGACTTGTTGTGGCGTCTGCTACATGTGGAGGTTCCCGGCTCGGGAGCATTGTTGATTGTCTTTCGGATAGGTCTGGAGCACTGGCATAACTCTCATTTACCAACATACCAAGGTACTCTGCACCAATTAGCTATCTATGGTGGTCCCAGTGTCGGATGTTTATTAGACTTTACAATCTATTGTTGCAATGTATCCAGAGATAGAAATACTCCTACATTGTATCTTAAGATAGAAACTCTGCCCAGATTCATATACTGAGCCCGGAGTGGCCAATATGATTATACGGAGGTATTAAAGATTTTCTGTTAAGGGAGGCATGAACAAAGGCTACCAAGGAATTTAACCAGAGATGTCTAGTTTTTATATTCAAATTTGAGACTGTTTATCCATAGATAGAACTCATTGACTGCGTATCTTTATAACTCAGTGAAACAAATCCTCTCTTTCCCCCAGTTCATCAGGTGGTCCAGGCCTGACCCCCGGACCATACTGCTCCTGATCTGTTGAGACACCTACGCCCACCCACCATACCACTGTGAAAATTTCCCCTCGGTTACATAGGAGAGGTACCTCACACTATTGGGAAGGTATGTTACCATACGTAATAAGGGAACATGGGCTATTTATTTATAGATAGATTTTCGAAACTAATATCACGCATCCTTCTTTCGATACAGATCCACAAACTTCCCAAGGTGCTTTGGCCTGAAGAAGCCCCAATCAGCGAAACATGTAGCCTTATAGGCACCTTACCAACTTTCCACCTGTATAGATCTACCTTCCTATGCATAGTTTCTGAATATGTGGGATAACAATGTCGGCATTTGCAAATATGTTTTGTACATGTTTTTAATTGGATCATAAGAATAAATATATTTCTCTTTTTAGATAATTTGGCGTCATATATATATATTAAACTCAATTATCTTGGTGTAGCTGTTCCAATTAAAGTCCCACGAGGGAATCTCCTTTGGTTCTAACACACAGGTACAGGTTATGATACAGAAGGAGTTGAGGGTCCTTCCCAGTCAGGCTTACAATCTGTTTGCTTTTGTCTATCTGTATTCTGCTGTCTGCTTATGTTCCTAGCTTTTCATTACATTTATGTGCAATGTTTTCTATTTAATCACACATATACAAATAACAATAACATTTAGTTAACAAAAACTAAAAAAGACCCCAAAAGTTTTCCTCTTTACTTCACTGTTCCTAGTAAAGAACATTGAGCCTGCATATTTCTCAGTATCTCCACAGTTAATCCTAGCCCACAGATGGTTTATTCGAAGCTTAATATCCATCTAAAGCTTTCTTAACATCAGGTGGCCTCATGTGTCGCTCTCCTCCTGGCCCCATGTATACACTTGTCAGGATCAGACGGCAGGTTTCATCCAGGAGGAAGGTCATGTGATTGTGACGATTTAAGGAGAGGCTGGGAGATTCATGAACACGTCACAGTGACTTGGGACATGTACTGTGTGTGTGTTTATGTGTGTGTCATATTACATGTCTGACTAAGAGAGGAGGGACACAGGGAAACAAATATTGAATATGTCATGCACTACTGTGGCATTGTGTACCACTGTCACAACGTCTTTCAGGAAACAATGCAACTGTTGGTATTTCTCAATAGTAAACATATAGCAACAGCATCAGCACTTACCTGTAGTAATACCAACAAAATAGCCTTAGACCAGTGTTTATCATATCATAAACAGTGGTGGGCAACTGAGTTGATATTGAGGGCCACAAGGGCCGCACATAACATTTTCAATCTATACTGACTTGTATAAGCAGTTTTTTAAATAAGAAAATTACAGCAGGTATAGCTAGAAGACATTTATTTTAAATATCAAAATGTTTTAAAATTATACTTCAAGCATTAGGGAACACTGTAGTATAGTAATGCACATTTTGTGTCATGTGTGCCTCATAGATATATTATCAAAGCCTTTGATGATATCTGTGGGGCTCAAAACCTTTGATTGAAAGGTTATGTGCCACAATATATATTAAACAATCATCCTCTGTTTCTTGGTGGAATAGTGGGAGCATAGGCACTTGTATGTCTGCCGTTCCCCTGCCCAGGCGTCTTCGCCCAGGGTCTTCTTAGAGCGGGAAGGGTACAGTGCTGGAGACTATACAGTCAGGAGGGCACAGAGCTGTGGAGCATATACCATTAAGAGGGTGCAGTACTCTAGACCATATAACATCATGGGTGTGCAGTCCTGAGGACCATGTAACATTAGAAGAGTGTAGTGGTATGTAGAAAGAATCATATTCATAACAGCATGAGGGGCAGACGGGTGCAGTTCTGTGGACCTTATAACATCATGAGGATGCGGTACTTTTGACATTATAACATCAGGAGGATCATATTCCTAGCATTATGAGGAGCAGGAGGGTGCAGTGCTATGAACGTAATAACATCAGGGGGATCATATTCCTAACATTATGAAGAGCAGGAGGGTGCAGTGCTATGGACGTAATAACATTAGAAGGATCATATTCCTAACATTATGAGGAGCAGAAGGGTGCAATGGAGCTTATAACATCAGGAGAGTGCAGTGCTTTGGACTTTTTAACATCAGGAAGGAGCAGTGCCATTGATCATAAATAATCAGGAGGAGGCTGTGGTCCTGTTGATTATATAAGTTCAGGAGAGTTCAGTGTTTTGGGCCATACAACATATCATAGCATATCATAGCAAAAGGGTGCAGTCCTGTGAATAATAAAACATCAGGAGAGGAAGGAGGGTGCCAACCTATGGACTATGTAACACAATATGCTTTGTTTGAGCCTTGGCACCCAAAAACTCCCCAAGGCCCTATTCCAGCAACATTAGGTAATTGTTATGCACTGTAATTTATATAGATAAGTGAATCTTACAACTTGGGTTTAGTGACGACATGCTGGAATGCGCCCAACCTTTTCTTGTCAGTAAAAATGTAAACCAAACTTCAGACCTTTACATGTGTTTATATATTTTTTTTTTTCAAATGCTATCTGTTTATGGAAAAGCATATTCCAATGAAATTACAGTGCCAAGCCAAGTTACATTACAACAAAAAAAGGTTATTTTAGAAAGAATTTTCACTCCGGGATCTTTTTAAAGCAGCAAATGGCTTGGTGAGATCATCTAACGGTTGCTCATTTTTTCCACAAAAACAATTTTGGTGAAGTACCTTTAGCGACCAAATGAGACCATAACGGATGACGAGAGTTGTTTTTTGCATAGACTTCTATGTTATTATATAAGTAATGCCAGCTAGAATAACACTGGGTTGAGGGACAAGTCACAGTAACTGTCAGAAGGGAAAACATTATGGGACTGTACTATTTATGGACAACCAACCAAAAATCAACCAGATATTGGGTGGCCAATCAAGTCTGACTCTTCAGTTGAGTACTGACGACCTATAGTAAAACCGCATGTAGATATAAGCTACAAATTAGCTCTATATTGATGAATATGTCATTATAAGTGCTCTATATGGTTCGGTGTATACCTCTTGTGGAGAAATTCATTATGAACATCCTGAATATATATTTGCAATAATGTTGCTAATGATTGAAGCCTAAATCCAGGTGTAGCGATGACACCCGTGGGTGCCGCTGTGTAGAATGGGATACCGGGTAGCAGAAATGACCAAAGAGACTTACTTGCAGTTTAACTTGAAGGAAGTTTATTTTTACATGTCATCAGTATGAGAGAGGGTTAGGGACAAGGCTGTTCCAGCGACTGAGGTACTAGCTCCACACCTGGCAGCTTCTTCCTCTAGAAACACGAAAGCAAACAGTTGAACACTGGCCTAGCTCCCCCTAGGCAGCTTCTTCTTCTGAACAGATGAGCACAGCACTGTCTTGGCTAAACCTTTCTAGGGGAATCTTGGAAGTAGACCTCACTCTCACTGATCCATCTGCTTCAGAAACCTGAATAGAATTCCCCTTTAGCACCTGCAGGTTGCCCTTGACTGCTGCTGCTCTGGAGACCTTTATCTTCCGCAGACCAGATAACAGGCTCTCCCTTCTAGATAGGCGTCCCAGACTTCAGACTCTCTCTCTCTCTTCTGGTCCCTCAACTAGGCACATCACATCACAGCACTGACACTCCCAGGGCCCCCAGCAGGGGAGCTCCCTGGGCTAAGACTGACTCCACATCCTGTCTCTAACACCTTTATAGACTTCTCCCCTCCCAGTCCCTGAAAATGCGCAAAACCTTGGGCCTCTCAGGATTCAGGCAGAGGAGCACAAATAGATACATTTACCAGTCTTGGCAGAGAGCCAAGTCCTTCACTGACAGTCAGCCATGGCTGCACCTGCCTGTGACACTTAGACTTTTCCCTCCTAAACACTTAACTCTCCATGCCCCTGTTCCTGGCAGGGGCTACACAGGAAAAAGGCCTTTCAGTGAGGCTACCCCAGCACGCAAAGTCTTTAATGTGCATTTATGTCTGCAGGGATGCAAAGGAGTATTTTGTACTTTATTTACTATGTGCAACTGGTCCATCCTGATGATGTGCCCACAGCCCTAAGAAAACATGTCAGGATTTGTACGACACATTAGGCTTACAAATACATCAAATGCTTGTTTTGTATAGAAACAACACAGAACTTGTACGTATCTGCTTCTAATAATCAAAAAATAAAATGACTTTGATGATTAACTGTTTGCTATAGGTAACATTCTTTTTGTGCCTCACCCCACTTATATATCAAACCTATACATTGATGGACAACCATATTCATGTATTTTAATTATATATTAATAAAAATGTTTTTTTACAAAAGCACTTGAAATTAATAGGTGCAGCAAAAAGTCCCTCTCTATTATGTGAGAGTTGCCCCATAACCAAATGCTTCTTTGTATTTGTAACTGTTTAACTTAAGATAGGCTTGTTTCCACTGATGCGGAATCGTGCGGATTGCTGTGGTTGTATCCGCGCTGCTGCACCCCCACCGACCGCATCCATAGGCAAAGCATCGGCAAGGCTCCACTTGTGCGGCCGAGTGCGGATGTGCGCGGATGCGGTGCGGTTCTGAATGCCCGATACAGCGTTTTCGTGTGGATACCGCAACCGACCGCATCCCTGAACATTCGGGCATGCCCGAAGTCCACATCCTACTGCACGGACGTCCGCGTGCATCTGCATGCTAAACAGCTTGAAGTGCGGTCGGGGGCAGCTGCGGATAGCACGGCAGCCATCCGCATCAGTGGAAACAAGCCCTAACACACATTAAACTCATAATGTTAGACTTTATTTGCCAACGAACTGTAATGCAACACAATGGTCTCAACATACTCAATAGAAAAAAATTAAGAAAAATGCTTTACACTGTACATGGTGGGAACGAGCCCTCAAACATTTTAATGTTGCAATTAATGAATAATGGCTTTCAGCTCTCTGTAACGAATCTGGGAAATCATGCTTTTCAATTTGTGTCAGTTTGGACCCTCTTTAGAGTTCTTTGTTAATGTGATGTTTATGTGTTCTACATCATAACGCTGGAATGTGGACACATGGCTCTGTTTGCTAAAGGCTGCAATCTCTAACACCAAAGAGTTATGATTCACATATCAGTGATCTCAGCCCGTATGGTGTGTTAACATAGGCCTATCACCATGAATTAACATTTTGTGATTCACGAAAAGGAGCAATGGCCAAATCCATCACGGGGTGGGCTCCACATATGTTAAATATAAATAGTCATGAGCCGATTCATATTATAAACATTATGTCATGATGATTCTCAGGGAACCTGAGGACAACAAATAAGCTTTTTGGATAACACGTTGAAAAGACAAGTACATCTATTGCACACATAATATGTAGATATGAACACAGAGAAGAAACTCAAAAGTATAACATCTCACTCTGCTAAAGTGAAGAACAGAAATGACCACATTTCAACTGGGTCCATGAAGTGAGCCTACATTTTTTTATATACAAGGGCTAAAAAACTTGTCAGCAAGAGCACTCCAACCTTCCTAAACAGCCACATGTCAGTGTGACAGCTGCAGCACAATCTTTGGGTTGTGCTCCTCTCCTTGTGAATGGCATAGTCCTCAGGCTTCTGTAGGTTCCGGCAGCATCTCCCCTGGATCCCTGGCTACACATATCTATGCATCCTTGGCATCCCTTTAATCATGCAAGGGGATTAATGTTTGCAGTGTAGTCAGGGTTGAGCAAAGTTAAATTAAACCCTTAAGCCTAATAGTAATAGTGTGTAATTTCCCTCTGCCACTCAGTGTGCTGTAGTGTGAGACACATATAAAAGGAGATCTGGCTTAGTAAGAAAAAGTAAAGGGGATTTTTCGTGTGCATTACATTTTCTTACATACAACAGTTTAGGGCAGAAAGAGGTGAGAGGTGTAGGGTAAAACATTTCTGTCTGAATAGCTGCCATAGATCCCCAAACTATACACATCAAAAACAATTATTCAGGGGAGCCAGAGCAGGTTCAGCCGGATCTGATAGAGTGGCTAGCCCCAGGAGATTTTACATGGCAAAAAATGTAATGCGGGGGACATACAAATGAGGGCAAACTATCATCTTTATTGGCGGTGGAGATTCAGGTTAATCCACGTACAGTTTGCCAATGACAGTGGCCATACAAAGTTAAAGCTAAACAATGACTTCACTATGAGTAGACATCAAGTACCATATATACATAAATCATAAACCATAAAAATTGGGAGTAGATACTCCACAAGTAATCCCTTTTAAGAAGTTTCCCTCAATTCATTTCAGCCTTTTTGGCCTCTTTAGGAGAGAGCATGTCCCAAGTTGTGTGCCATGTGTAGATTAGGTGGTCTCCAAGCACAACAGTAATCTATACGGGAACAAACAGCACAAATCACAATATCCTCATTTTAACTAGTGCCCCATGTAAAAAACATAGTAGAGGTAGGTTCATATGGACCAGAACCAAAGTCACACAGAAACATAGGTAGAGGTACTACCAATCCATATAAATGCAGTATGCATGGAAAATATTCACCTATGATCCCATGCATCCGGATTGGCACAACATACATCAGGCCATTGTATCAGTGGACACCATCAAGGATATCAGATAATAATTTGTACCCAAAGCAGGGAGTATCTATGGTAAATAAAAAGATATAAAAGAAAAGGGGTGAGTAAAGTAATCCTTTTTGTCATATAGATTTATTTTATTGTTTGTTTGGACTACTATTAATATTGTTTCATTGACTATTACTGCTTTTAATAGGAACTGCTCTTCCCTAGGGAACATTTAGAAGTTCTGATTGTACCTAAACAGTTAATTCCTGTTAATAAATAGCAGAACATAGAAACAGCAGAACAACAGTGTCTGAATTCTCATATCTACATTTTGGTTTTTACACGCATTATTCTCCTTGCTGATATGACTCCCACCATACAGAGATATAGTGCATTAGTGGGGAAAAAATCAGCTTCATGGACACCACTGGCAATATGTTTTTGATAGAGACAGATTACAGTGCTCAGTTCAACTTAAAACTATGAATCTTGTAAAATGAAAAAAAAGCAATAACAACAATAAAAAATTATTTATTACAGCAGGTCATAATCTTTATTACAAAACACCAGTTTATGGCAGGCCAAGTGATGAGAACTGATTTTCCTTTTAGTGCAAATCACGCTTCTATGGGATTTATCAGTCACACATCTAAAGCCAAATAGGATATATAAATAAATATATATATATATATATATATATATATATATATATATATATATAATAATTTTGATGAAGCTTAGTTGGTACCTTAGGATATCACAACCAATTGCTATTTAACATGTACTTGTCCCTCACTTGATTTATCCACTGCATTTCACTAACTTTTGCTTATACGTGCACCACATCACATCAACACTTGAGTGATGTATGTGGCCGTTGAAAATGATTCTCAATATCCATTCATTTTGGTCAGTCGTTTTTTGTTCAAACTATCAACTTAACACAAACATTTTTATACCCTTCCTAGTGGTAAAATTTTTTCAAATTTAAAGTGCTGACACCACCTCCTAAGCCATGATGACTACTGGAATGTAAAGACTTGGCATACCTATGCCAGTGTTGCAATACAGGTAAATGACATGGGCAGCCCCCTGGTCAAGGAATTACATTGCAGAGGACGCCTCTGGCTCACCTGAAATTCCAATGCTCTGGGTTACCACTTTTGGTAAGTAAAATTTGCCAAACTCAGGATAACTGCCAGAGGAAATAAGTCATCAAGTATAAGAAGCGAACTGCACATGGTCAACTTAAGTTTCTTTAAGCACAAGTTCTTTTTAAACATATTGTGTTTAAGGCCTTGTTACCAATGTATACATTCTCTATTAATTATTCATTGTACACCCAACAGGAGCTCAAAGGGGCAGTCACCATCAGATGTGACCTGGGTGTTTCTTCTGCTCTCTCATTTAACTAACCCAAGTAACATTACCCTCAGGAACAACACACCATCAGTCACATTGTGCATACTATGGATTTGTGGGGATGCTTATAGTTGACCAATTTATCTCATCTCAATTTTTGCATTTGAGAGATTTGGAGATATAGGAGTCCCATTAGATGCTTCTATGGGGATTGGTGGCCCAACTGGACCCATTGACCTGCAGGGGGATGTGCTTCCCCCTTGATGCTAAGCCGTTGGATCTTCATAAAGCTTCAGGGTGATATGCATTAGAAGACCTGCTGCTGAAAATCTGTCTAATCTGTCTTTAGCATATATTGTTGATTGGATTTTAACTATTTGTAAATAAAAATGGTTTAAATCTTGTATTGGAGTAGACAGCATCTTAATACCCCAATACATTTACCTTTTCCTTGTTATTCATATTGTTACCAAAGCCTTACATCAGAGGCAGGGGGTGGTGCATCAAGCTCAACTGGGATATCCAGGATATTTTATTGAACAATCCTTCTTTTTACTGTTCTTGCCAACGGGGCGATCAAGTAGAAGAATCAAACCATGTATGACCGACCTAAGTTTCTTTAAGCACAAGTGTTCTTTGAAAACACATTCTATTTAAGGTCTTGTTACCAATGTATATATTCTCTATTAATTCTTCAGGGCACACCCAAGACACCACAACATGGATGCATTTACAAAACCACTTTGTGGGAATAGGCCTTGGGACATTTTGACAGGTGAAGGCATATGCTATTAAACACGTTTGTTTGCCCTACTTAAGGAGATTTTAATTACCAAAAAAAGAAAAAGAATTCTGATATTTCCATCTGTGGTCTTTGCTGGAATGTAGAGTATGTAAAGGCCACTCACTGTGCACTTCTAAGTTTATTTTTCTTTCAATTGTTCCTCTAAGTTGTTATAACATATTGTTTTCCTGTCTAAGTGTTTACTTCCCATGTATAATGTGTTATTATGTTAGTGGTTTCCACCTTCTGATATTTGACCCCCAGAATGCAGACTGGAACTTACATTTTTTTTCAAACCGTCTGGTTATTATCTTAGATTATTGTCAATTTTTTAAGATTTTTTTTCTATCACACTTTCCATGTTCTTTACTACAACTGCATACATATACTTAAGAACTGTGTATATACTCGTATAAAGAATTTTTCAGCTCCCAAAATGATCTGAGAAAATGGCTTTTGGCTAATACTTGAGTCCAGGCAAAGCCACTGAACATGGTATCATCACTCAAACTGTTGGTTATATATATTTTTAAACTGCATGTGCAAGAGCAATGGTTTCATTAATTTTTCCAGGAAATTAACTCACACATCAGCTGGTGAAAATGTTATAACCATCTCTAATACTGACATTCAAAAACAAAAGCACCTTTGCTGTGTGTTTCTGTTCCCTAGCTGCTGCATTTTCCACCCTGGGCTTATATTTGAGTCAGGTAATATTGGGTACCTTTTTTTTTTACATTTGCTAATACATGAGCACTCAAGCTAGTATAATTTTACTAGGATAAAACTGACAGCAATATAACTGTGATTCTGATATAATCATTGCTATACAAATCTATATCATTATAACTGTCTCACTAGATAATGTGGTATGGCCACAGTGCACTGTACTGTTCAGATGAACCCCTTTTCTAAAATGGCCCAAATTTTACCACATGCTTTTCACTGCAATTTTTTTTGCTCAGCAAACACTAAAGGTGCCCATACACCTTACTATAGCCACTCGATAGATGGCCATTTTGAGCATTGCCGTCACGCCGTGCACGTTCATGGCCATCTATCTAGCAGCCATCTGATGTGGCCACCCCTGTCTTTGAGCAGAATCAATCAATCCTGCTCGAAGACAGGGATAACGGACATGATCGTAAATCACTGTCGATGTCCATTGCTATAATCGGCTGAGCTTCTTGACGCAGCAGTGCTGTGCTTCAAGCTCCTTCAGCTTGAAGGCTGATCTATCTCATTGGCATCGACCATTGTATTGCAGCCTTAAGACTAAAGCAGGGTACAGACGGCTCAATATCGTTAGATATCGGCAGAGCTGGGGTGAGACAGCTCTGCTCAGCTCAGCCGATGCTTTGCCTGGAGACTCGCGGTCTCTAGGCAACGCAACGGACATCGGCCGTATTAACGGTCATGTCCGATATGGCTATTTTCGAGCGGAATTGATTTGTCTCGCTCGAAAACAGTGATGGGGGCATATTATATACGGCCAGATAGATGACCGTGAGTGCGCACAGCGCTCGAAACGCCCATCTATCTGGCCCATATCTTCACGTTACCCTGCTTTAGTCCCAGGAGTCATACCCCTGCTTCCAAAAGAAGTTTGTAATCTTAAATTCCAATGAAGGGGGGAGTTAGTTACCACCTCAAACATGTTAGATATAGATTCTTTGTTCATGAATTTTCTAATAAAATATTTTTTTTTTGTTCTGCAGACTAACCCTGGCATATTATCCTTCTGCAATTTCACTTAGGTTGCTTTTTGCACTGAAAAACTTTGGCACAGTAATGCTGCTCATACACTGATTATGGGTGCATGACCAGGAAAACAATCAACCACAGGCTGATTGATATATAGCAGAGACATATGGTTATAGTAAATAAGGAAAAGAATTCCCAATGTTAGATTAATACATAAATTTACCATTAAGAATAACCTCATACTAAATAGATTCATTTAGATTCAATATAATGTTCAATCTAGGTAACTTAGGTTAGTTAATGAACTGGGTCACATTCTGTAGGATCTAAAAAGGAAAAAAGATTTGCTGACTCTCATTTTCTGTTAATTATTTGGTCACAACTAATATCATTTTAAACATTTTAATTGAACTGCTCTTTTAAATGTAAATGTATGTATATCATCTAAGCATCTTAGCATAAAGTGCAAAACACGGCAAAACACTTGGAGGCCATTTCCAGTGTATAAACAGCAGCTATTGAGGTAGTACAAGGGCTGTGATTCCAAAACACTGAGACTTTTTTACATTTCTTTAGGTAACTTCTTTACATTTCTTTAGGTAATGAGGCTGTAGCAGTAAATACCTCTCATTTATAAATGAAAAAGGTGGCTACTTTTTAAATACCGTTCTAAGTAACCCAGCTGTGCTTATACTACAATTTCTAAACATTTTGCAGGACATATATATATATATATATATATATATATTTGCTATTATTGAATTGAAATATTAATATATTGATAAAGGCTCTTAATTTTTTTCATAAATATACTTGAAGTACATTTTCTTTCAGCTAATGCAACCATGTTAATGTTTAATTTAATTTATTGTTAATGTTTAATAACCCAGAAAATACATTATAGTTGTTTTGCCTCCATAGCAGAAGACCAGAAGCACCTTAAATCATCTATTTGGCACCATTCTCCAGCGAAAAAGTCTTTCTCTATCTGACATAAGGAAGAAAAATCCTACTTGCTGGCTGCCTCCATAAAGGGATTTACCTAACAAACATCTCTGCTGCAATATTTTTGGTAACAAAGCATGTGGGAACATCAATATTGTCGGTCAATAACTATGGATGGAGAAGTAAGTGTTTGCTTTTAATCAGAAGTTCCCATTTTGGAAATTCCCCTAAATATGACTAAATGTTTGAAATTCACACAGCTTTACTCCATTGCACGTCATTTCACTTTAGTAAACCTTCCCTCATGGACAGCTTTACTTGACCAGGATATCGCTTGTCAGTGTCTTGGTTGGTTGGCCATCAGAAGCAATGAATTTTTCCATTAAAAATACACGTAATCCTATTATTACAATCTTATCTGTGGTACACAATGTTTTCTTCCATAACTTTCTCTCAACCATTGATCAACAGAGTGAATTTATAACATGCTTGTGTACATATAATTAACAGTAAACAGTTTTATCAGTGATGATAATGCCACACCATAAAATATTTTTAGTGCTCTTAGTTGCCATAATAACACAGAAAATACTTCAAAACATGTGCATGTGTTTTGAAGTGTGTCATTTTTATTTGTTGTATTTGGTTTGAGGTCTTGTACAAAAAAAAAATTCTTCTTTTTCTTTCCCACTGACAGTGGAAAGATTGTACCACGGAAATCATTGGGTCAGCAATTTATAGCTGGGGCCAACATAAAAATCTGGGCTATATCTGTCTATCTATCTGCACCCGCTGTCTCAACACGAAGAATAAACCACTTCCCTTGAAATTTTGTTCAAAGTGGTGATATATGTCTTCCTGTTTAATTAGCCCTACCTCACAGGTTTATGTGTTATGCATTATGTCAGACTGGAGAATTACCCTTTCAAGTATGGTTATCACTGGGTGCAAAAAATGAAAATGGGTGCATGTGTTTTTAGGGATATGTCTTAAGACCTAGCTTTACATGGCTAAAGGGCCTTGAATGAATTTATTTAATATTTAAGTGCCCATTCCTAAACAAAAAATTGTGTGCGTGTGTATAACATTGTTATGCAAATAGAATATTCAACAGTATACTAATATACCTAAACAACTACCTACACAACCACATACTGCCTTGTGGCTGCGGAGAACAAATCTACATTAAGGAAATGTGTTATCAACTTGCATGGAGGTACACTACATGTAAATATGATATATGATTTATTGGCATGCAGTAACAATACTTCTCCTGGTAACCAGCAACATTTATTGTGTCCATATCTTTCAACTTTTTCAAGATTGTTACCTAGTAACACTGATTGTACTGCGTTATTTCCTGCTAAAAAAAGGTTACCCAATATTGTAAACTGCCATTGAAGTGTGTATGTGTATATATATATTTGTAGCACACAAAGCTAAATAAACTCTCCATACTAGTTTAACCCTTTCACTGGTGAGCTCTGTCCTATACCTTTCACCATTTCTTTTTATTTTTTGTAGGTTTTAATCATTTTAAAAAATATATTTTGACTATTTGTAGTTTTAGTATTTATTGCTATAATTGTTTGGAAAGGACCACCCCAGTTATACATGTTGTGTCACTGAATATTTTATATGCTTATCAATCTTACTTTTAAAAAATATATATATAATATATAAAAATATATAATTTATAGGATGAAATTGTGTCAAATAAATAGATAACATACCAAATATAAAAATTGTTTGCACCCACAAAACAACAACAAAATATGACACCCCATATTGTACATAGATCCTTAAAGGGCAGATTATTAAAACAGATTGACCATGACATTTCCACATCACAAACTTTGTCAAGGCTCGCATAGATAAAACTCTTCTTATAACACAGCGGTTGATGTAAAAGATACCAGAATAGACATCCAGAAGAGACGTCAACCCTCTAAGATTATTATGTGAGACAAACAAGCTGCCTAAACTTAGGGGAGCTTAGTCATTTGTTTGCAAACACAACTTTTTTAAGTTAATATAACTATTTAGCATTTTATTTTTTACCCCCTCAACAGATTGGATGGGCTTTACTGTAGCAACATTAGCAATACCACCAGCAACAGGCCAAGTCCAATGATATCCAGAATGTAGGATAAATTCTGGTATTATTGGTTTATAATGCAGTGACGGGACCATTGATAAAGCAACAAATAGGCTGGGAAGGAAATCATGAGTTTCTTTATAAAACGTTACTTTATAAAGTGGCAAATAACACATATCACCAAAAATTTTTAATAATTTTGAACTTATCTGTTTCTGGGGAGAAAATACCATAGGCTACAACAGGGCTCACTTACATATTCACCACTATTGACACTATTGCCTTGGTTGGAGAGTACTAAAAAGAGACAATATAAGTCAAATGGGCTTCTGATTATCACTTTCACTGCTTAATCAAAACTTTGGGATCTTTTAATTAACTTAATTAAAAATTGGCAAATTTGTGTTTGGCAAATACATTTCTTCTTCACTTTTGCAGCTCAAGCCCCCCATACACCACATACAATTACCATGCAATTTCTGTACAACCAACTTTTCTTCTACCAAAACCATGTAATATGAGGACCTTTCTACACCTTCCAATCACTATGAATTCTATCAGGGAGGTCATGATGTCATGAGGTCATGATCTGATGGAAATTGTATGGAGGAATCTAAAGGTGTATGGGGGGCTTTAGAGTTCTTTAAAAAAATGTAAATTCTTGTGGAAAAAAACTGTGGAACTTATTTTCAGGAGTGGAGTGGATTAAAAAGTTCAAGAAGATCAATTAACATGTTTACTATTTGTATAAATAGGCCCCATAGTCTATAATGAACAGCTGTTTGCTACACATATTAACTGTAGTGTCTGAAAAGAAAACATATTTATATCTTCTATGTTTTCCCTCCATGTTTCTAGGGCACAATAATGTCCCTTGAAAGTTTAGAATAAGCTGTCTCCTTGGGGTAATCATACTGTTTTCCTTTGTATATGAAACTGCTACAATGCATTATTGATAGCTAAAGTGAAATGTGAAGGTTAAACTTAATATCAGTCAACTATCTGGTGATCATTTATGCCTAGCTTTTAACATTTCATTATACCATTTAATCTTCTTTTCAGACTTCATCCTGAAAGAATTAAGAAGTCAGCCAACTAACCAATCCAAACTCCTGACGTACTTTTCATTGATTCAATTAATCAAAATAGATGTGGTAAGGAAAGCAATTGGATAAGAAGCGGTGCCAATTCAAACAATCAATCAACCTATTCCTTGAGATTACCAAGTTGTTTACTTTTAGTGCAACTTTGTAAGAAAACGAATGGATAGGATAGATAGATAGATAGATAGATAGATAGATAGATAGATAGATAGATAGATAGATAGATAGATAGATAGATAGATAGATAGATAGATAGATAGATAGATAGATAGATAGATAGATAGATAGATAGATAGATAGTTATTAAAAATTATATAACTTTCTATGTGCTTTGGTGTCATTTTGAAACCAGGGTCATGCGGAAGCAATCAAACATATTATGTAATAGTTACATACAAAGAACAAGGGTGAACATACAAGGTTAAAGTCTTCTTAGATATTCATGGCAAATGACATTTTCACATGTGCTGGAATATATGACACAGAGTCAATGTTCAGCTTTCTTCAATGACAGTGCTGAACGATTATATAACATTGTGAATAGTTTGTAATATTTTTTATCATTATATTTATTTCCTTATCAGTGGTTTAAGTGTTTCTGCTATGTTCACGCTAAGACAAGGAGATCCTAAGAAATATAATTGTTATGCTGTTTGTAATAGTTATGGTCTATGGTTTACTGACCATTAGGAACCGACTCAGGGTGTCGCTCTATGAGACTGCCATGTTAACATATAGATTGACATGTATTTAATGGACAAATTTGGTTATTTTGTTGTAGAACCATAAGACCAGAGTTACCATTGACCTATTGCTTCCCCCCTGATGAGGCACTAGGAAGAGGAGATATATTTGCTAAGGGGCTAAGCACAGCCAATGCAGACTCTGCAAGCCTTTCATGGACTATGGAGGTACCTGGGTCAATTTTGTGGCTGTATACAGTGAATCTTTTAACCTGGTTTTGTGCCAATTATGTTGTTGGGGTTCTGGATGTCTTTCAGGTTTTAATCATATCAAATAAAGAGACTGTTATAACCACAGTAGGTATACCCTTTTAATTCCTCAGACATATTTGAAATCCCTGGGGACTAGCCACCCCTTACAGATTGAGTTAACCACTTAATCTGGATCCTTCTTTTTTCTTTAAAAAAAAATATATAGTTTAAGTCTATAGACTGACAGTCAAAATTCCAATCACAAAAACAATCAAATCTAACATCGATCGAGCCAAACTCGGTTGCCATGACACTATCAGAATACACTTCACGTTGAAAGGTGGAACTCTGCAATGACAATGACAATGACACAAATCTGTAGAATGAAGTCATACTTGGCTAGGTAAGATCATATTCTTTAAGGAAGTGGAATGAATAACTGAGACAGCTGATAAATCCTCAATTCTATACAATACAACCCATAGTGTTACTCATCTATTGTTTAAAACCTGCTTTTCAACTATTCTTGCTTTGTTTTTCATGTGTAGCCATGCAGCATCATGGGAGAGCGACAAGGCCAGATACTTCACTACTTGAGCTAGACCAACTGGTTTAGTGAAATTATGCAATGTGCATTCATTGGGACAACGGTTTATGTCCTTGTCTGAAAACACTTTTGTTGAAGGAACATAAACATACAAACATTATGGGTAATGTGCTCTTGGCTGTGATATATATTATGTGTGACATATTAACCTCCCTAGCGCTCTTGTGAGGTCTAGATTTCCTTACCAAAAGCTCACCATAGACTTAAATGGATTTTTTTAATGTTGTAGGCCTGTAACTTCCCAAAATATGTCAGTACAAGGGTCTAATAGACATCCTGAATATAATAATAATGTTTGAAATACACAATTATGTAAAAAAAAAATTTTTTAAAAAAGAAATTAATTAAAGGTAATATTTGTATGATAAAAGTTCTTAAATGCTTCTTTAGTATGATAGATTTCAAAACAGTATGTATTTATATTTGTGTTTGTTTATTAATTAAAAATGTATTTATTTGCCAATGTGTTTTTCTTTTCTTTGAATTGTATTGGATACAGTTATCACTATATCCAGTACAATTCCCTTTGGCACCCTCTCTCCCCTGATGGACCTGGTGACATCACAACATGGTAGAGAGGGTTACCTTCAAAGGGGCACATATGAGGAATCACACCGAAAACTGTTTTCTCCATAGAAAACTGTTTTCGTGTGATTTACTTTTGAATCTCCTGCCGCCCGATGTGACGTCATCACATCACTCCATGGGGGAAGGGGAGAGGGCTCTGCTCTCCTCCAGCAGCTTCTTCTTTAGATCAGAGCCGCCGTAGCAGCACGGAATGGTAAATCTTTGGGCTCCGATCTTTGCTGGAAGGCCCCATTTGTTTATAGATTAGAGCACAATCCAGTGCGGTGAACGTGCACGTTGCTCGATTGTGCTCTAATCTATTAAAATTGAGCCATGGATAGACACCTTTAGGTTGGTTATCATATATACATAGGATTTACTTGACACATGAAAATCAATGCCAGTATTTACAGACCAATTTACTAAAACTGTTATTTCTGTACATCTGATTGTGCATGTGATGTAGAGACAGACTCCTTTAGGTTTGTGTGTTGAAATCTTTAATCCTATGTACTACCCATTGAATCTTTGGCACAGTAAGGAAACACATATCTTTCAGTATGATGTATACTCTTAACACATACAATGTCACAAATCGGCATTCCTAAACTGTCACCTATTTTACTGCTAATTTTAACACACACAGAGCTGCGGGCAGACTTAAGGCTCCCATACACTCAGCGATGGCTGCAGGATTCTCGGGAGACCGATTGCAGCGTGATGAGGATTGCGGCACACCCTTTGTGTGCGGGCCATTCATTTGGATGGTGGCCTTGAAGCAGACTGTTTTTTAGAAAAGTGTGTATACTTTTGTGAAACAAATCACCGGGGCACCTTTGTAATAAGTAAGTTTGATAAGTAATTGGTCAATCAACAAGTTCTGTTGAGATCTGTAGCAAACAAATGCCATAAATACTATTATGTAGAACATGTGTTATGGCCCTCACGATGGCTCAACAATGAAGCCCACTAAGATCATATCAAAAGATATAGAGTGTTTTTAGCTCTGAGGCCATCAAAACAGATAGATAGCCCCAAGATGTGTTTTAATTTCTACTGTTCTCTAGTAAAAGCCCAATTCATCTTATAGATACAGGATTTTTGTCATTGATAATGATCTTATGACGATTCTTCCCAGTGACAAATAAGTAATTACCCCATCAATACATTCTTAAAGAAAGCCAAAGTGTAAGTGGCCAGCACCCCTCTGGGTCTTTGGTTACGTTCGCCTACACTACTTTCAATGGGCTTGTCCCCAGTGATAGGATTGCGCGCGATTGGGGCCTTGAATTAATTGTGGCTCCCCGCGTTCTGACAGTTGGCGGCCACGATTATTTTCCTCTAATTGTGCCCATAGACATGAATTAAACGATTGGGGGAACCGACAAACATATTCTGAGGCCTGTGTAGCTTATATGAACCTACTTTAAACACCGTGAACTTTGTGTTTTTTAACTGTTACCTGTATTTGTAGGGTGTTGTTGCTTGTCCTTAACACCCCGGTTTTTGAGATGTTGGGGGCCCTTTCAAGCGCCCTGCTTTTATGCTGAATAATAAAATATGTATTTTTCCGGTTTCAATAAATCTTTATTAAGGGTTTTATTCAATTTTCAAATACAGTATGCTGTAAGTACCGACAATACGGCAAAATATGTATTTTTCATCTTGACTTACCAACATAGTTTCCTGCTCCTTACTGTCACCAAATTCCTCAGAGGCTAGCCACCTCATCCAAAAAAAAACCCTGTATGGGTAGGGTTTGTGTTTTTCTGTATGAATGGAGGTGATTTGCGATTGGGCATGCAGGCGATTAAAAATTGCGTCCATTCATTCTCTATGGAGGCGATTTTTTTTTGTATAATGGTGGCGTTTTTAAGAAAAAATCGCCTGTGAAAATCACTGGCGTTTCTGCAGGCGATTAATCGCCTTAGTGGGAACATAGCCTTTCCCTACAGTGTCTGTTTTATATGGCCTATTAACATTTTGTTTCCTTTTTAGTCTTCATAGGGAACATTTTAATACTTGTGTATTGTACATGGCCACTTTAAAACATGAGGATCACATGACTTTTCTGACCAAAAATAACCCTTAAAAACTCTCACTGTGTATAAAAATGTCTGCAATGGACTTTAACAGCCTCAACAATCTCCACTCCTTTATTTCTTGCTGTGACTAATTCTTCGTAGATTAGATTCTTGGTATAAGAATGTCAGTAAACAGAGATGAATCATTGTTCTAGCTCAATATTGGAGATGTGGTTAAAAAAAAACGAAAAAAAGGAGCAAGGAGCATATGGGGAGAAATGCTGGGGGTTAAATACAGTACACATGAGTCACCAAGGTAAACATTACAATTGTTTTCTTCCTTGAAAAGCCGCTGGCACAACACAACAATAGATCACATGAATGCACACTCACCTCACGGGTTGTATTGCGCTGGGCGACACGAGAAGTCATTAACAGACCATGTCTACGAAAAGATATTTAAGAAATTATATTGCACGTAACATTTTAGCAAGTCATTGGGTAATAAAGCCACCAAGGAAAGGCCTTTCGTCCACCCAAAAGTACACCATTCTATCATAACTGATTCAGCAATTCATGGTTTATAAATATTGAACTTATTTCTAGGTCAAGCAAACTACACATTCTGGTATACTGTTGGGTCAACATTTTCATGTTGGGCATAATCTTCCCCCCAAATTTTTTTTTACTTCTTCCTAACTTCTTCCCACCAACATTTTTATCATATTTGAGACACAATGATGTTATTACTAGGTCTTTCCTCTCTGTGCTATTTAGGCAGTTTAAGGCGGAAACTGGATGGTGTACATAGAAATACACAGCACGTGTCCCAAGAGCCATTAATCATAAACTATCAAAATGCTCTGATAGGTGAACGTCAGTCGGAAACCTTCCATAGGTTATGTCCACATGCTTCATTTCCATAAACATTGCATACACTTATAGATGGGCGCACAATTGATGACCCATTTAAATGCAGCTTGGTGACATCCCGATGACATCACTGCGCAGCGCCCATCAAGGTGTATCACTTTAGGTGCTCCATTCCTCAAATTTAACCAGGATTTACAGATATGTCCTTTACCTGATCGACCGACCGCATTGATCCCTCTCGAAGACCACGTGGGTGGGTGGCCACGTTCAATAGCCATGCGATTGATGACAGCAAGCATGCATGGCATGACGGCAGGGCCCCAATAGATCATTGATCATGCGCCCATCTATATGTGTACGGACACCTTAACACTAATGTATAAATGGGACAAGCCAAGGACAATATTAACATATCAAACATATAAAGGAAATCTGTACTTACAAATAGTGGAAAGTACAACCTTCTTCTCATTCTGCAAATGCCAACTACCTGACTGCACCTAAAATAGGTATACAGGTTTCCTGCAGTTTGGAACAGCCCTAAAGCTAGCCATACACGGGCATAATATGAACATTTTATGACGATTGTAAATTGATCTTAATATCTGGAAATCCCATCAGATACTTGTATGATCAACTAAAATTTACCAACACGTCCGATCGTTTTTCGATCGATTTCAATACCTTTTGGTCGATCACATCAGTTGGACAGGAATCGATTTCCGTTTATTCAACGTAAAAATCGTTCATTTTAAGTAAATGAAATGGAAAAATATTGAACCCTGTATTGGCCAGCTTAAAACTGTAGCACAGCAAGTTGTTGTTCTTGGATACACAATCGTATTGCTCTTTGGTCCAAGCACATGTGTTTTATACTATTGTATTATTTAATTGAAACATATGGATATGATTGAGGGAGCTGCCCTGATCAAGGCGTTCCCAGATGAATGTTAAAAATGTTGCCTTGCATTGCACATAATACAAGTGATTTTACTTTTCTCATTATACTCATTATATTGATTTTTGCATGTTTAAAGTGGATTTGTGATGATGATTATATCAGGGTTTATGGAACCACAACTTTTTTTTAAGTTTTCTTATTCTGCAGTTACACTTTTACTGAGAATGGCTAATTTTACAGGAATTTCTATAACATGTAAAAAGTTACAATGCAATCTGATTTAACTTATTCCTTATAACAGTATGGATGAGTTGCTTTTTCCATTAACACATCTTATCATCCTTTTGCCGCCTAGGCTTTCTTATACAGTTTGTTACATGGACATCAACAGTGCCAATGTAATGATGTAAACAGAGAGAGATGGCTTCAGATTTCCGGTCGTTATATCTGGTATGCATATCCAAAAATAAAAGAAACATTGCAAAGATAAAGTGGTGTTCCTGGACAGGATAAGCTTTGAAGTCACTCTGATGAATATGAGTTGATCAGACAAATGACCTTTCCGAAACCAGCATTACTACAAGGGGTTCTTGCTAAACAAAGATTGTTGTCTTTAGCTAGATTGAGTACATCACTTTTACATTTGGTAACTTAATCCCCTGACAGACGTGGGAAAAACAACAGCCTTATCACCATCCAGGTAGAGGAGTTTATATCCTTACCCGTGATAGGGATAAAGTCTGCTCACAGAGAGTACCATGTCCCATACTGACCAATCACATGTCATCTTGGAATATATGCTTTGATTCAACCCTTGTGTTTTATGTGTTTGTTCTACTTGTACTGTTTTATGAATATGCCCAAATTCTTCCATCGAAAGGCTTGATGTATGTAGACCATGTCTGCTCACAGACACATATATTCATTTTTACAGAGGGTTGTTAAAACCTCTCTGAACTCCTGACAATACACTCACACTACCTGTTTCACTGTTTTTTTTTTCTTCTGGAACATAGTTCAGTACAGCAGCTAAAGGTTAGAGGGTGGAAACAGAGCAAACGGCGAGGGAAAGGTAAAAATC
>CM070034.1:38144434-38158350 GCA_036250615.1 Ptychadena robeensis | reverse complement strand
AGGCACTTGCCTGGCGGATAGACCTGTGACATGAGGCACTTGCCTGGTGGATAGACCTGTGACATGAGGCACTTTACTGGCGAATAGACCTGTCATGAGGTGTTATATAAAGGCCCCCAAGTGCCTGCCCTAGTGCTGACTGCCAGCATCTGAGAAAGCACCCCTGTAAATGTACCCTAAAGCTGGCCATAGATGTGCCAAATACCAGCCATAGTTGCGGATGATCGACGCATAATGGTCAGTCGCCCGCAACTACAGGTGTGTCCACCTTGAGGTTTCGACCCAAAAAGCTGGCAGGATGCTGGTTCCTGCTGGTTCTTTTTGTGGCCGATCCTGTTGTAGTCAGTTACTGTGAATAGGAGTCTCCTCCCCCTCCAAGTTAATTGGCTACAATCTGCCAGGAATCCCTGTGTAGGTGGCGCACACAGGATTCCCATCAGTTCTGTAGCCAATTCCCCACAGTGTGGTGACATCACCATGCTGTAATGGGTCATCGACAAGCCGGCCATGGATCGAGATGTCTATGGCTGGCTTAAGGGCTTAAATAACTAAATAAATTGATTAGTGGAGATCTATAGGGTAGCAAGCGGTTTGGACTCTGTTGAGATTTAAATGTTTAAAATGTCTTCTTCCGATGTGAATGGGCCTAGTAAAATAGAGCAGTATAGCACATTACACCCCATCCAACTATTACAAACAAATTCATAGTTGTTGCTTTGTACTTTAAAAAGTTAAACCCTCCCACAGAGGTGCATTGGTATCTTTTTTTAAATGAACGGTCAACAACTTTGGTGTTGATAGGGTAGGAAGCAAAGCCAATGATGTAAGCAATTTCATTTTTTGAATCTCTCCTTCTGTACAATGTCCTTGTCCTCTTGTGGTGTTTAACAAGCTGAATTTGTAAAAGATATTCAAATATTGTGAACATTTCCCTATGTGAAAGGCCAATGAAAGCCTATTTACATAAAGTGAGCATATGTAATCATAGGACAGGAATGAGTCATTTATTTTTACAGTACAAACAGTGGAAAATTTTATGCAAACCACACTGCATACATGAATATTACTTCTGAAAGTAGACCGAACATTAATATGAATTTTAGGACTGCAAAAGCCTGGGAACCATTCATATCCTGCTACAAATTTTTAATACAAAATTTGCAGAAATCCAAATAAATGTTTTAATTGAAGAAGCTCAGTCACATTTAATAACATTCTGCAGATTATAATCAAAAGCCATGTGCCCACTGCTGTGTCCAACATGGGAAAAAGACGCAGATAGGACATTTCCCATTCTAATGGGACATTTCAATGAATGTTAAGATCACCGGACATGACTGCTGAGCCCGCCCACAAATGCAAGCAATCCGTCCACAAAACGCTCCTGCGCAGGGAAAAAGTAGTGCACACATGGCCTAATAGTAACGTATTTCTCTGTGCAAAAACATAGACAATATGTAAAATGAAGAGAACTCAAACTATAAAAGCTGAATTTCACTGACATAGCTCTGGCATTGGACTGACCCACGTACCTGGTTATGCTTTTTTTTTTAAACTGGGTTGTTTATTTCTTTTTTCCTTTGCATGGTAGTTCATGTGCACAAAATTGTATACAGGAAAGGGATAGGGAATCCTTGCATACTTGTTCATAAGTCTGTTCAGAAGATTAATGTGTTTGTATCCTTTTATTATTATTATTATCATCCTTTTTACATTTAACACCAGCATATTATGCAGCGCTGTACAATCCTTTCACTTTGTTCGCTCTTTTGGGGCTTGTTTCCATTATACTTCGGGACCCCCTCCGCTAAGTGTATTGCTTGGTGGGGGTCCCAGCGGAGCACACAGACTTTGCCTGCTCGGCAGATGCTGTGTTTACACATCCGCTGATGCAGAGACTAAACGTACTCGACTACGTTGAGCCTTGCATCGGCGGAGTGGCTCGGCACAGTGAAGACACAGCATCCGCTGAGCAGGTAAGTCTGTGTGCTACATCGGGATCCCCGCTAAGCAATACGCTTAGAGGAGGGGGTGCCGACGTATAATGGAAACATAGCCTTTGGCAGAATCGGTTCTTTCCCATGGCAACCCAAGACAGAAGCCTAAGGTCTGGCAAATGTTCTAGGGGACCAGGCACATTTTTTATACTCTTGCAAGAAACCAGAGAACTGCAAAGTTGGTGTATCTCCCCTACAATGAGGAAGAAAAAATGGACCTGTAGGCAACTGGGGTCTATTGAGAAAATACAATGCAAATAAGGAGGCTTCTCTTGTGTCCCTATGAGTTTGCTAAACAATCTAAACAAGCTAAACAAGAGTGGTGTGGGGAGTCAAAGCCAATCCAGAAGCATTTTCTACCATAAACCATCTCTGTCCATTTATCTAACAACAAGTAAAAGTGCTGAAAGTATATGTGTATATTTAGAAGGGAGCATGCACATTGCAGGTTGAGGGCTATAGGTACATACAGGGATGCAGTGGACATCTGCAGAGAAACCACTGCTTCTGTGTAAAAATCAGCTTCAGACAGGGGAGGCCTTTTTCTCTGACTGCCTTCAGAAGAAAAAAAAAACATTATGGCTCGAGCCATAAAAGCCTACTGCAAAGATGGTCGAATAAGCTTTTCCAATTGTACTGAGTGGTTTATCTGCAAACAGAAGCAAGGAGAATGTACGATATGTTGCTGTTGTGCATTTGTGCTGAATGAGGTTAAAATTAATTACCCTTACAGTTTAGCCAATGACAATGGCAGGCTTTTGTTATTGGTTTTCTTCTGTGGGGTGCTAAAAGAGGACAACAGAGGTATGGTAATCTGGACTGTCATTTGTCAAAATGGTCATTGGAACGGCTGTATCGGCTGTGAATGCATATCGGTTTTAGAAAGACTCCTGTTGTGATGCACCTGGAACGTATTTAGCTATTAAATATTAAATTCTGAACTTCATTAAATTTTAAACAGTTCCTTTGAACCAAAGATATTTAGAAAAGTTGTTTCGATTGTCTTTTTGTGTTTGACCAAATAGAATACAATATCATTACGTAGGCAAACTATACTGACAAAGCAGACTATGTTCATGAAAATAAATAATAGATGTGAATATACCATTACCTAATAAGCTACCCACTAAATGTCAATTCTATCATCTGGTTTTAAAGAGTGCTTACTTTATTTATAGGCCAAGCAAGGCTACAGAGCTCTAATTGCTGTAATGTTAGGCAGATTCTAAGAAAATGTACTGTGGTGTACTACTTCAAACCACAAAACTTGTAGACTGGATTGCAGAAGTATTAGAGAAGTCAGCTTTGCACAGGAAGTCATATGTGAAGTAAACAGCCTTCTATAATTAGCAGAAAGTAACACTATTTAAACAGTTTGTACGTTTTGTTGTTAACAAAAGGCCAAAATGTGCAGACCACACAGCGTCCTCTGAAATAAAGCATGATCTCACGCAGTGGTGAACAGGATTCAGATGGTCCCCATGAAATCCAAACATTAAAAAGCTAAATGTTTTCTAAGCACATTAAAAAGAATGAAAAATGTTACACGTCATAGACTTATGGATTTTGTAATGTTGGAAGAGAGTAAAGCAGGTCTTACAGACACAACACATAATTTATCTATTGATATACAATTAAACATTTAGGGCTGTCAAGGACATGAATCAGGTTTCTGGTTAGGCCCCAAACCTGGGACAAGATAGAGTTTTATTTAGCAATTATACTGCTCTTGGATCATACCTCCCAATGTACGCTGGGCAACTGAGCTGATATGGAGGGCCACAAGAGCGGCCCTTGGCATTACTAAAGGGCCACACATAACATCGATCTAGACATATCTCAGCAGGCAGTGGATCAGATCCAGACAGGCAGTCAAAACCAGACAGCACCCACCCCCCTCCTGCCCCTGTGTGCAGCAGCCATATGTTGACTTGGTTCTCCGATCAACATTGACAATTTTACTGATGTAGGATCAGGAAACCTGGACAGCGTGTGACCACTTCACAGATAAATTGCTATGCCATATGCATTAACAGGTTTTGGGGGCCGCATGTGGAGGACCAAGGGGGGCCACCGAACAATGCCCAAAGGGCCACATGAGGCCCCCGGGCCGCAGATTGGGCACCTAGGCGTGTATTGCTAGCCATACACATGCCGATAAGCGGCCGTTTTTTAATCTGACCGACGGGCGTGCGCGCTCGCGCCGTCGGTCGGGTTAAAAATCGGCCGCTAATCGGCATGTGCCCACATGGGGCGACAGAGCCCTGTCGCCCCACTTCTCGGCCGGCCAGAGAACGGACATGTCCGATCTTCTCTGGCCGATGGGAGCCGATGAAAGCCAATGCCATAAGCTGCAATGAAGCGGCGACTTCATTGCAGCTTATGGCCGGCACACAAAGGGTGCCCGGCCGATTGAAGGGGCCCCATAATGCAACGGGAGGCTAACATGATGACGTCATCACGTTAGCCTCCCGGAAAGATATCGGGACTAGTCTGTTACACACATCGGCGTGTGTATGGCAGGCTTATGTGTGGATCTCAGTTCACTCATATAGTGCACCCAAGCCAAATGTGGGTGTACTGAATGATACAAAACTTGTGAAGTTAGTTGTTTAATAGAGGAAAACTGCCTGAACATTGGCAGAGCACAGTAATTATTCACTTTCTGGACATTTTGTTTTAGATTTTCTCTTATAATGATCAGCTTGGCCAGCTTTTTACATATTCACTTTGCATCACCAAGATTATGTTCTAATGCGGAATTCTACAAGAACTGGGTCAGTTAAATGATACGTTGAATGATGCTATACTAAAGTGTCATGTTGCCTTTAGGCCTAGACTCCACTGCACCTTTTTCCCCTTGTTTGGCATGTGCCACACACAGGAGTGGTTTGCCGTATGTGTGATGCTGGGCGTGTCTTTCGAAAACCAAATGGAGTCTAGGTCTTAAGGTAGCCATACCCACTATGATAATCCCTCAATAAATGAGGGAGAGACTGCAGCGTGATGACATCATCACGCTGCAGCCGGCCCCTCAGAGGATCGGCAGGCACCCTTTGTGTGCCGGACATTACTTTGAATGTTGACTACCGCACCCGATTTTTGGCCTTCGCGACTGTGGTCGCTCACCATAAATTCTGGTGCAAATCAGCCTGTGTATGGCTACCTTTAGTCTTGTGTGTAGTTTAGGTATGCCCAAAGCTACTTTTTAATTGTGACAACAGAAAAAACAGAGATTAAGTTAAAGCTGGTGGCTAGAATAGGAGTTATATAATTATAAGTAAATATTATTATTTACTTATAGTAATATAAGTAAACTATAGAAAAATGTTATGACAGGTTTTTTTTTAAACAACCCTGAATTATGGATTTGGTACTTAGAAACTAAACTTTTAAAAAGGAGTCAAAGGTGTCAGAAAAACAAGTTGTTGGGCTATTATCAGTGATGATGGTTTTAGTAGTAGAGTTCCTTTAAATCCCAATATAGACTTTGTAGGTATTATATTTAATGGCTAGTTACCACACTGGTACTTCAAATCTGTTGACCCTCCTTTACATAAGTACATAAACACAAATCCAGTTGGAACTAGAACTTAGTCAAATGGTGGCCTGCGCCACATTTGATCTTTGCCTTTTGTACAGTAATTAGCATTATGCAACATAGGGCTATTGGAATTAAAGTGAATGTTATAGTAGGTGATGCAGTTAGAAGAGAAAGAGTGTTATGTGTGGAGAAACAATGGCTGTTTCACAACATGGTTTCCAGTTTCTTTTCTGGAATTGTTTATGAGGAAATGTCTTCATGGAGTAAATGTTTCACAAAGAGTCAGGCCCTTCATAGAACAGTCTGTCCTAGACACACAGTGGTCTACAGCAAAGGTTATTCAATGGTCATTTTGTCATGAAGGCCTGGAATGTCTTGCTCATCTTAGTGTCAAGCTGTGATTTAAATGGCATGGGAATACTGAGAAGGTGTTTCTATGGTCTCTGAACCATAACATAACCTCAGTGTTTCAACGTCTTATTTTTTAACAGTGATATCTTTACTTTGTCATTTATACTAAAGAGCAAGTATGTTTAGAGTAGGCATGGAAAGGAATTTGAAGGATTTAGGGTTACAGGACTAAAGGCAACTGTAAGCTGGAAAAACCAGCATGGTGTGAAACGTGATGAGATAAAGTCCATCAAATGAATAAATCTGGAGACGTGTTATACCCTTTTCTAATGAGCATGTAAATGACAATTGCATCAGATAAACACGCCTTTCAGTAGTTTTAAAATGTAATTTGTTTTTGGATAACTTATTTTTTTAGTATTTACATGCATGATTAAGTACAGTTTAACTGCCAGACAATGAGACCCTAAAATCCTTTTTAGAATGTGCAGGGATAGTCAATAATGAGATGTAAGGCTGGCTGAGTGCTGCTATGATCTATGTTATTTAAGGGTAAATGAACTTTGAAATAAAATGCACATATCCTTGTAAATGCCTGTACACTACTCCAATGTGACCCCTCCTCTCCTCTGCAGATCTATATGTACTGAGAGCTGCTGCCACTGCATGCTATCATCCAACATTGCATTTCATTCCCCCATCTTATGCTCCCCCATCTTATGCTCTCCTATCTTAAGCTGTAACATAAGCAGAAAATAAAAAGAAGCTTTTTTAGAGCATGTACAGGTCACATGACTTTGACAGATCACACAACCTGGGTGCCCTTCTGTTTTTTTAAAGCATATGGCAATAGTAGATGAGATAATAGGTTTGGAGCTTTTTCTGGTTGGTGATGAATTCTGTTCATAGGGGTATGATTCAAGGTTGCCTAGTAGAGTTCAATACAAGTAAGGTTTCCATGTCGTCAAAACCTCTCCGTTTGACGTATGTCAAACAGAGGGATATTGACGCATTGCATTACATTTAATTAGCATGTTTCCATATGCGTTAATGTAATGCATTGAGCTTCGTTGTACTAAAATCAACGTAGATCGCTATGTCAACATTATCGCAACAGAGTCCAACACAAGTATGGGTTCGCTGACACACCCATAGACAATTAATTGAATCCGTTACCACCAGATGGATATCCACTGATAACAGCTTAAAAAAAAATGACATACACAACATCACTTTCGGTCTTTTGCAATTATCATTTCCGGGACCTTGATGAGAAGAATGGGCAGAAAGGTCCTTCTGTCTATAACGCATGACTTACAGGATGCCCATGGATGTCCTTATGCATCATAGATGCATTAGAGGGAGGGACCTTGGCGGACTCATGGACGCTGAGGAAACGTAGCCTTAGACTTCTTTATAAACCAAAGAAACAGATGTAAGATATTGACAGCCGCCTCCATGTTATTCTAATAGGCAACTGCCCAAAAACCAACCAAGGAGTGTCTAATGATGCCTTCTCCGCAGGTAGCGGTACTTTTCAGGCAACTGGTTGGTGGAAATGTGTCATTTTTAAATGTATATAATCCTTTCTCCAGGTATTTGCATACGAATTAAACCATTGTCCAGACACATAGGGGGGGGGGGGGGGGGGGGGGGTGGGGTTTAGAATCTAAAATGCAGTAATGAGGCGTACAGCTGCCTGAACCTGCATGTGAATATGTTTATGGCATGTCGTTTCAGGACTGACAGTTCTTTAACATAATCTCATGTCCAGATGTTACTATTTTATTGGAAATTCACAGAAAGGGGATGTTCTGACAATACCACAATTTAATTACATCACCACAAAGCAAAGATACAAATCTGTATTATTTTGCAGATTCTGCAAAAGTTCCCAGAGTGTGCGAGGTTTGCTGAGTGCTGGGTTTTTCCTCACTTTGAACTCTACAGCATGTGGTGATAACATTACACGTAACAGGGTTGGGCCGTGTCAAATCAACAGTTGTAGTGTAACCCTTGCCTCTCTGTCCAGGAATGTCATCAAGAATAATGATGAGAAAATACAGGTGCGGGAAGAAGTCTACTACCCCACCTCGCTGATGACAGAACTTGTGTTGTTCTAGGATAGGTTTACCCAGTAAAAACAAACAGTGCCATCTCAGTTTTCATTCTGGGAAACACACTTATTTTGTAACTTAAACTGCTTTAGAAACAGAAAACTCCTCTAAAGTTGGCCGTGTAGCTTCTTAAACAAAAAAGTTATGTATGTACTTTTTCACAGTCTATTAAGATCCGGAACATGTTGTGTTACCTTTACTTTCACAGTATTTTCCCCTAGGAAATATGCTGGAAG
The DNA here is from genome assembly GCA_036250615.1 of Ptychadena robeensis. Lineage (NCBI taxonomy): Eukaryota > Metazoa > Chordata > Amphibia > Anura > Ptychadenidae > Ptychadena > Ptychadena robeensis. The sequence goes on along the minus strand of CM070034.1, from coordinate 38,150,105 downwards.
TTTCAAGTGTAAAATACCCTGAACTCTAACTTTATAATGGATTCAAAAACAAAGCAAAAAAGAGGTACAAATTGATTAATGGTTCTTTGAGACCATTTTTGGATGATAGATCAATCATGAGACACCTATACTTTTGCTAGATTTTGGTGATGAAAATCTAGCATCTGTTACTAGCAACTTTACTGGAAATCACAACAATACAGGAGCCAGATAGGGCAATGGTGGTGACACACCAGCACCCAGCAGTGTCAGTTTGTGGGCTACATATTACCCCAGCTTAGTCTAGTTTTCCCTATAAACCTTTATCTCTGTTTAGAACAGATCGAGGTGCTGGATGTGTAGAGTATTACCAACATCTCCACTTGGCCCTCTGTTCCTCTACAGCATTACCACTTGCCTGGATGTTCTGATTATGATCAGAATTATTATGATCTATATATATATACTGTGAATAATAAATCAATGAAAATGATTTAAGCCCCACAGCACTATAAATGTAAACATGTAATTGGCCTTTATTGCTTGTCTTGTCTACTTTGGGTAGCTTCATTCTTATAATTGGTGCCGTTGACCAATATCTCAAGTAGAGTAAGTGATGGGGAGTCTAAATATTCATTGTCATAAGAAAATTAAATCTTATTTTACATTAAGTAAAACTCTTTGTTTTTTTTTTGGTAGATTTCCTTTTGTTTCCTTTTGAGTATCTGTGGCAAGAAATGAAGAAATAAATCTATGTGATAGAACACTGGAACTATCTCCTACTTTATACAGATAAAAAACTTTACATGCACTTTAAGATATGACTAATATATCGAAAAAAGTTGTCTTAAAGAAAACCAAATATTTGCTAAGACATGCATGTGTCTATTCATTGCACATAAGACTTTTCTATGTTTAATGCTGGAACAATGCTGATATATTTCATTTCAGACATATGCCGATCACTGTTGATACCATGGCATTACTATCATATTTTACAGCTGCAGCAAAACTTTATAAGTAAATAAGTACACTACATAATTTGTGCTTGTCTGCTAAGGAGTTGTTAGATTCCCTTGAAACTGGTGAGTTTCTAAAGAATTCTGTTACACCATTGCACAATTAATTAGTGAGGAAACTGTCTATACATTGCCATTTACCAATCCTAAATGTAACACTTGTGATAATTTTCTTATTTTTCACCTAGTGATCCTGGAAGTAACACATTTCTTGTACACTCACACTATTGTATTAATGGAAGAACAGTATTGTATCACTTGAATACAACTACAGAGCATCTCCCAATCTCCTTGTATCTTTTGTAGTCCACAGAAAAAGAAATGATAACATAAGCAACTAATACAAGTTAGCAGGGGACACAGTGATGCATGGTTGACACCTATCCACTATTCATGTGTTGCATGCATTTTTTTAGGAGTCGTCATTTGAATGGTCACCCATTGGATATGATGTGAACTTTTTGAAATTGGTCAAACATGCAGGTGTGGACCAAGTCTAGGTCATCAGCTCACAAGATTATTGTCATGATCAACAGGTATTTTCACGTATTGAACAGATAAATGCATGACACATTTAACACACTTAAAGAGAACAAATAAGATAAATTCATGGTTGGCCTAAGGACAATTTCTAAGGACAACTGCATCACTGCCAGAAAACCACCACTTGTTGGGCCACTGGAGCCGTTTTTGTTGGTTTTGCCCTATCTAGGACTAAAAGGCTCTTATATTTGAGGATTTTTTATATGTAACACAAAGGCATATTTAAATATGCAACTTTAGGCATATTGGTAGATTAACGCTATTTTGGCAGATAACAAAATATATAGAAATGTAAAGCTGGGAGATTGGATTTTGAGTTTTCACTTTGCAATACTAAGATATGACCCTTTAATGCAGTGGTTCGGGGGGGGGGGGGGGGGGGGGGGGTGCTGGCCCTCATTCTTAACCTGTGTTTGAATAGAGAGGAGGGGGCTCGATATTGTTCCTAAATAGGAAAGGGGGGCCCTGCAAAAAAAGTTTGGGAACCACTGCTTTAATGTATTTAAATTCATCTGTAATGAATTAGCCTTGTAGTATTTATGTGGCTGGATAAAACAATCAGGATTGAGGAGCAAAGATTACTGAACCCATTTTGGTTCCAGGACCTCATAAGAGCTGAATAATCTATAATTGGTTGCCGTCCTGCCTATATCCATTCATTCTAAATACAGAAAAAGACAATGCCTTGGCTCTAAACAATGTTATGCCCTTTACTGGGCTGAAGTTTTCCCTAAATCACTCACAGGTTAGCTGAAAATAGAAGTGATAGTGGTGAAAAGTGATGATTTCCCCTTTAGGCGAGTTTTGGATCATATCCTGGAAAACACAAACTCATTGAAACATTAATTGCTTGTGAACAGGTGTTTAAAATGTTACTGGCTGCTTGGGAAAAAGATTCAATGATCCGGATCAGCACAAATACTTCCAGTCCTGTTCCTGTATAGCAAAAAATACCTCTAGTTCCCACACAGATTAGCAAGCCTGGCCTGGAGGCAGGAATTGCTGGATATTTCCTATTACGTATATAAAGGCACATTAGGTTCTATGACAAACATAAAGGAAATGGGAACTGTGATGTTGTCTAACCTTTGCAGTCATTGAAGAGAAAGCATGCTGTGCTAACTTGTGCTAACTTGTCCGCCTAAACATACGTGTATAGAGCTGTTATGTCCGGAGAAGTGACCTGTAAAACAACACTTTATTACCCTATTACATTCAACAAAAGATATGTAATCCCGGATCCTTTCTGCAGAATTAGTCAATTTTTTAAGGCATTTACAGTGCAAGTTAATATATAACTTCTATTAACACTGGACTAAAAGGATATTTATGATGTAAGCTGCTAGGAACCACAGAGCTGGAACTAAGATGTTGACATTGGTAGCGCATAAAGAAAGAGAACCTTGTATGGATAAGATTCAGACGGGAACACGTATATATATATGTAAACACATATATATCATGCACACTTTGGACAGAGCACAAGTTATACATGCCAATTTATAATTTTTTTTTTTATAAAAATAGAAATGTGGGCTTTAAACCTCATTCCTGACATTGTAACTAAGTAAGTAGACATAGGGCATGTTGTATTTAGATTTAATTGTTGGAATAACATACTTTTGCAGCATAGTTGCCATTAGGGTTGAGAAAATGTAGGGCTAGCAAAGGTTAAACCACCAACTTTACTGGGGGATAGGGAACATTTGCTTACCACACACAATTTAGAAAAGGTCTACTCAAAAGGAAACTTCTATAGGCAAATGATTAAAGAAGTACTACATAATCTAAATTGGCTAATATTTTCAGCAAAAAATGCTCTCCAGTCTTGTATGTGTTACCTTGAGATTTTACATTGAAGACATCCATGCAAAGATAAACTGCATCTACAATTTATATATATATATATAAATATATATATCATTAGCTGACATGTAGCAGTAGATTTGATTTACAGTATTATTATCTCAGTGCACATAAAAAAGTTTTCCCAGTCATGTTATAGACATCTCATTGTGATAAACAGTATCTGCATATGATATAGTACTGCTGAAACAAGCCCAGCACCATGGAGATGATCGCATACAAGACACAGATTAAATGTTCCGCATCTAAGCTGCTAGGACAGATCACCAACTAAACAACCTTGCTTTGTTGTTATCTATCTCTGGTCAACAGACAGACATATTCATATAGGATAAAGGTTCCACATATTTGGTACATATAAACTGGTTTATTAAAAAAAGGATCATCACCCCCAGCTCCCTGGTCAGGCAGGTCTTCCAAGGGTCCTGGTATAGTTTGGAAGGGGACATGCCGTTTGTCACCCCCCAGCCCCCCCCCCCATCCAGTTTTTGTCAAGCTATGCCTTGAAGGGTATGGTATGGTTTGAGGGTTTAGAGGGGCGCCATGCTGATCATAGCCACCTTTTTGCAGGCCTGCCAGACCCTATTCCAAATTTATGGTTTTTTTTCAAATAACAAATACATACATTTAATAAACTCTTCAGCATCTGCACATGCACAGGAGTTGTTTGTCCTAAGCTCTGTCTTTTCTTTTGGAAGACAGGTTCTCTTGACATCAGACTGAACACCTTAGGCTGTAAAAATGACTCCCAACAGCTTTTCAGCTTTGTGAACAGTTCCATTAAAATCACACTTGCAAATTCATGGGCATTTACAAAAAGCATCAAAAACACTTATGTAAAGCTAGTTTAAAAGTTTGGTGCTAACGACTACTACGACTACTGTTAAGCTGGGAACACACTTGTAGATATGGGCCAGATCGATGGCCACTTCGAGCTATCTATCTAATGTGGCCATCCATGTTTTCGAGCGGGACAAATCAATCCTGCTCGAAAACAGAGATATCGGACATGACCGTAAACCCCTCAGTCTCCATGCAAAGCATCAGCTGAGCTGGAGACACAGCTCCTCCGATATCAGGCAGCAGCGTGATGATGTCACCGTGCTGCTGCAGGGAACCTCAAACGTCTCCAATATCGAGTCCTGTGTTCCCTGCTTTACTGATTTCCTACAATCAGCCCTACAAATATACATGTAACACTCATTTTATTCATAGTTTAATCCATTATTATGTAACATATAAATAAATAAATAAATTCCTAATGCCTTATTTTGTTACCACCTACTGACTGGATTACATAAAAGTAATTTATTTTCCAGGAGAGAGAACGACAGGCAAGAGTACGGTGTTTGTAGATTTCCTTGTTGCACAGGCACTCTAGTCTTGGGGCCTAGCTCAGTAAAGCGTGGATTCTTTCAGGCATAGCGCATAGAATAACTCTTTATAAGCAGGATGACCTCACTCTTGGACTAAAGTGCTCTCCTGATATTTTAGTCAACAGCTTTTCTCCCCGACGCTAGATGCTAAACACATCTCACTTGACTCTTCTTTCTGCACTTAAGGCCGTTGTTATTTTTAGGCTCGTAGCTCAGCTGTCCCCATGTCATTTAAGCAGAGAAGCTTGCACTAGTCTATTTGTTCAAGCTGGATTGCTCTGGATACATTACAATAGCAGACACGTGAAAAGCATGGCATAGTCTGTTGTTTTCCTTCATATTTCATGTTGACAGCTTGCCTTATCATTTCCTTATGTTTACCTGTCATCTCACTCCAAGTAGATTGCTGTTTTTTAAAAAAAAGTAAGAGAAGTGTTTGTCTTCAAAACAGAACATGACATACAATATTTATTTAGCTCAGACTTGAAAATTTTTTTCTATACATTTGGTGAGTCTGTTTTGCTAATTATGTTGTTAGTAAATGTAAGGGCTCTTCACGTGGTTGGAAGAAAACATGCATTTGCCACCAACTGAGGGCCCAAAACCGCTGCCGCCCTGGGGACACAACATCTCCTGTCTGTTCAGTTTTTGTGTGGTTGCCCATTATTATTATCTTGTATTTATATAGCGCCGACATATTACGCAGCACTTTACAGAGTTATCACTAGTTATCACTAGCTGTCTCTCAGAGCTCACAATCTAATGTCCCCACCATAGTCATGTATATGTAACTAACAAAGTCATAGGTCACATGTAACTAACATAGGCGAATCTTTATTTGGGAAAGCCAATTAACCTACTGCATGTCTTTGGAGTGTGGGAGGAAAC
>CM070034.1:38125618-38137222 GCA_036250615.1 Ptychadena robeensis | reverse complement strand
GTGGGGAACAAAATAACTTTGGGCCTACTACCCTGTGTATGGGTAAAACATTAACTGTAAGCCTTGTAATGGTTAAGTATCACTGATCTATGAGGGCCATGTCAAGTAACCTGTATGTAAGTTAATATAGGCTTCCGGCCTATCAAAGGCATGTCATGGTCTAGTTATTTTCATGTGTGGGGGAAAAAAATAACTTTGGGCCTGCCATGGCCAAGTAATGGCCTACTACCCTGTGTATGTGTAAAAAATAAACTTTAAGCCTTGTAATGGTTAGGTATTACAGGCCTGGTAATAGTTTAGTATCCTGTAAGTGTGTGAAAGTAAACTGTTGGTCTGTCAGAGCCATGAAATGGACAAATATCCAGTATGTGTGACTAATACTATTACGGATAACTTTTGTAATCTTTCCTTTGTGCCATAGAAAGGGAACTGAATATTGAGTCATACATTTACTATTGTCACTCTTGTTGTTCATCCCTTTCAGTGTACGACCTTTTTTTCTATACATTTCCAGTTACTTATCATGAGGTATTACTGTAGTTACAGTTTCATGGCATATACATCTGTGGACAAAGCGTGGAACAATGTTTGGTTCAAGGAAGAATAACCAAAGTCATTATCAATAACCAGGAACACATTTAGTGGGTTTATATAAAAATCCTAGGGGAATGGAAAGTTGGACATGAAATATATTTCTATATGAACTTTCTGTTTCATTTGACAGTCCACCCTAAACTAACTTCAGTAATCAGGTTTTGGTAGATGCTGGATAGGTACCTGCCAATTTTTTCTCAGAGCCTTTATAAAGCCGACCATAGACGTCTCGATGCCGGGCTGATTCCACGGGCAATCGACCGAGTGTGATGATGTCAACACGCACGCACGGCCGGTAGTGACGAGAATCGACCGCGCACCCTTTGTGTGCTGGCATTTACTTTGAATGGGGACGCTGATCCACATCCACAGTAAAGAGATCGATTAAAAAATTATGCACATGTCCCTTATTTCTTAGATCAATTCATGGCCCGATGTAAGTTAGGCGTGTTCAATTTACAGGCGATTTCACAGCAGATCGATCGCTGTGAACGTGTACGGTGGTTGACCTGCTGCAAAATTAATCACCTTTAGTGATACATTTTTGCCTCACCTGTTGTGACCATTGTACTTTTTTTTTTATTTCTTTGAATCATAAGAGATACAGCAGAAGACATTCAGATAGAGAAGCTGCTATAACCAGCTAAACCCCACGACTCATTTCTCTGCTTTTTTTTACAGCCATAATGATGTCACAACTACAGTATTTTTCGAAATATAAGACACACCCAAAGTTTTGAAGAGAAAATTAGGGGTAAAAAAACAGAGACACAGCCATTCAGATATCAAGTAGCTGTTTACATATGAGATATATGTTAATGTAAATAAACAAATCATGCTATCTTATTGTAAAACGTGTCTCTACATAAATTGGTCAGTGTGTTCAGAGAATGGGTACAGCTAGTGCTAATGCAGATAAGATCTATTGGCAGTGGTTTTTTGGCTTTGCTGGAGGGAATGAAACACATTTCTGCCTCATGGGATGCATAGCTTTTGCTCCTAGGATGGTTCGGACTAAAAAACGTGATTTTTTTATTACATATTCGGACCATAAGACACAGGGACTCATTTCTATTGATCTAAATGGTAAAACAGTGCGTCTTACAGACCAAAAAATACTGTACTTTTACAACCTAACATCTGGCTTTGTAAAGGTATTTCACCCAAGATAAAAGCTGTCTATACATGTATAGATAATTGAACAATTTCAAGTGCAATGTCAATCGATCTGTTCAATTATCATATTGATTGATTGGTCTAACATCAGTTGGTGGCACCACACACAATAAATTTTTTGTCAAAATATTTTCAACTTTAAATTTTTTTAAAATAATTTAACGTGTAGATATGGGCCAGATCGATAGCCGATTCGAACGCCGTGCACGCTCACAGCCATCTATCTGGCCCATATCTAATGTGGCCATCCCTGTTGTCGAGGACATTAATTGGACATGACCATAAATCACCCCATGGTCTCCATGCAAAGCATCAGCTGAGCTGGAGACACAGCAGTGCTGCGTCTCCAGCTCCTTCGGTATCGGGCAGCAGCGTGAGGACTAGTGATGGACTAACATTAGCTGCGGCTGTTCATAAACAGGCGAATCGAACTTCTGCAAATACCCGCCGTTCGCATGTTCGTGGCAAACCTCCATTGACTTTAGTGGAGGGTGAACTTCTCAAACCTTCAGATCACATTTGTAACAAAAAATAAACAATAAAAAAAGTCAGAGGTGACTAAACTTCTTCCCCAAAATATGGATTTAAATGGTGTTTTCTTCAGGTCTAATGGCCGGAAATCACATCTAGATTAAAGATTTTGCCAAAAGTTACCTGACAGCACCTTCTGCAGCGCTTCACATTAAGTCAGATCTCTCTGCAATGCATGATACAGCATACCCCACCCCCAGAGTTGTGTGGCTCAGTAATGATTAACTACATGTAACAGAACACCTTAGCTATAGCTAAATGGAGTATAATAGAAAAGTAGCTCAGCCATCCCTCAATCAGCAGCAGCTCTCCCTATCTATCTAGTACTGGAGAAACATGATAAATGTAAAATAGATGCTGAGCTGCTTCTTTTATAAGGGGAGGGGGGTGTCCTTCAGGAGTGAAAAATGTGTTATTGGCTGCACTGTCCCACCTGACTATGTGAGGTGAGGGGTCATACTTTGTCTCTGTGTTAAGGTATAGGGGGCGGGTTGAACACCCATAATGTTCTCCAGTATTGCGAACTGCGAACATAATATGTTCACCGCAAACTGTCCCCCGGGCTAACTTTTCGGCCATCAGTAGTGATGACGTCATCACGCTGTTGCAGGGAACCACGAACAGCTCCAATATTGAGCTGTATATTCACTGCTCTAAGGCCCCCATACACATCTAGAGTTTTCATCCAATCAACTTCATTCAATAATTTTTTTGGTTGATTGATTGAAAATCTATGGCAGCCCACATGGTTAGATCAACCTAAAACAATTAAAATTGGGAAAAAGAATTATTGAAAAATGATTGGACATGCTGGTAAATTTTAATTGGTTGTATTGAAGTTGATTACAATCCCCCAAAAAAGTTGATAAAATATCTGTAACTACAGTTAGAAAACATACAATCAATCACCAATTTCCCTGACCCCCCAAAATTTTTCTTTTTAAGTTGATTGAACAGAAAATCGTTAGACGTGTATGGGGGGCTTTACAGTTTCATTTATTCAATCTCTCTAGTTTACTATTGCTCTTCCAGAGATCATTTGATAAAGATTTGTAAGGACTTGTAAGCTGCTTATTTCCCCTGCATCACACTTTCTATATTTCACTCCTACATTTATATCTTCAGGTCCTGTCACACATTTCACTCTCTTCCAGGTTGTCACTATATCACATTCGGTTTGATGGCTAATCCGGCATTACATACAAAGGCCACCCTGACAACAGTGATAAAATATGTTTGCTCTCTGGTGGACATCGATAAAAAAAAAAACACAAGATGAATAGCTCTCTGTACAGTGTTCAATAGCAGACCAGGCTTCAGTTCCACACGAGGGACCAACTGCTAGGACAGCTGACACGTTTCTAACAACAACTCCTTATTCACAGCAATGAATAAATCTGACATATGTGGGTAGTTCTATTAAAATATTTTTCTATTGAAATAGAGTTTGATATTTTATACTATTCTGCTTAACCAGAAGTAATATGCATCTGTTCATTTATTAATTACAGATAATAACTAAATTGTGAACCACTACCGAGGATCATTTGTTTAATCTCTGGACCATTAAATGGCCCTTAGCTGTAGTTTGTGTGTGAGCTTTTGTCGCCAGCTGCCTTTAATAGTTTATCCATCTGACCACTACATCATAATTGTAAGATGTAATGACTCAAGCCGGCCATAGACATCTTGTTATTTCTTTTTCTTGGCATATCGACTCGTGTGATGATGTCAGTCGGTCAAGATCGACCACGTGTGATGATGTCGGTCGTGGCAAGAATCGGCCGCGCACCCTCTCTATGCAAGAATTTACATCCCAATCCAATGAGATCGGACTAAAAATTTCATATATATATCCGTAATTTGTTAGATAGATTTCTGGGCTGATTTATTGGCGAATTTAACATGGGCGCGTTCCATTTGCAACCAATTTTGCAGCAGATCGATTGCAGTAAGTATGCACTGCGCTCGATCTGCAGCAAAATTGTCTATGCCCCCCTTCGGGGGTCAATGAGGAAAACCATTGAACACTGAGAGTTTCGGATTTCTAAACAAACCATAGCTAGGGGCTACTTTTTGGTCATTTTATGAAGACATTGTAGCCAGCTATCAAATTGATACAGTAATATGCAGCAGGATACGAATAAGGACAAGTACTTAGCTTTCTTCTTTATAGATCATTTTGGTTTTAATGAAATGTCTGCTTAGTGTGCACTTAAGATGATGTTTCACTAATCCCTGTGAATAATGGTAATGCCAGGTGTCATTAGGAATGAACGAGGCTATTGTTGTGTTCACCAACAAGAAGGTCTAACGAGTATAGTTTCACTGGGAAGGCTGTATGATACTGGGCAAGGGCACAAGATGACAATATCTAGCTCAAAGGAGAGGGGTGCTTATTTAAAATTTTGGTTGATGGCTAATTAAAGTACAAGTTCGCTAAAATGAATGTGTTAATTCAAAGCAGGATACTGCCAAGTACTGTCCCAGCACTTTATGTTCTACAGACTACAGAACAGTTAGAATGCTATAAACAACAGGGTAGAAGGGGAAAGCAGGGCTGACAACACTAACCTCACAGAGATACTGACTGTTGTCAGTTCAATGTTAAGAAGTTGAGTGCATTTCTTGCACATCAACATTTTTTTTGTATACTTGAAATAATAAAAATGGAAATTTTAGTGTAGTGGTTATGTACAGCCTATGCCCTTAGTTATTTAAATTCTATTAGTACATGTACATGAGAGTAAGTTAATAGATCAATAAATTGGGATTAAACTGTAGATCAAAATTAAATTAGATATATAGTAAGATATGCCATCTTGCAATTTTTGGATCACATTACATTGATGTGAATCTTAAGACATATATATGTATAGTATATAATATATAATAATTCAATTTTTTTAAGTGAGATATCATCTGTACCACTCAATTGAGAAGGAAACAGAAATCTTTTAGGTGGAGAAAAGAAAAAATATAAAAATAAAATAATGTGATAACATAAGAGTGCACATCTTAAACTAAAGCTAGCCACACATGGTACAATTTATCATTCAATCGAGGTTCGATTAGATTTTGTACTTCGATTTAAAAAATCGAGCATCGATTGTCATTTAATCGAAGTTCTCCACATGGGAAGCACGATAATTGAACAATTTCGACTGAAATTAAATCGAAGTAATCCAAAAATCGTCGATTGAATTCCTCTTACGATTTTAGTTTCAATTGGAAGTAGCCTAAAAAATCGAGCCACAAAATCGAGCCCAAAAAAAATCGACCAATCGAGCAAAATTTTCCAACTTGTCCGATCACCTTTCAATCGACGATTGTACCAAAAATCGTTCAACGATCGTCGATTGGACTATGTGGGAGTACATCGATTAATGTTCGATCGACGATTTTCTCAATCGAAAATCGTCGATCGAAAATCGTCGATCGAACGCTAAAATTGTACCATGTGTGGCTAGCTTTATACTTTGTTGAAAAACTTTTTATTTATTACAGCAGAGCCCAGACCTGAATCTGGATTGAAAATCTGTGGGGTGATCTGAAGAGGGCTGTTCACAGGAGATGTCCTTGAAATCTGAAAGATTTTAGAGTGTTTTGTAAAGAAGAGTGTCCAAGAAAAGTCCAAATGTGCCATGCTGATAGACTCATACCCAAAAAGACTGAGTGCTGTAATAAAATAGAAAGGTGCTTCAACAAAGTATTAGTCAAGGTGTACACACTTATGCAATACATTGCATACGATTTCAGCTTGTTTTTCATTTGAGTGCAGTTTATAGGTCACATAAAAGTTCTGAAATGATTTATCTTTGTCCCATTTTTGTAAAGCACAGGAACCTGACATTTTACCAGGGGTGTGTAGACTTATATATCCACTGTATGTATGTGTATATATATATATATATACACAGGCACATACACTTCAAACCAAAGGAGTAATCTATGCCTTTGGAGCCCTGCAAGTAGTTCTACTCTGTTCTGACTGCAGAACAATGACTCTCCAGTTAGGATGAACATCATACTTGTATCACTTACTCCCCCTTGCACTTTCCCATAGGAATAGAGTGTCAGCACACAGTAGATAAAAGAAGAACATGTTCTGCCACTTTTGTGCCACTAGTGTGAAGTCAGACATCAGTAAAATTGTCATCTCTATGCAACATTTTCATTTGGCGCCTCGGATTGAAGGAGGAAGCAGTGTTTTGTGTTACATCCTGTGCAAATGTTTATCTAACTTCTCCAACTTGCCAATATCCCTTTTGTGTCACTGTGAGTTATATCTTTCACTGCAAGAAGATATGTTTACAATACTAGAGGAATTCAGCCTAAAATAGGTCTTTGGATGACAATCACATCAAGCATATGGTGGGAATGGAGAGTCACTCACAGAGCTTAGAGTTAGTGACGCAATTATGAGCTTAGAATGTGTTTTATAGTCTGAAAAGTCTTTATTAAACAGGTGATTGCGGAGTGTAATTACTTGGGAAGATTAGATCATCTCTTCAAATTCCAATTGTACAGTTCAGAGGATGAAGGAGAGATGCTTGTCTTACAGTCTGTCCACCCATTTGTCTATAATTGGAAATGGACTGAATGGTGAGACTTTATATTCCTATTGAAGGGAACTTGGAGCATGAATATAATCTAATATGATCTAGTTGAAGGAAACAAAATAGTTGAGAATGGTTGTCGGATAGTTTCATTTTTACATATACACAGTCTGTGTGTATTACATAAATATTTCATACATGACAAAGCTTCCCTAGTAAGCTCTGGGCTTTTTAAGGAGATAGCACAGCACTAGTTGTCTCCTTTCAGATAGGCTTTCTCCGATTAAAACCTTAGATGGGGTTATAGGCCGAGATGGGGGTGAGTCAGTCCTCTGATTCACTTGGGTGTTAATTCTAGCTTGAGCTATTGAGTTTTTAAATAGCTGTAAATCCTAAAGCCTAGTTTTCCACTTTGTTTGTTTTTGAAATGTTTACATTTGTAAAGTTGTAGCAATATTGAACTCATTCATTTTGTTTGCTCCTATAGTATTGAACTTGTATACGTTTCTAGCCCTAATGAAGAGGAAAGGATGCAACAAGCTGGCTTTTTGATGATACTATTGTAATTAAAACCAACCAGGCCTTTTTTGTACTTGAATTACAACTTCAAAATTGTTTGGGCTAACCAAATAGGAAATATATACATTCAGAGTAACCGGATTTTAGCAGTAGACTGGCTGGTAGCAGGGATGGGCTGGGTGACGATTAAAGCGGATGTAAGCTCAAAAAAAAATTAAATACATCCACTCTTTAACCAGGAACAGTGACCTCTAAAAAAAACAACTCACCTTTCCTGCCTGCTCACTCCAGTGCCGCCATGCTTGGAGTGTCCGGTCCTCCAGGCTACAAGATGGAGGAGCGAGACTCTTCCTGTCTCACTCGCTCCACAAATCCTGATCTGAATCTGGTGATGTTCCGTGTCAGCTGACTCAAAAGTAGCTGGCTATGGGCACATGGGAAGGTAGGCATCAGAAATAATGTTGAATCTCCAATGTCCCTTTGCGTGTGCTGTGTCGAGGGGGGGGGGGTCGTCACTGCATTTTGGACCAGGAGGTAAGTCTTTTTTTTACTTTTGAGCTCCAATCTGCCCTCTGGTGCTGATAATAGAAGTCAGATATGGATGTAGTAGGTCCGCTTTAATGTTATCGAACTAGGAAACTAGGTTACTAACTAGTGTGCACTGAAAGAAAACGCTATTTACTGGTAGCATGAACATCTGGACCAAGCTCAAGTTTGAAAGGCTATAAGGAAAACCACTGCATGGCGGGGTAGAAAATATCAAATATGGTCTGTAGAAATATTATTTTAAATTATACAATGAACAGAAGACTTTCAATGTATATCTGAAATCTTTAAAAAGACCAAAAATTTCCTTCAAGAATTTACAAGGCCAAACCACGTTCCACAAAGGAAGTGGTTGCTGGAACAACTAGGCCATCCTGTAAAGAGCGCTACACTGCAACACTGCTAGAAAAAAAAAATTATTAAGCCCCCCATACACCTTTAGATTCCTCCATACAATTTCCATCAGATCTACCAACAACTATGTAGTATAGTGACCTCCCTGATAGAATACATAGTGATTGGAAGGTGTAGAAAGCTCCTCATATTACATGGTTTTGGTAGAAGAAAAGTTGATTGTACAGAAATTGCATGGTAATTGTATGTTGTGTATGGGGGGCGTTAAACCTTACTTCAACTACTGGTAGGTTTTGATGTTTACGGGTTAAACTAGGCTAAAATTAACCCAAAACAAAAGCTACTTCCATCAGGCCAAGAAGAGGATACTAGAAGATAAAAATACAAGGGATATAGAAAGTGTACACACTTCTGTTAAAATATCAGGTTTTTGAGATATAAAAATCACAACCACAAGAAAACATTTCAAAACGTTTCCCACCTTTAATGTAAGTGTGTTAGGGGGACAAATAGAAAAGTTAAAGCAATGTGCAATAAGCTGCTTGCTTTGTTTAAGTAGTGATGAGCAGCATAGGCAATATTCGAATTTGTGATATTTTGCGAATAATTCTACTAATATTCGATTCTATATTCGGAAATTCGAATATTCGCGGTAATACCATGGATTGCGAATATAACATCGCGAAAATCTTTAAAATGAATGGTCACATGCTATGTTTATTTTCGCAATGCGAATATTATTTTCGCAATACATGCCCGTATTGCGAATATTCGGAATTGCGAATATCCGCCAAGATATTCGAGATATTGGCGAATTCTCGAATTGCCGATATTCGCGAAAAATATTCAGCATTCGAATATTCGAGCTCAACACTATGTTTAAGCACCTTTAGATTCGATTGCAGCATTTGGTCTTCTTAGGAGTCAGTAATGCACAACTTAACTTTCATTTTTTCTGGTGAAAGGTGAAATTCCTCCTTTTCTTTAGCTTACTAGAAAGTCCCAGTTCCAGCTGAAAAAATAAAAAAAGTCAGTCGGAATAATTTGGCATGCCACTAGCTGGCCATAGACTCTTGGATTTGGCGTGCCTGCGGAGATCAATCAGCCGCAAATCTAACACACCAACCTTATATCGGGCAATAAATTGGCCCAGAAATTGATCAGCCAAATTATAGACCCTAATTTTTAGGTCATTCTCCTTAATTTGGATGGGGACCATTCAAAGTAAATGCCATCATCAAGCTTAGTCGATCTGCCAAGAAAATAAATAAAAACAAAGCATCTATGGCCAGCCACTGTTATGAAATAATTTTAGTTAAGGAGGTAGGATTTATATTACTTATGCTGGGCAAAGACGATTTTCCGTACAATTTCTGTGAGATCGATCAACGGAATCAATCGCCTGATTGATCACAAATCGATGCATGCACAAAGTAATCGATCGATTGATTTGACCCTAAATCGCACATAAAATTGATCAAGCAAATGTCGGACCTGTCTGTAATATTTTGTCAATCGTGGAACATTAATGGAGACATGCGATCATTCCTATCGATCGACCTGTTGGCATCCAACCCACATTAAATCATTTCCGATTAGAACAGCTGCGAGCTGGAGATCGCACGATCCGTGATTGTTTGATCACGGGAAGGAATCAACCAGGAATCGAAGACGTCATATGGTGCTGCGTGCCATCGATTCTGTAAATGGAATTGATTCCGGAATTGCATGCACGATCGTTTTAAAGATTGATCGCTGGGAAATCTAAACGTCTATGCCCAGCTTTAGATTTTCACATGTTCATACATGAATTATGTTTAGCTACAACATCATTATCTGGTCTTGACGCAGTCAGTACTGGGTCACACTGTGGGGGATTGTTGTTTGAACAGGGAATAAAGTGTCAATGGCACATTTAAGGAGTCAAATAGAAAAAAAACCACCCAAACCTTTTAAACTTCAGCTTTTTGGCATAACATTCAAGGATGCAGATGTCCGAGATGTCCTTTTTCTCATACAAGGGCACAGCACTTCATCTCAGCTGAGAATGTAAGAGACTGTATGGTGAGCTGGCCTTGTACATATTAATAGGCAGGGAGACATGCACAGTCTTATCTTGTCTTACCAAGAAAAGTTATGTCTTCTGATATGAATGTTAAATGTTCAGTGTTGGGTGGAGGGGGCTAGTGTTAGGAGCTCAATTTACGGGCAAAGTTAGGTGTTAGATGGGTGAACGTTAAAACCCCTTTGACCCCTTATCCAATGATGTTCTCTGGCTAGGGTTTTGCATTGCAGAGCACCATAATGCGACACAACAAGTTGCCCACTACAGACGGTTTACTTGTTGAAAGGTCATTTACAAATTCAGCTAAGTTTGTAACACAATATTTACATCAGTCTAAAGCAAATGTTTAAGAATCTAGGTTACAATATGTAAACAACATGTAAAGTATCCAAAGCATAAAGTATTCAAAACCACATATTTAAAAACAAAAATAACTGAAGAGGATCAACAAGGCTGAATTTAGCAGTGTAATCAGCCTGCTCAATGAATAGTTAAAGGAGGGAGTGTTTATTGCGGTAAATGTGCTAAGTAACATTTTGTAAAGTCGTCATTAACACTTGGTAAAGTTAACATATAGATAGTGTGTGTGCATAATCACACACCAAACACATACAACACACTAGCAAAAATATGTCTCTTCAACAATTACTGCAGGAAGTTTATGGATGTCAGCTGGTGGCAATAGTGTAGTGTCAGGTCCAGGTGGAGGCAGAAGGGGCATTTGTGGAGAAAAGCTGATTGTCTAGGCCAGTGGTTCCCAAACTGGGGGGCAGGCAAAGGTATTCCAGGGGGGGGGCACTAGCCCTCATTCTTAACCTTTGTTTGAGGGAGGGGGGGCTCAATAATGTTGCTAAATAGAAAGGGGGAGCTCTGCAGGGGCCTTTTTCACACAGGCAGTTTTTCACCGCCTGGTAAACGCCCAATAAGCGCAACTGCCTGGTGAATTTGGCATGAAGAGACTATTTTTGGGCTTTCAACTAATAGACCTGTCATGAGGGTGTCATCTAAACTCCACAGAGTACCTGCACAAGACTGCAGACAGGAGCATCAGGATTTATTTCGGCCGTGTAAATCTAGCCTAAGTGATTACGACTGACAAGTTGGCATTAGGTGTGAAGTTGTAATGTAAAGGAGTAATATGCTATAATCTTGGGGTGATATGATTGATTCTGTAATTAGGGCACAGGTGCATGGAAGGGTGGTGCGTAGAGGAAGTGAGGGAAATATTAATCAAAAGATTAAATCACGAGGGGGGGGGGG
>CM070034.1:38106643-38125518 GCA_036250615.1 Ptychadena robeensis | reverse complement strand
ACATGGGAGGGCGGTACTACGACCAGGGTTCAGATACATGGGAGGGCAGTACTACGACCAAAGTTCAGATTCATGGGAGGGCAGTACTACAACCAGGATTCAGATACATAGGAGGGCAGTACTATGACCAGGTTTCATACACATGGGAGGACAGTACTATAACCAGCGTTCATGCACATGGGAGGGCAGTAGTGTGACAAATGTTTACACATATTGGAGGGCAGTCCTGTCACCAGGGTTCACATACATGGTAGGGAAGCACTGGGACCAGGGTTGTGAGCAAATACCAAGGTTGAGATACGTGGACATGGGAGGGAGGTACTGTAAACAGTGTCCAGTTTCATGAGAGAGAGGTGTTGTTGCCAGAGGCAAGAAAAAAATCTGCTGTGCCTGGGTGGAAACGAGCGATAGGCATGCAAAAAGTTAGGGTAGGGAGGCTGGAGAGGGGTGCACTGTGAGCTGATGCTGAATTGGCTAGGAAAGAATACACTATGAAAAAGCAGAACACAAGCAATCATTCTCAAAGCTTGCAAATGCTTGCTGTGAGCCTTGGTTCTAACCTCTTCATTACTGTTGAATGGCAAAGTAACCGACAAAAGATGAATCACTAAGGTAACAAAGGTCTAAAGCTGGGAAAAGACGGTACGATTTACGGATATAACTTATCCGATTCTATGCAGTAGCAGGCAGCTTGATGACGTCATCACGCCCGCCCGCTAGTGCCGAGAATTGGACGGCACTCTTTATGTGCAGCTCATTACTTCGGCTGGGGGCAGCCATCCCCAGCTGAACTAATGGGATTGGGCTAAAATTTACCATCCTGTCGGATAACTGTGCGATCTGACAGGACGCCTGATTTCAGCCCAATCCTCGTCAGTTGCAGCCTCCAATTCCTGCACGACCCGATCCTTAAGGGATTCGGGAGTGCGCACAGCATTGGATCGGGGATCGGATCGTGCAGGAATTGGTACGTGTATGCCCAGCTTTAGCCATTTGTGCACAGCAACGGATCTATTTTTCAGATTGATTGATAAGGTTCCATGTTGAACTTCTAGTGACCAGTATGAGAGTGATGACACCAACATTAACATACCACCTCCCCATTTACACCTGAGACCTTGTCACACCAATGAGTGACCTGACAAGTAGTGTGTTGAGTTATTTTGAGCAAATTTACACTGTACACTGCTGCAACTGGCTCCGATAGAGTATTTATTTTCTGTGTTTGGTTTCTGCACACTTCCTGTTTGTTTAAAAGGTTTTCCAATAACAGGAAGTTAAGGAGTCCATATCATAAATTCTGAATCTAATCTTTTGCTTCTCTATCCAAAACCAAAAATAGGATGTGGCACTGGGACCCCCTTCGAGGGAGATAGAAAGGGGATGGACTAATATTAGGGGGGGCTGGGTAAGAGGGGTATAGGCATCAGTCCATAGTCTGCTAGAACTATAATGCTTCTGTTGTCGAATTACTCTGTCCAATATAGCTGTAAATGGCCTGAAGGGGGGGGGGGGGCCTGGTACTATTCAGGAAATGTGTCATACAAGTATTAACTTTTACTTGATCGATCTTTGATTGGCTTGTGTGATTGAATTAAGGACTGAAGGTTAGTCTAACATCGATCGTTCCTACTAATAAAATCAATTCCTTTCCTCAGCCCAGTGCGCATACTCCATAGTACCATTAATACAAAATCAATAAAAATCGAAATAATTAGGACACCCACCAGATACTCGTGCCATCCTTAGTTTTGGCCGATTCAGGTAAAAAGGAACCAATTTTCAATTGACTTAAACGATCCATTTTTTAAGTTGCTTAACCCTCTGAGCGTTTGCCACGTGGCACGGTTTTTTTATAACCGTTTATAACAATGTGCTCCGCAGCGATTGCCTGCTCAGCTGAGGGATGTAAACAAAAGTCCGGCGTCACTGGAGACGCCGGACTTCTGCTGACAGAAAGCGACGCCCCTCCAGTTTGACGGAGGTCTATGGCACCGCCTACCCCCGCCCCCTTCGCGATCGGGGGCGGACCCGGAAGCATCGGCATACATGCCGATGCTCCTGACCGCCGTCAGAAGACGGCGAGACCTCGGGCGTTCCTCCGGCTAACTCGGGCTGAGTTTCATGATGCATGAAACTCAGCCCGAGTTAATTCGGGGAGAACACTCAGAAGGTTAAACACAAAAATCTGTGTATGGCCGGGAGGACATGTTGTTATACTAAACAGTAGTGAGAACTACCAAAAATAGGCACTCCCAATACCAATCAGCATTTGATTTATTGATCAAATATGAAGAATGCCCCAATTTTCAATAGATTTACTTTAGATTCAATACCTTGGTCTAAAGCAGGGTCAATATTCGATCCGATGTACCCTGGAGCAGCGTGATAATGTCATCACGCTGCTGTCAGATCTCGGCTGTGCTGGGAAGAGACAGCTCTGTTAAGGCCCCCATACACGGGCCGGATTCTGGCCGGATTCCGGCACGATCGATTCCGGGCTCGTGCACGAGAACCGATCGTGCCGGAATCGTGTGCAGCCCACCTTGTCCGATCGATCACGTCCAATTGATCAGGGGCCCAGAATCGGATCCGACAGAGAACCAACATGTTGGTCTTTTTGATCCGATTCTGCACAGATCAGGAGTTGCCATTTGTGAGGTGGACAATCGGACACGGAATCATCCCGGAATCCGCTGGACAAGGTGGTATGCAGCGATCGGATACTCTTAATTGGCCGATCGATCACACCTGCGATTCCCGGCAGAATCGCCGGAATCGATCGGATAGGTGATCGAGCGGCCATGGAATCCGAACGTGTATGGCTAGCTTTAGAAAAATGTGGGGTTGGACCAAAGCTCAACCTCAAATTGTGGCACCTATCTGTCAATATACATTGGCAGATACCCAGGGGACTTTTTTACTGGTCAGTGTGTAAAAAGAATTTGGACCTTGCCCCCTTGGTATCTGCCAATGTATATTGACAGATAGGTGCCACCATTTGAGGTTGAGCTTTGGTGCAACCCCACATTTTTCTAATTGAATTAATTGGGACTGTGGTCACTAAACTTTGGTTCTCGGTATATACCTATTCGAAGAGACAACTCTGCTCTCCCCAGCTCAATCGATGCTTTGCCTGGAGACCAGCCGTATTTACGGTCATGTCCGATAAGGCTGTTTTCAAGTGGGATTGATTTGTCCCGCTCGAAAACAGCGATGGGCGCATATTATATGGGCCAGATAGATGGCTGTGAGCACACACGGCGCTCGAAGTGGCCATCGATTTGGCCCATATGTTAGCATCTGTAACATATGGGCCAAATCTGCTGAATTCTAATAAAGTATCCCCCAAGTGGGCACCAAGCTGTGAAGTCCATATCCCACCTCATAAACCAGGGTTGGACAAACTTTTTGACTGATGGGCAACAATTGTTTTTTTTTTATTTAAACAGATTACATTGAGAATTATTCTATACACAGAGGTGCACATAAGTGGTCATCTGGTACTCAAAAGGGGCCAAAACTTGTTACAAAGCTCATATGCGTACTAAAAATTGCAGGCGCTCCGTGTCTGGGCGGCTGCAGCTAAATGTTAAATGTATATAATTTATGTCACTTGGATAACTGCAGGTAAATATGAATAACTATGAAAGGTTGCAGTTAGGGGGTGAAATTGGGAATGTAAATTAATAATCAAAAAAAAAAAAGATTGGACTTCTAAGGGTGTTGGAGATCTGGGGGATGAAAGTCAGAGTAGGCATATGTAAGAGTAAAATCTGACAAGAGAAAAGCACTGTGTGACAGTTGAAATTTGACGATGAAAGAATGACATTTGGACTGCAGTTAGGCTAAGTTTAGACTGGCGGTTCTCGATGTAATGGGGCTCATCCCCACATTTGAGATCGGGTGTGGCCCACAATCTAAAATGCAGCTCACCATGTTTTTGATTGGGGCACGTGGGCGCTTGCGCCCATAGACATGAATGTATGCATTTAAAATTTCTCTATGGCCGCGATCAGGCGTGGTTGGGCAAGATTTGCTGCCCCCCCCCAACTTTATGCCTGCTACAATTGTATACAGAAAAATGTGTCCAAAAACATATACAATCATTAAAAAAAAATGTGATTCTTGCCTAAGTGGGGACAAGCCCATAGGAGGGAGTGTAACACCTAAGCAGTGCTTATTCTCTTGGTGAACCCAGTGACCCCTGTATAATTGACATTCGCCTCCCGTGGGGGTCTTAGCCCACGGGTTGAGAGCTGCTGCTCTAGGAGACCATCATTCTCTAAGCATTATCTCCACATATTGGGTCTTGCCACCAAGGCAACAAAGGGGCAGGATAAATGACTTAAACTGGCCAGATATGGCCAGCAGGCCGTAATTTGCCCATGTCTGTCATAAACCAACCTGATGACCTGCCATGTCCCCTCTACAAAGACACAAACATTGTATTTCCATGGCTGACAAGCACTCAGAGCACCTCCCAGGTTGTCTGCACACCTGACACACCAGGTTTGTAGAACAAACCTGGAAAGTGATAAGATCAATATTTACTACCCAAATAGAGCTCACAAGCAGCAAACATAGGACGCAGCGGCGTATAACGGTCTCTATAGCTGTATGTGACCGCACACCGCCATCCTGCATTAGAAGGAGCATTTAATAAGAGAATTATAGAAAACCTGCTGCCATATGGCAATGTGCAGACTTCTACATGTATGCACTGCAGGCTTGTCTGGTACATAACATGTGAGCAGGTGCCAGTCCAGCCTGGCACGGCTCTGTGAGCTCAGTATACAACCAACCACCACATCATCACACTGCCATCGCTGCCAAGCCAGGAACTTATAAGAACACCCCACGTGGCTTTAGCTGAGGCTCTTTAAACTGGGGCCGGATGTAGCCCCTCCCCCTGGGTCTTTCGCCAATCACATGCCGCTTGGCGAGCGGGGCTGACGTCAGTTCCTTTGTGTCTAGCCGGCAGGCTTGAAGAAGAATTGTGACAGAAGCGGCGGAGCGGGAGCTGCGGTCTCTTTAAATCAGCGCTGAGTGTCGGTGGGAGGCGTACACCATGCCCTTTGACTTCAGGAGGTGAGTGGTGTGACCCCTGGAGGGTCCCCGGAGTGCCCCGTCCCTCCGTGTACGCTGCACACACACTGGGGGCATCCTCCTCAATGAATGAGCTGCTGCACGGTACATGGATGTGCTGTATACACTCATGGGTAATGCCTGGCAGGGGGACAGGGTAATGTCAGCTGATGTGCAGGGTATTACAGGCATGGAGTGCCAGAGTGTGCAGGGTAATGCCCACTTGTGTGCAGGTAACTCAATCATGTGTGCAGGGTGTTCCAGGTATGGTTGCGATCATGTATTCAGGGTAATGCCAAGCAGGGTGAGTAGGGTAATTCCAGCTGATGTGCAGGGTGTTCCAGGTATGGTCTGCAGGTAATGCCAGCTGATGTGCATGGTATGCCAGGCATGGTGTGCTAGAAACTGTGCAGGGGAATGCCTACTGATGTGAATGGTGTGCTAGCAAGTGTGCCAGCCAGGTTGTTCCAGGTATGGTTTACAATAATGTATGCAGGGTAATGCCAAGCAAGGTGAGTATGGCAATTCCAGCTAATGTGCAGGCATGGTGTGCCAGCAGGTGTGCAGGGGAATGCATGGCATAGTGTGCCAGCCAGGTTGTTCAGGGTATGGTAAACAATCGTGTATGCAGGGTAGTGCCAAGCAAGGTGAGTATGGCAAATCCAGCTGATGTGCAGGGTGTTCCAGATATGGCATGCCAGCAGGTGTGCAGGGTAATAACATACAAAGTGTGCCAGCATGTGTGCAGGTAATGCTAGCTGATGTGCATGGGGTGCTAGTAACTGTGCAGGGTAATGCCAGCTGATGTGCATGGTGTGCTAGCAAGTGTTCAGCTAATGCCAGGCATAAAAATTATAGTTGATGTGCATGGAATGCCAGCAAGTGTCGAGGGTAATGCCAGGCACGGTATACCTGTCCTCTTCCAGGTCAGCTTGTGTGCAGTGTATCATAGTGTAAGATGATCTTGGCAGTAGGTGGGTGTTGGTGACGTGTGTGTATGAGCCATCAGATGAGTTTTATACAAAACACCATTGTATAGATGAGCACGCTGTGATCAGCCAAGCATGCCCGTCTGTACTGCTCATAGAGCCTTATCTCAAGGCAACGAGAACAATCTGCTGCCAACATCCATCCTGACCAGTGTACCCTTCAATCAGCCAGTGTGGTCAGCTATGACCTGATGTCATCCATAGATGATCCAAAATAAACCATCATATCAACCAAAACTCAAAAGTTCCATATTGTATGATGTTTGTTGTAGTTAAGAGAACTATGGAGATGGCCAAATACACCAAAACACAATACAATGAATGCAGTGCAGCCCCCAGCAACACCTGAGTTCCTGTGACAGCTGAGGGTAATACATCCAATGAGAATGCTGTATGCTTCTGGTACGACTTCTTATTGGAATTAGTATACCTGGCTTTTAAGAGATATAAACATGTGGGGATTGGTGGGCTCTGGATTTCATGCAAGGCGTCATGTAGGTGAGTGTAGGTGTAAAACTTAACGATTCGAACACATAAAAGTTAAAACTATTTTACATGGAATACAAATATTTCTGTGATTAAAGGAAAGCAAAGCTGGTCAAACATAAACATATAGGAGATCACCTGTCTGCATAAGCCCTACAATGGATGTAAATAAAGAAAAAGTATGTATTAGAAACAGCTTGAACAACGAGCAGAAAACAACTGGTATGAGCACAGTAAACATTGCGCAGACATCAAAGTTTCTACTATGTTCACATTGTTGTGTCGTCATCTTGACTCCTATACGGCATACAGAATATGAAGCCTTGTTGTAATTTATCTTGCAGACACAGCTATATGTATCTATATGCCTAAAGGTGTCCAAATATTGCTTGGGGACGATGCAGTGATGTGATCATGACACTGTGGGCGCATCATCATGGTGACAACAGGCAGTCTCTAGGATTTATCTCTGCTCATTGCAATGAATGAGCATTTGTTTTTGTTAGTGCAGGAAATTGAAAAAGATACCTATGACCCTGTTACATGTCGCCCATTACATATCACAGCCATCATAAGTCATGTCGGTGATGCATGGAATTAGCTCACCTATGGCTGGTTAGCTATTACAAGCTCTTGGTCCGGCCGCTTTATCAAATCTAAGAATCCAATGTGGCCCATGAGTCAAAATGTTTGCCCACCCCTGATCTAGAACATACTAGTAGTATAGTCAAAGTAACTTGAAACAGTTGTCCAGTTGGCAAACTTGGTTTCTCCGTTGATAATTACCCTCCCTATCGTTCCGCCTATACCAAGGTGCAATGGCAGCAGTGTACATTATACACTGCTTAAAATTCCACAACGCCAGTGTCCTCAATGATGCCTGCGATGAGGGCTGGGAAGTTTACACCCCCCCCCCATTAACATGGAGGTCTATGGTGCACCCCTTTGGCATTACTATGGCACGACAACGGTGGTCCTGCAACCCCGTAAATGCTGCAGTTGCAGAGATAATCGCCGCTGCTTTCTGGGGGTTCATACAATCCCTGGTCGTAATGAACACTAGGGAGGTTAATGACTAAGAAAATGTTAGCAAGTCAAAGCAAATTAACAACTGAAGAGTTTCCGCTTCATATACAAAGAACCAGTAGGTACTGTCTGTACAAGCGCACCATTTCATCATTAAGTATTTTCACCATTAAGTATGGTCAATATATTACTGTGCTGGGCCCAAAAACATTTAAATGAAACCTCCGTTTTCTCATCTAGGTGTTTGACACAGCGGAGAAAGGTTGGCAAATTCGGTAACAGTATGCACACTGCATTGACTTGAACCTGAGCTGAGAATTGTTTGCATGCTGTTTGTGAATTTTGTATGTCGCATTTACCATCCATTACACAGGAACAGAAGGTGGCGTGCGATGAAGGCAAGCCGATTGCTCAGGGAGACAACATCTTTGTGAGGATACCCAAGCCACTGTTCTTTTAAATTAAGCATAACGATGAACATGTTGAAATGAAAAACTTGAACCAACTTGTTATTGGATCAGAATTGTTATGTCCATATTTGCGGCTTAACTTATTTTATTACTTTGGCACTGACATTGTGCGAGTTTCAGGATCGTAAATTTTGTTCAGATTGCTTAATATATGTCCAGAAAGAGGGCCACCTATATTTAGTGCGCTTCTGTCCTCCTGTGCATAGTAACTGGAACTCTGGCGATATATTTCTTCCGCTTGTGTTACATTAGAATGGGAAGTCTGAGGTTGAACCATTGTTTAAATATTTGGGTTGTGTTACACAAAGCTTTTTATTACAGCTACCGGTAAAATAGGCTTGTAGAACCTGTGGGGCTTACGGGAAGTTACTTTTTTAAGAGCATAGTGAGAGTTGTGGTGAAAACCTGAGCAAAGATTTTAGTGTAAGAATTTCAAAAATGCCAAATCTTTTCATGAGGCTGTCTGGTTCTGGTAATGGAGTTATGGATGGGGAATTGTGAGTCCCATCATAGTCATCATGGTATGGAATGCCAATGTTGTTAGGTTTCCAGTGAAATAACCAGCTTGGCCTCTGTTTGCTGACTGGGAATATCTCAGTAGGATGCAAGATGTTGTGTCACGTGTTTTACTACATAGTAGTGATGATCAGATCGTCCAATGGAATGAAATCCAACCTGTTTTACTTTTAGCGATATCTTAGCCTTCAATATGGATACAAGATAGCAGTTGAGACGGCAAGGGTCTTTGTCAAGTTTGTTGGATACACATACCCTGGGGTCAAGTTTGTTGGATACACATACCCTGGGGTCTTTCCCCCCAAAAATCCAAAATTTTATAAAATATAAGCCCTCAACATGCTCTTTAATCATCTTCCCCTTTGAGACAAAATGTGTCCAAATAAGCCAGAAATGAACTTCCTTTTTAGAATTTAAGGTGGAATTGCAATCAATCTGTAATTACAATTCCAGAAATAGTTCTTCTAGTTTTAATTGGAAAAAAATCCAGCTAGTGCTGAAATTGTGATTTTTTTTATTTTTTTACTAAAGTACAATAAAAAAGCAATTATTTTTAGAGGTAGAGATAATGCATTCCAGGTAGATAAGGTCCTTCATGAATATAAAGGAGAAGGGCATGGCTAGAGTTATTAGCATTAGGTAAAGGTTCATGTAAGATTCTAGCATTTGATGGAATCCATTCTTGTATTTGAACATGGATACTCAGCCCATTATCTGGTATACTGCACCTATATGTACCTATATTATATATGTGTATGTTATTATACACCCCCTACACAATGTGAAGTATGGAGTCTGTTGGTAGGCTATTGAGCTCTCTCCATCCTTGTTCCTGGATTAATATCCTGGATGCTTTATCTTGTTCTTTCTGATTACATTGAACAAACATCCCACATCCTTGAGTTTTATTACTGGTTGGCTGACTAGCACAGAATTAACAATAAATCTACTGTATACGGTAGTTGGAAATGTTTGTTTATTGTCACCCTTTCATGGCTGGAGATCACTAATGCTGGTCTGCCCAGAATCTCACTTCATCTGAATCGAAGCTTTGCCCAAAGGATAAGGCATGCAGAGGTTAGTGAAGTAGATTTTAAATAATTAACACCTGTACAACTAATTCTTTGGATCTCTGTGTGCTGGAAGCCATATTGGTAGCGGCAGGGTTTTGATTCCTTATTTCAAGATCCACCAACAGAAGATAATTGAGCAGCAAATCGTAATATCATCAGAATTAGCATTAAGAGAGAACGATGCTTTAGATCTCAGCTGACAGTAAAGGTACCTATAGATGCATAGATATGCGCTAGATCGATGGCCCCTATGAGCACTGTGCGCACTCACGACCATCTATCTGGTGCATATCATATACAGCCTTCCCTCTTTTCGAGTGGGATCAATCAATCCCGCTCGAAAACGGGGATATCAGACATGGCCATAAATCACTGTCTATGTCCATTGCTTTGCACGGGGACTGCGGGTCCCCATGCAAAGCACCGGCTGAGCTGTATGACGCAGCAGTGCTGCACCTCCAGCTTCTTTGATATCGAAGTAGCTCGAGCCCAGCGCCATGACGTCTAACAGCTTGATTATCAAGACGTGTGTGCCCAGTTTTAGGGTCCCCCATACACCTTTAGATTTCTCTGTCAGATTTCCTTTAGATCTCCTTTTGTTTTACCAATAGCATGTAATATGAGGGGCTTTCTAAACCATCAAATCTAATTGTGAGAGGAGAAAAAGATACTTTTCAACTCTGAAATTTCTTTCTCTTAAACATATTTTCCTGCTCTTTTGGTCTGAAAAAAATGGCTCCCATATTGTTTTAGTCTGTCTGTGGGAGGCCAAGTCAAGGTCCTACCTCTTAAGGCTGTGTTTCCATGATGTCAAAAGCCCTCTTACATCAAACAGATGGATGTTAAAGCATTTCAGAACATTCAATGTTTCTTTTCCCATGCGTTGATGGGATCAGTTGTGCTCCCTTGTGCACCCATAGACAATGCATTGATTGTGTTACCAGCGGATGGGTATACTCTGGTAATGGACTGTTTTTCCCTAAAACAAAAAAAATTACAACATCACTTCTGGTCTTTTACCATCATCACTTCTGGGACCATGAGAATCATATTCAAAGGAGAAACCTCCTCTGTCTGAAACTAATGCCTTACAGGATGCCAAGTTTTCAAATTATATCTTCATTCTTTCTGCCTCTGTCCTTTTAGCATTCTATCCATGTAAGATTTCTTGGTTCAGATCTGCAGGTGCTTCTCATGTCTTTGGTATATTTTAAAGCATCCCTGGAAAGTCTGGATTTTCACACCATGATCTTATTGTCTACTTCTTTATTTTGGCATTTTTTGCAGAGCTTTTAAAGTGTGAATATGTAAGGCTATGTTTCCACATCCGTCGGGACCCCCTCCGTTAAGTGCATTGCTTGGCGGGGATCTTGACCGAGCACATAGACTTTATCTGCTCGGCGGATATCTAAACACATGCATGCAGAGGCTCAACATACTCCACTTCGTTCAGCCTTGCATCAGCGGAATGGCTCAGCGCTGTGAGAACACAGCATTCGCCGAACAGGTAACTGAAAGTGCTCTCTTGGAACCTCCCTCCAAGCAATACGCTTAGTGGAGGGGGTTTAGACGCATGTGGAAACCTCCCTAACTGAGGGGAAAAAAACTCTGCAATGTTGGAATTGCATCTTTTACTACTCAAAGCCAGGACATATCTGGATGCATTGCAGTATCTAGGACTGCCTTACACAAACTGTATCACTGACATAAGTATTTGTTGTTTAACCTTCTGAGCGTTCTCCCCGAATTAACTCAGGCTGAGTTTCATGCATCATGAAACTCAGCCCGAGTTAGCCGGAGGAACGCCCGAGGTCTCGCCGTCTTCTGACGGCGGTCGGGAGCATCGGCATGTATGCCGATGCTTCCGGGTCCGCCCCCGATCGTGTCACCGGTGACGCGAAGGGGGCGGGGGTAGGCGGCGCCATAGACCTCCGTCAAACTGGAGGGGCGTCGCCTTTCTTCAGCAGAAGTCCGGCGTCTCCAGCGACGCCGGACTTTTGTTTACATCCCTCAGCTGAGCTGGCAATCACGCTGGAGCACATTGTGCTCCGCCGCGATTGCCCGTGGCACGGTTATAAAAAAACCGTGCCACGTGGCAAACGCTCAGAGGGTTAAGGATGGATAATGAGCTTTTACATTCAATAAGTTGTTTTCTTTTATACTGCAAATTTAATTCTTGTCCAGCTTGCCTTTTACAGCTATTTACTATTTATAACCAGAGGAGAACATTTAACAACCTTGAAGAAGAAGAGAGGGATTATAGAGTCCTGCTATAATTGGCAACTGATAGGCAAGGCATCTCCATCCAGTGCCAACAGCCTTACCTAAGGGAAGGGGAGCAAGGCCCAGAAATAAAGTAATTTTCCTGCCTTATGTTCTTATATATACCAAGACTTTTGGACTATTTAGTGAACAGGTTTTTCTCAAATCTGAATGATCGCCTATGGCTATTTCTTGTTCTTCCCCCTTCCTTTTATCTATAGCTAAAACATGTTGACATTCTGCAAACACTGCCAATGGGTAAACCTTAGCATTCTGAACTTTCCTGAATTTCAACCAGTGAATTTGCTTAAAGTAAAACTACAAGATGGAGTATATCACTCTGTTTCTAAAATTAACACACCCTTTTTAACACGCCTTGGTCCCTGTAATATAGCGCTATTAACAGTTGATCCTGCCAGTTAGTCTTTTTTCAGCTTTCTTTTACTCCCCCTGGCATTGAGAATGGGAGTTGTGGTGGACCATTTTAGGCTAGACCATACTTTTAAAGCTGAACACGACCTAAACATCTTGCACTAAGGCTGGGCTCCACTATTTGCTAGGATGCACTGGCGTTGGAGCATCCAATGAGTGCAGGCTCCCCTTATCCAGTCCGTTAGGGCCACGTTATTGGCTGTGCTACACGTGGGCACGTTAATCCCCCCCCCCCCCCATAAACCTTGTACAATTGTAAATGTACAATTTTCTTTTGTTCTACTAGTCATAATTCATTATGAGACGTCAATTGACTGTCAAGTGACATATCCTCCATCAAGCTTCCGTTGTGCTTATGTCAACCCAGAGCCCTTCTTTGACAAACGCGATGGAGGCTCGGAGCAATGGATCAGAGACTATCACAGGCTGTGTACACAACCATATCAATGGCCGACTCTGCACTGCTCTAAAATCCCTGCAAGAGCCCTAGCCCAAGTCCCTCATCCTTGCCTGACCAATAATACCTGACCATCAGCATCATGGGTTAATCTTGAAAAAAGAATAGCTTTGCTGGTGTTTCTAAAGGAAATATCTAATTTCATCTTCTCATTTGAGTATTTCAGTACCAACACCGTGCTTTTATCATTAAAGCTCTACAATCTGTATAGTGGGGGCCATCTTCATTTCTGTTTTCTTACCTGGGGAATAAGGAGGATTTCTTTCAAATGAAGGGCAGAACATGCATTGAAACAGGTGTCTCTACTTGGATTCCCTTTACCTTTTCCAGTTAGACCTACAAGGTCCTAAAAATCCTTGAATTACTTGAAAGAGAAGTAAGGCCAATTAGCTAAAGTGAGGATAAAATATGAGTTACCCCTGAGGAACCCTTGGCATAATCAGTGTTGTTGTATACAGGTCAAGACACTTTAGTGGGATTACATTTGAAATAAAACAAAGAATATGGCATTTGTGGGATATCTGACTTCCACGTGATTCATTGGCTTCTCTAGACCCCAGGAAACTCCAGTGCTCAGTGGTGAAGTGTCCCCTGCTAATGGAGGTCAGTTTACAAATTCCTGTGACAGTGGAGAAATGCACTATAAAAATGGTAGTGACGGTGCCCATTGTGTTAGTAGTTGGTGGCAGTGTTCCCTCTTAAACTGGAACAGTATCTCCTTTGGTGGTCACTGTAGAAAGCACTCACCACTGCATATCCTTGGAAAATTGTGTATTTATATTGGTGGAAGCGTAGGTGGTGGTTTCGTCTACCCGAACTTACACTCTGTTAGGACCCAATTGTTCCATGTAGCCTTGGTTTCTCTAGCTGCTGATGTGCGTCTCTTATGAATTTGTTGTTTTATTGGCACACATCCTGTTAAACTCGCACCTAGACTGACCTGCTTTGTGCAGGAAAAAACCTCAAGATTTTAGATTGACCTAGATGTAAATAGTAGGGAAGTGGTTAGAGTGAGACAAAGGCCTTTTTTCTTGGTTCCAGGGGGTAGGCAACAACAGAGATGAGGGATCAGTAAAGCTTTTATGGTGTTATCCTGTATGATCCTTAGTGGTTTATTTAATAGTAAGTAATATATGGTATTAGCTTTTCCTCTGTATCCTTTTTATAGGGACAGAGTGAGCATTGTGGCACCGCGTCATCCTTGTATCAGACATCAAAGCAACAACATGTGGTTCCTATCTCTTAGTATATTCTAGATCTAATTGTTGCTGATTAACTTACGGAAAACTTCCCAAACTACAAATGTTCTGCCTTTCCCCTGTATCCCGCTATTTTTCCTTCTTTTGTGCTGGCATAATGAGGTTACCAGTCATACGACATTCTCATGATCCTTGCCTTCATCACAGTTGGCTGGGGAGTGAATAATAGCTTAACAATTCTAACAGACCTTAAGGAGCCAATGTGTTGTCTTTTCTTGAAACACTTTCGTCATAGGAATTGAAAAGTTTAGAACAAGTGCTCTGGGTATTGTATGTTTACTTATATGTTCACAAATGAGAATAGTTTTATGTATATTTTACAGATGTGTGAAATTCTTGGAACGTTTGAAAGGCAGTCAACTTGACATTGGAAATTAAAAACTGACACACATTGCGAGTTTACAGCCTAGATAAAGAGTAAATCTGTTTTTATCCAGACTTTGCTATAGTACACTAGTCTTACACGCTCAGTTTTGTCAGCATTGAGAGAGCCGCTGCTGTGATCCCAGAGAGCTGTATATAATCATGGTGGCCATGCCTGCCAACCTACCCTTAGCAAAAAAAGAGAAGAGAATATGATAGTGAGCAACTTGTTAAAAAGACAAAAGCAAAGAGTATGATGGCAGGTGGGATCTGTAGAGAAAGTCTAAAGATGATAGGACAGCAGGTAGTAGGGGGAAAATAACTGTGCTATATGACGACAGGCAGTATGGGCTGTAGAAAGGGGAGGATAGGGAAGCAGTCAGTATGGCCATAGGAGATGAGTGGGAGGGGAAAGTGAAGACAATATGGGCATAAGAGTTGACATCCAGGCAGTATGGGCATAAGAGGAAAGGGGAGGATGGGGAAGTGGTCAGTATGGCCGTAGGAGATGAGTGTGAGGGGAGAGTGAAGACAGTATGGGCATAAGAGGAGAGTTGGCATAAGAGGTGATATCCAGGCAGTATGGGCATAAGCGGAAAGGGGAGGATAGGGAAATGGTCAGTATGGCCATAGGAGATGAGTGTGAGGTGAGAGTGAGGACAGTATGGGCATAAGAGGAGAGTTGGCATAAGAGGTGACATCCAGGCAGTATGGGCATAAGAGGAAAGGGGAGGGTTTTATAGTGGATAACATAGGCATAAAAGGTGAGTAGGGGGTTATGAGCATGGTCCATTTTTGCATTAGAGGGCAATATGTGTACAGGAGGAAAGTGAAGGGTATATAAGCAGGTGGCATGAATGTAAATATAAAGTGGTGTGTGGATGGAATTATGAAATGAATGTGCATACATGAAGTGCATGAAGTGGGTATGATGGGAAACGTTAGGCTAAAATACACTTTTTGCGTCTGGTTGTCTTTGATAATGACAGACGGCAAGGTGCTGGCTTAATGCATATACAGGCCGATCCACACTGCTCCAGTGGCTCTAAACTACTCAACAGGCTTCTGCACGGAAGATTGGCCCCATTGGCGTTAACCCTCTCTGTTTTGAAATCTATCTTACAAATACGTTTTTTAGAGATTTTTTATTACATTTATTTCTAAAAAAAATTGTATGTCATTTTATTTGCTACATAATTGTGTATTTCAAAGATTATTATATTCAAGATGTCTGCTAGACCCCTGTATGGACATATTTTGGTAAGTTACAGGCCAAAAAATCAATCAATCAATCAAATCAATTCAAGTCTGTTGTGTGGTTTTGGTACAGAAATGTGGACCTCACAAGAGCGCTAGGGAGGTTAAGGGACAGATCCACATACATAAATTGTACGGACAGCAGCATATAAAGTAAAACATAGTTTGCAGAGTCAGAAACTGACTCTGTTTCTGTTGGACAACCTTTACTTTAACCATAACTTAAGCCCGCCATACACCTCAAGATCGATCCATACAATCTCCATTAGATCTACCTACAACTGTGTAGTATAGTGGCCTCCCTGATAGAATACATAGTGATTGGAAGGATTAGAAAGGTCCTCATATTACATGGTTTTGGTAGGACAAAATTATATTGTACAGAATTTGTATGGAAAGATTGTAAGGTGTATGGGGGGCTTTACTTGGTTACTCTTTGATTACTTCCTCACATCAGGACCTTTTTTCTTCTTTTCGCCCCTAAAATTCTACATACGTATAAAACATGACTTGGGTCAAGCAGTTCCAGTACCGGATCACCGTTAAGGCCCCCATACACGTGTCGGATTCCCACCGGATTCCGGCACGATCGATTCCGGGCGTGTGCACGCCAAACGATCGTGCCGGAATCACATGCAGCCCACCTTGTCCAATCGATCAGGTCCGATCGTTCAGGGGCCCAGAATCGGATCCGACAGAGAACCAACATATTGGTTCCATCAGATTGATTCTGCCCAGATCAGGGGGAGTTGCCATTTGTGAGGTGGACAATCGGACATGGAATCGTCCTGGAATCCGTTGGACAAGGTGGTATGCAGCGATGGATACTCTTAATTGGCCGATTGATCACACCTGGGATTCCCGGCAGAATCGCCGGAATCGATCAGGTGAGTGATCAATTGGCCATGGAATCCGACACGTGTATGGCTTGCTTTAGAGGAAACTCAAAGTTGATGTGGAAGTCAAAGTTGTTTGGCAGTACCGACAAAAGATTTCATGATACAGACTTGGAAGGAATACATTGTTGCTCACTTACTCTTAATTACAGTTAGTCTCGTGCAATTTTTTATATACACATTATTAAAACATATAAAATGAGGAAGCAAAGCGGAAAAAGTCATTCCTGACCAATTAGCTAGCCATCCAGTTAGTAATGCTTTTATTCACCATGGCATGTACCTGCTGTCATGTTAAAAGAATTTCCTAGTGATCATCTAACATCTTTCTTGTAGCCTAAGCTCAGGAAACGGGCCGTGAAACGCATTCCTTCAACCCATCCTGTTCTCACCTTCTCTGCTCATTCGTTTGTCTGGCGGAATGGCTGTGAGCCACTGCTGGGCGTCAGTGCTCCGTATGCAGGAAGCCCATTGCTTTCCTCTGAGCAGAGCCATGATGTCATGTTTTGGCTGTAATGTAAATAGTTTGTGATGGAGTATAGGAAGCTGTCATTTGTTTCAGGATTTATATGTGAGAAGTGCCCATTGGGTCATAGATACTGATTAACAACAGGTTGGATTTATAACAACATATCTATGCAGAGTGAGCTGTTTATCACAGCAATCACACTTCATAAAGGAAGAAGACATTTCCAGCTGGCTAATAATACTGAAAGAGGAGTGGAGAGATGTAAGGAGTTTTCGGAGGCCACTCCTAAAACGTTTCAGGCTTTTATTTTTACATGGTCTTTATAAATCTACTTTAAAGCTGAACTCTAGACAAACACATGTAATATTATTTTCCTTTTGCTACAGTTTTGTGCTGTTTTCCCTTGATTATTCGTAATAGACTTAAGGCCCCCATACACGTGTCGGATTCCCAGCGGATTCCGGGACGATCGATTCCGGGCGCATGCACGCGAAACGATTGTGCCGGAATCGCGTGCAGCCCACCTTGTCCGATCGTTCGCGTCCGATTGATCGGGGGCTCAGAATCGGATCCGACAGAGAACCAACATGTTGGTCTTTCTGATCCGATTCTGCACACATCAGGGGGAGTTGCCATTTGTGGAGTGAGCGATCGGACACGGAATCGTCCAGGAATCCGTGGGACAAGGTGGTATGCAGCGATCGGATACTCTTAAT
The DNA here is from genome assembly GCA_036250615.1 of Ptychadena robeensis. Classification (NCBI taxonomy): domain Eukaryota; kingdom Metazoa; phylum Chordata; class Amphibia; order Anura; family Ptychadenidae; genus Ptychadena; species Ptychadena robeensis. The sequence goes on along the minus strand of CM070034.1, from coordinate 38,107,759 downwards.
TGGCTGATTGATCGGAGCTCCGATTCCCACTGAGATCGCCGGAATCGATCGGGTGAGTGATCAATTGGCCATGGAATCCGACACGTGTATGGCCAGCTTTAAATACAGAACTGGTTTCCTGTGAAGGAACTGGTCATCGCAGACATTTCCTTGTGCTCTGTGACCGGGCATCTTGAGAACCTTACCTGCCTTGCCAGAGGTCCCCTTAATCAGCACCTTTTGTAGTTCATTCAGCTTAGCAATTCCAATACAATTAAATATATAGTTGAATTCTATTGATGTTCTTTAATTAGTTTATTAGTATTAGAGGTACAACATTTATAGGCTAGTGATCGGAATTGGCCCAGATCGGTGATCTGCTGATTGGTGAGCAGCAGATCGGCTGCTGATTTGCAGCTGATCTGATAAGGATGCCATGTCCTTACAGCTCTCTGCCCATACAAGCCCCCCCCCCCCACCCCCCCACCCCAGGCACTGCTGTCTCTGGGATAATATTCACATCCATATTGCTAGCTGCGCCTCCCCCCTCTGGTTCTGACACTGGGAGGCTGATCTGGACAGGTCCCATTTATAGCAGCAAAACAAAAAATAATAAAGATACAGCTACTGCATTTAAGGACTAGTACGAGGAGCAGCAACAAGTCCTCAGCAGTCAGAGGGAAGTGAAGAAAGTTTTAGAGAGAAGGGACAGGCCGGATCGGTCCCTGGTTCTCCCTCTCTTGCATTTCCTTCTGCCTGGACTATGAGTTAACCTCTGAGGTGCTACACTGGATGTCAGGGACATCTGAGAAAATACAGTCCATGATCACAGGTCCTGCCATGGATGGATAAACCATGTGGATCTCTGCTTCTGTGGCACTACAAGTCCCTTGCGGAAGCTGAAGTACCATAGGTTTTTGTATTCAGGTGTCTGGTGGGATTCAAGGTCATTATAATGTTATCAGGTTTTTTGCACTGTATCAGCATACCTGTACCAGTATATTTACTAACAGAGTACAGGTGTTCCCTCTAAATGAGCCTCCCCCTCCCAGTGTCACTATGGACAGGGGACATGTTGAGATCAGCCTATGGGTCCCCTGTCCATTGCAGAATGAACTGTCAGTGTCACTGGGATGC
>CM070034.1:38062190-38081275 GCA_036250615.1 Ptychadena robeensis | reverse complement strand
CTTCACGGCGCCAAGCCACTCCACCGATGTAAGGCTCAACGTAGTCGAGTACGCTCAGCCTCTGCACCGGTGGATGTGTAAACAGATTATCCGCCGGCAGGCAATGTCAATGTGCTACGTAGGGATCCCGACATGCCACATTGAGGGTTTCCAAGGTATAATGGAAACAACCCCTTATGGCACATTTAAAAACCCACAAGTCAAAATGTTTGCCCACTCCTGCACTAGGCTGTTTACTGCAGGTGGTAGCTGGTAAAAATCTACACAAGATTTGTTAATGACTGATGAGGATTTACATCCTAGGTGCCCAACCTTTGGCCCGGGGGCCCCATGCGGCCCTTTGGCCCTTGTTCGGTGGCCCCCTTGGTCCTCCACATGCGGCCCCCAAAACTGAACTGTTAATGCATAGGGCATAGCAACGCACCTGTGAAGTGGTCACACGCTGACCAAGCTTTCCTAATCAACTTTGGTGGTCCTACAGCAGTATAATTGATGATATGTTGAAACCAGGTCTACATATGAGCGCTGCACCCAGGGGCAGGAGGGGGAGTGGGTGCTGTCGGGTTTTGACTGCCTGACAGGATACGGTCCACCGCCTGCTGAGATATGTTGACAGGGGGAGGGTCTGGATCGATGTTATGTGTGGCCCTTTAGTGATGCCGCGGGCTGCACTTCTGTCCCTCCATATCAACTCCGTTGCCAACCACGGATTTACATTGTTAGATTTGTTCATTAAAAGGGGATATCTGTGTGTTTCCGGTCTTTTTTTCAATAAATTTTTATTTTTTGTGTCTTTTTTTTCTACTTTTACATTTTCCTCTTTTTGGGAATGTGTAAGGGGTCCTGGAAACCTGTACTTATTCTACTGGTTGGTAGAATATATATAATAGAATAGAAATAGAAGAAAACACAGAAAAATCTTAAATTTAAGGCCTGTTGCAGGTAGATCAGCTTTGGTTCTGTAGATTAAAAATAGTGTGCTTGTTAAATCACATAGGAATGCTCTCTGTAGACACTGAACACTGAAAGAAAAACAAAGGCTTGGGGTATCTTATCTGGTCAGTATTAAAGTACTTTTCACATTCTTATGCTATTACACTGGTATGCAACCTTGATGAAGACAGATGCTCAAGATACTTGACCCATTTTATACCTGGCTATAACATTCCAGCAAATACTGGAGCTATTACAGATCCATTTACGTAAGGCTTTTAATGAGAGGGTTTGCAATTAAATGATCTTGTTCTAATGATAATATTTTATTTGACCGTTTAAAGTTTGGTTGGAAGCAATAGTTTATCGGTTACTCTCATATATTTCCATAATCTTTAATTATCCAAACATGATAATCTCCATTTAAAGTACCCTAGTCATTGTAGAATTAAAGCTGCTAATGCGACGTTCCTTACTTAAAATGCTAGTTGCCGAGCTGTATCTGGCATCAATGTTCTCGGAGTCACATTTTTCACATTATATTTATCCAAAAGCTGCCCTTGTGTAGTCACCCAAAAGCTTTAGCAGCAACATTTGTAAGGACTTGATTTTCTGTAAACAAAGGGGTCACTGGTACTATGTTTATTTACTTTTTACGTTTTTTTAATTAAGTTTTATAAACTTGTTTAACAATAAAAGCATGAAAAGGAATACAGGTTGTACATGAGCATGCAAATATATGTAAACACCACATGGGTAAAAAAGAATTTGCATATGTTCATGAATGTTAGTGCCATTCCGCATTAGCTGCGCTGCAGCTGTGGTGCAGTACAGTACTGTAATGCGGCATGAGTAGCTTTAACACACGGTACATAGGTGTCCATAGAGTACCTTTCACTCTGGCCCTTGTTTGCGCTTGTGAGCAGCATGCATATTGGCAGACGCAAGTGTCTCCCAGGCACTGTAAGAGATGAAAGCGCAGTGCAATGACATCGCGTTTCACCAGTAATGGATACTGTAGTCTTAATGTATGCATCTGTAACCAGCCAAGAACCGCACTTCAGCCGGAGCTCTGGAGGTGTGAAATGGCCCTTAACGCTCTCTTCTGTGCAAAATCAGGTATACTATGGGATTAAATTATTCCAACTTAATAGATACCCATTTAGCTATTCCCAACTAAACACTGTCTCTTCCGATAAGAGCAGATCATAAGGTGCTAGAAGGGCATGCCAATGTAATTTTCAAAATTCCTCCGCTATGCTGCCCAGAAGCTCTTACCATAGATTATAGTGGCTGATGAACACCCTTTTCTGTTGCAAGAATTGGCACATTTCGTTTTATGGAACGGCAGCACTGACATAGTTGTAAACTCTTCTAGCGCAAGGGTTAAGGGGGCAGTGGTATCACTTGCTAAGCCACATCTGAGCTATATACTGTATTTTTGGACTATAAGACACACCTTTTTACCATTAAAATCAATGGTCCGAATATGTAAAAAAAAAATTTTGTCTGTCTCAAACATCATGGGAGCAATAGCTCTACATGTCAGGAGACTGGAATTTGCCCCATTTCTTCCTGCCAAGCCAAAAGGGAGATTTTTGCTGTTTCGGCAATAGTAGTACACATTCTCTGAACACACTGACCAACCAGCTGGGTGAAGTGAGGCTATGAAGATAGCATCAGTTGTGACACAGACTTGTCGCTCCTCATATGTAAATAGCTGCTCATGGGTAAGTTGTTAGTGCCAGATTGTAAAATGTGTGTCTCCGTGTGTCAGTGGGTTAAGAGAATGGGTCCTTCTAGTGTATGGACACATGCTAAAGTTTCTGCTGGAACTAAGCTCTGCTCCCGGCACTGACCTTTTGTCTTGGCTGAAGGAATATATAGTAAATATTGCCCTGCCTACTTTGCTGGTATATGCTGTATATTTGCTTTATATCTGAATGGCTTTGCCTCTGACTTTCCTACATCTCTGTACTTTCTGTCTGTAAACTAGGCAGCTTGAGCCCAACTTGCATACAGTGGCAAACAGGAGAGCAGCTACACAATATATAAGTTGGGCTGGACTGGCCAGCTCGCAGACGGAGGATGTGCCATCGCGGGTTGGAGGCGGGGAAGCTGTCATTTTACTCCTGCGGATAAAAGCCTTAAGCTAGGCATACACGGTTCTATTTTAGTGTTTGATCGACTTAAAACTATCAAAGTTTACATCTATCGAAAGTATACTGCACACATGGTTAGATCGATAAAAATATTTCGATAATGATCAAAGCATTAAGTATTTAGTATTTTTTGGCCATCGGATGCTCCACTGCAAAGGGTGCATCCTATACATGAATGAAAGATATCTTACACTATGTACAATTTGTTGCCACTGTATAACATTACTCTGCCTTATCAGGCAATATAATTTAAACATATAGGTCTTCCATATATTGTAATCAGCAAACCAAAATCCATTCGGGAAGTGATGATGTACATAGAGCATGCACTAAAATCTAATTTGTAATGGCAAATCCTGCCTGATCTGGTTAAATATCCAAAACATTTTTACTTGTTCCGTTAAGAACCGGCTTTACTGCAAGCACCCCTACCTTCTATTTACGTCATGGATTTTCTCTACTTAATAAAGTACTTATTAATGGTGACCTAGTTTCTGTATGATAATTACAACTCTTGCTTACACCCAAATTAATCCATAACTAGAAATACACTGCACCATGTCTGTGAGTATTATGTAAGTCATCCAAGTAGATTCAGGACAATGAGTGAGGTAAAGGTTTAACAAGCATAAAATCTGTGTTTATATTTAATGCAGCCATTTAGGGACAATCATAGCATTGCTTAATATTGCTCTATTTAATAGGTCTGCTGATTGGTTGCGAACATGTATGATGCTGTACTCAAAACTATGACCATTATCTCACCTGTTTATTTTTGATCACTTCAAGTAGATTGTTTCATTGCAATATCATATTTTTTCAAAATCCTGGAACACCTTGTACTTGAGTATTCTTGGTGTTACAAAAGGTTTTGTTTGTTGTTTGTTGTTTGAAACCAGAAGTTGCCATGCTTTAAAGTATTTTAAGAGGCAGAATTTTAATTGTGGTTTAACAATGTTATACAAGCTTTTGATTGAAGATTTCCCTATCGTTTTCATTCTCACTTGAATTGTATGGTGAAATCTGATGTTTTAAATACTTTATAATAAACTAAAACTGTATTTAACAATACAGAAAATACCGTCATAGGGGTACGTTCAAACCGCCAACATGTTTTGCCCCATGTTTAAACAACAGCGCAAAAAACTCTCTGGATCATGTGCTGTAAAATGTGTTCTCAATGTGAAAATTTATATTTTGTCAGATTTGGGTAAAAAAGAGGGGATAAACAGTCTATGACAAAAAGGATATAGGCCCCCCCCCCTTCACATTTTTGTTATATTCAATGACACTGGGGATGTAAGGACCCAGGACACCTATGCCTGCATTTACAGTATTTTAATGCCCCCACCTTATCTGCGTCATCACTGATGCCGGGGTCTCACTTGGGACAGGTAAGCAATCCCAAGTGTAGCTCGGGTAACTTATCTAACAAACTTACCATGAGATATACTCGGGGTAACCGCTAAGGAGGTTTATACAGAAGTCCTTAATATTGCTAATATTCGCCCTCAATGACACTGGGGATGTGAGGACCCAGAACGCCTATGCCTGCATTTACAGTATTTTAATCCCCCCACCTCCTCTGCATCATCACTGACGTAGAGGAGGTAGAACCTCGAAGAATTGTCGAGGATGCCGGTGTCTCACTTGGGACAGGTAAGCAATCCCAAGTGTAGCTCGGGTGACTTATCGGGGTAACCGCTAAGGAGGTGTATACAGAAGTCCTTAATATTGCTAATATTTACACATGAGTTGTACTTTTAGTAGCCAGGTCTCATCAATTCAGAATTTGATACTTTCCACAGTTTCTTCTGACTTTTATTTTCTGATGCTTTCATGCCTGAAAAATGTTTCACTGACATTTCCTTTGTGTGACCCAGTTTCTTGATTTTTAATCACCTTGTGAGTAATGATTGGAGCGCGCCAGTTTTTACCCACCCAAATATTTCTGTTCCAAAATAGCTGTGCACACTTAATCGGTCTGCTGTGATATTACATAATTGTTTTTATTAATGGATCCCATTAGCTTCTATGCACAGGACTGCCAAAAACGACCAACAGAGTAGATTTCCAGTATATGAAACACCCTTCAGGCATAATGAAATGTTTGAAGAGTTACTTTTTGATGGGCTACCATCTATATACACAAACCACTATTCATCTACAACATCCCTAAAGTTAGCTGTTCGCTCTGTACAATAAACTGTTTCCTTGTGGAATAAGCTGACATTTAACGTGTTCTGTTAGTGAAAATGGAGTTAACAGGCTTTTCAAACGTCAATTGTACGTCAAAGGCACATTGTCTGTAGTGAGGAACTTGTTCCTCTTGATTCATTAAAAAATTTAGAGCACAAGTAGTAACCCCCGTGGATATCTGACCTTGTAGTGTAAAATAGTCACAATGAAAATATGATTCACAATGTACTTGTTATAACCATAGTAGAGCATCACAATATGTTATCTATTGTATAGCCTGTATTGGACGTTAATTTCTGTGGTCAGCTGCTAATACATGAGCTCTATTCATGAGACCTATGGTTTATGATGTTAGCACTACAATGTAGTTGTTTTAAAGGGTCTGTGACCCACCTCATTGATCCAGGTCCATCAAGGTTCTGAATCGCCAGCCCCGAATGAATATACGGCTCAGGTTTTTAGCTGACTTGTGCTAAGGTTAGCCGTTTTCTTGCTTCAGGCGTGTCACCTGAAACTAGTAAAGCCAAAAGATCAATTTTCCATCCAGACAATAGATTATGTCTCCCAATGGTAACTATGATATTATAAATAATTATACCTTCTTTATGAAACATGGAGCCTGAAAAAAATGAAGGCTTGCCGAGCCAATATGACTCTGGGTTGCATTTAATACATTTAATAAGAAGTGTGTATTTGTGAACATATTTCACAAATATGGGAGCAGTTTTCTCTAAACTATCTCCATCTTGTAACTTTTTATAATGGTATTCCCATCATTTTAGTTTCTCATGTTTTGAGATCTTTGAACTATGGCCTAAATCACACATGATCCTAGAGTTGTAAGCGGTGTCATGCTACAGACTAGGCATTCAGAAAGACCCTTTGAGCCATAGTGGATTTCCTCATGAATGGCAACAATCCTCTTTTTCTAGATTAGGGTCCGTGAGCATGAATACATTCTTCTGTGTCCCACCTCCGTTATGTTCAGTTTGAATGTTCGATTGTTTATACATACAGAAATATTTATAGACCTTACTTGAATGCTGTTTGCCAATTGTATATGCCAAATGGAAATGAAGGCAGAATACCAAATGGAGTTTACATTGGGTGGGTTTAAGAGGACTGTAATTGTCAACACACAGGTCTACCCAATTTCCACAAACCCTAACGGTTTTATTGTAGTGGAGGGACACACTTACATACTCCTGGTAAGCTATTCCCACATTTATTCTTAGAAGGCAGACAAAATCTTCCTTACCTCTTAAATTCCGTTGAGTCTTAGTCTATTACAGTTGGCTTATATTTGAGTCAAGAAAAGTCCCTCAATGTAGGGAAGAGTTGTGGAAATAATGTGTTGGACACATACACACAGACGAGTCAGCATCAACCCGAATCCGTGCCTTTCTATCGCCGCGGTACCTATAAAGGTACGTTCACACAACTATTGGACACGGTAAAGACTTGAAGGTCGCATTTTTGGAAGGGTTTTAATGCGTTTTTCCCATATCGTTAAAAAACATGCGTGAAAACCAAGTCAAAAACGAACCAGCTTTATGGACACATTAATACTTCCATAGCTTGAAATTCTAACTCGCAAAGCAGCAAGCTGGCATTTTTACAGCAATCTCTAATTGGATCCCCGAACAGAAGTACATCTGCTGTATGTTTCTGTGTCCTAGGTTTATATTTGGGTCAATTATTTTTCCCAGATTCCTGAGGTAAAGTTAGCTACATTGGCTTATATTTTGATTGGCTTACACACAAGTATATTTGGTGTACAGTCACACATTAACCGGGAACACACCTGTAGATATGGTCCAGATATGCGGCCATACCTGTTTTTGAGCGGGACCAATCAATCCTCGAAAACAGGGATATCGGATATGACTGTAAAGCATCCTAGGACGCAGCAGTGCTCCTCCAATATCAGGCAGCAGCGTGATGACGTTATCACCCTTCTGCAGGGAACCTTGAACGGCTCCTATATCATGTATTTTCATTGCCAGGGGTACTTCATTTAAATGATTGTGTCTGCTTAGTACTGTTTTAAATTTTTACTTCTAAAGTAACAATTGACTTTTCAATGGGGCTCTAACCAATGAAGAAAAATCTAAGGATCTTCAGTATAATCTGCATAATAAGCTGGATATTGTCTTCTTGTATCCCTATGTTCATGTTTTTATTATCTCTTCCAGTGTTAATGAACTATACGTAGATGATCCTGATAAGGAGAGTGGGGGTAAAATAGATGTTTTCCTGAACGTCACCTTGCCCAACCTCAACTGTGACTGTGAGTATTTGTGATCTGCAGAAATAGCTGTGAAAACGTTACTTCAGCATGGTAAGGTTTAGCTGACCCTAGTGTTGAGTTACATTGTCATTTCTGCATTTGTTATCGATTTATTATGCTTCTACTTGGTAAAGAAATATCAATTTAGATATTTGAAAGATTGTCTAATAGGAATCAATTCCAACTATTTCTTTTTGGTAAAAAGCTCTACTCTGAAAGCTCCTTCCTATGTGATTGGCTTTGCAGCTCACTCCTCTCATTAAGCATTTGACATTTAAGGTCTCGTAGTTCCCACAGGAAAATCCGCACTTATATCCTGATCTAATGACAACACAGGAAATGTGAGAAACTTTCAAACAGGGCTCTCTACTGCCATTTTAACTCCTAAAGACCACACAACCTAAAAGGCTTTGCTAGGCACATCTGTTAGAAGGCATTGGTGTTGTAGTTTACTTCATAGTTTATGATTTGAGTTGCTTAATGGAACTTATATACTTAAAGCCTTACCTGATGTTTAAATGTATTTTTGTTTCTTAGTGGTGGGTCTGGATATTCAAGATGAAATGGGCAGACATGAAGTTGGACATATTGATAATTCCATGAAAATTCCCCTTAATAATGGCTTTGGTTGCCGCTTTGAAGGATCGTTTACCATAAACAAGGTAAGATTTATACAAAATGTCTTTCTGTGTTGCTCTGATGTTATGCTACTGCAGGCAGTCCCCACCGAACCAGAATAGTGAACTTGGCTACTGAATGAAAGGTATCTATGGGGGAGAACAGGAAGGTGGGTATGATTTCTTTGGGTCTTTGTTTTATTTCATATAAAATAAATTTGGGGTTCAGGGTTTAATGAGCCTTAAATGGCAAAGCTCTGTCTACTTAACATATAAATTCAACCCAGAAGCCATATCATTATATCAGTCTAACTAGCTACTCTAGCATAGTTACATGTTCTAGAATTCTTGACATAATCACTTTCTGATTTCAAGTTCACAAATGATGTCATCCATGCGTGGGGTGGCAAGTTATGTATGGATGAGTTGCCTCACATTTTTATATTTGCATTTTTAAATGGGTTATGTGAAAGCCCATGGCATAACATGGGTGGAACAAGAACTGCAACCAAACAGCTTTACAACGCCCTTCAGAAGAACTGTTAATATGTGATATAATACTCTGAAAGTTGGTATAGAAATAAACATGCATGCCACTCCAAGCATGAGAATATGCAAAGAATTGTTATCTTTTTGATTTTGGATGTTTCTTAAAAAATACAATACCACTTCCAAAAATCTTTTAAAAGTCACTTTCCTACTACTCTCCTGAACAGTATTGTATTCATGGTTAGAGAGTAGTAGTCAGACAGAAGGTCAACATTGTTTTCGTTCAGATCAGTAAAGGACTAGACAAACTTTTGTGCTAATCTGTCTGCCAGTTTATTACTGATTTCTGAAAACCATGTATTTGTTATTAGGTGCCTGGAAACTTCCATGTGTCCACACACAGTGCCACAGCACAACCACAGAACCCTGACATGAGTCACTTTATTCACAAGCTAAGTTTTGGTGACGCTTTGCAGGTAAGTCATGTGTTGCATGATAAATAAACCGGCTGATAAAATAAACCCTTTGGAAATGACCAGCAAGGAGGGGCAACATAACACTTATTTAAAGACCCAATTTGTTGGTTTTGCTAAGTGTTGTTTTTCTATCTCCATTTCATACCCGTGATGTCACCAAATGAGACATAGAAAGTAATTAGAATTGGTTTCATTAATGCCATCAATGTTAAAGCAGACCTGTGTTTTAATGTTACCATTTTAAAGAAAAAACCCCATTGGGACTTGCCATATAATCTAACAAAAGTGTGGTCAACCCCAGTGCACATCTGAACATTTTTATTGTTTCTTTAACAAAATACAGTCTGTGACGTAAGGAATGATTTGCCAAAGAGTCGGTAAAATGACTTGCTTTTACTAAATGTTTAATGTCTCTGTCCATACACCTGATGCTGTGTGACAACGCTGTTCGTTGATGTAAATAAATGTTCAGTGATTGAAATAGCTGAATTAAGGTTTCACCACAACTTTCACCTAATCAATTCTCACATTGCCAGAATAAAATACTCCAGGGGCTAATAGTATATTTACAGACCTCTTTCATTGCTCTTGGCTGTGTTTGATCTGGTTCTGTGGGCCATGGTTTGGTCCTCTTTATAGTGCATAGCTATGTGCTTTGCATTGTGGGGCATGATGTTTCAGTCATATGGAGGAGCCTGCTGTGGGGAAGCAATGAAAGAGGTAAGGGAAATATTATTGACTTACCCATATACATAAAACAAGCATTTAAACCTTTTATAGTGAGCGAGCCTCTATAAAATGTAAACTTTAAGTTCAACTTGGAGATCAGCTTTAAAGTTCTTGTTCTAGGTTTGCATAGAACACATCAGTAGTAAATAAGAAGGAATCTAGTTATAATTTACAAATTGTACTGTACAAAGATGCACCCCTAATGCTGCTGCTGTTGCTGCTGATATGTTACTTAAGCCCCCCATACACCTTAAGATCATTCCATAAAATTTCCATTAGATCTACCATTTACTATGTAGTTCCGGGTCCTCCCTAATGGGAGGTTTAGAAATGTCCTCATATTACATGGTTTTGGTAGAAGAAAAGTACAGAAATTGTATGGCAAGATTGTAAGGTGTATGGGGGGCTTAAGAGCTTCATAATTTCTATGCTGATGCTCAAACTGTTCTGTGGTTAAAGCACCTTGAGCTTCGGCATCATGAGGGCACTGTTGACTGCAGCATTCTAGAGATATGGTAAGATGTTTTAATAATAATACATATTTGGTGCCATAAGACCCATTTTAATATTTGCATACATCAATATGGATGAGTAGAGTCTAATGTATAACGGCGTGGGTGTGAACAAGGCGTACAAGGCGTCTCAAAGTGATTATGCTTTGTGTTATATAACAAACGTACCCACCCAAGAGCACACCCTAGTAGCACATAGTTATTGTGCAAAATTCTGGCAGGGCACCAAATTAAAAAAAGAATACATCATTCTATTTAGGAAATACATATCCCATTGTAAAGTACCAGCCAATTAACATTTGTAATGTATGTAAAAGCACAGTATAGTATATGCTCTGTATAGTACAAAATCTTAAGGTAGCAATACATGGTTCAATTTGCAACAAATCGATCATCAATTCGATCTAAGTATTCGACCATTGAATCGTATATCGATTGTTATTGAATTGAATGACACACCACATTGAGTGTTCGATCTTAAACATTTCCATTACTGCGACAGCAGCTTCAAGATAACCTAACCTATGCATAGTAATCATAGGGGTCTGACTACAGTCAAAGTGGCGACTGAACGGATCGGGGTTTATTACTTGGGCGGGAGTATGTAGTCTCTCTATGCAGTCTCCGCTGCATCATACTTTCACTACGATCACATTCAAGCACACTACCTATCATGACTTTTTTTTATGGGTAAACATTTCCATTACTGCAACAGCAGCCTCAAGATAACCTAACCTATGCAGAGTAATCATAGTGGTCTGACTACAGTCAAAAAAAGCATACATACAAACATCCTATTCTGCCGACCAGTAGAGAGAACAGTATGATAATTCATTAATTTACACTCGATGTGGTAGCAATCAATAAACTTTTTCCAACTGATCCAATCAAATTTCGATCAAGCAAATTGACAATTTAAATTGAATTGACACTATGTGGACATGATTCAATTTTCAATCGACCGACCAAAATAATTGATCGAATTACATTGATTGAACAGTCAATTGAACCGTGTATGGCTAGCTTTAGTACGGTATGTATATTGTAGCTGGACAGATAGTGTTTTGCCCTTTCTACCCAAAAGGATTTAATGGAAATATTAAAGCGGTTTACCCATTTTCAGATCCTGTACACTTTGTGTTTGAACATGGATACTAATCTTGTCATAAGGCAATATAGAAACATATTTTTTATGTGTTCTTGATAAGCCCAAGTTGTCTTTTTTTATGATATTATAGTTAAATATTAGAAAAGGAAAACTATGTAAAATGTTCTTTAAAAAAAATACCCTGCTCTCGTAAGATCTTCAAAAATCATTATTATTTAGTATAGTTTTCTGTTCTTTTAACACTATGCCTTTACATTATTCTTTAAAAGCTCAAAGGTTAGTGAGGTTTTCAATAGCACAATGTTTCTAATTTTTATAGAATAAAAAGATATTTCTGTCTTTATGATGAAGAATCTTTCCAAGTTGAGCCCCATGAAAACAATGAAAGGAGAGTATTATTGTACGTCAGTCTGTGTAGCTAGTCCATGGAGGGATTTGATGTTCTAGTTATGGATTGTCTTCTGAAATGAGAAGTTCTGTGGTATGTATTTTCAATAGACAATGATAGGTAGAATAGCTAATAAATTATTTTCATATATGCTATAAAACATCTGTCAAGAGCTTTGCTTAACCTTCTCGCCTACATTAGTTTTTCTGTTGGCAGATTTTGCATTCCTATAGACTTGTATAGGAAAAGAAATCCAGTTTGAAGATGACATACTGCATTGTGGCTGCACACAATTTAGCATTTCATCTGTTTTTTTCTAGTGTCCTTGGTCTAAACGTTTTACTATTTTAATGTCTTCCAGGTTACACATATTCATGGTGCTTTCAATGCTCTAGGTGGAGCAGACAGGCTGTCCTCTAATGGTACGTACGTTATTTTATGTGAAGATCAATATTTTCCTTGTTACCTGGAACATTTTATAGTATTTGCAGTTTCCTTGAAAACCTAAAAAGAACCACTGTAATGACAGGCTAAAACACTTGTAACAAAGTCTGATGTGCTCCATTCTAGAAGGGTAAAACGTAGGTATTCTCTGTTCCTGCCACCACATGAATCCTATTTTTGAGCCTCCAAAAGCCAAATCTTCTTTGGTAGTAGTAATTTACTACAAGACTCACATTGAGATTAATAAACAATCTTGCAACATGGAGTATTTTGTAGTTGGACTTGGACACCAAGGAGTTAATGACTTGGTGTCCTTGCATAACCTTTGGTTAAAAACTCTCCCAATGTGATTATTAACTTGGTCGAGTTCTCTTTTTTTTTATTGCAGAAGAGTAAAAGTAGATCTTTTAGATAACATTTCTTCCTGTGAAGGATCCATGCATTCGTTTGCTTTGGTTCTTTGAAATGTGAAATAGCTCACATGGTCTCCACCTTAATGGCCTCTGTATGGCCCATGGCAATGAGCTGGACAACTATGTCCAGTTCCTGTGCTAAAGGGCCATATAGAGGCCAGGTTTGGGAATTGTCTGGCTGGAATTGGAAGCCATGCCTTACTTCATTTACTTTTGGCTGTTCAAGAAATAGAAATAGAAAAGTCAAAAAAAGACCTAAATATATTTATACAATAACACAAACTGGACATCAAAACGCATGTAAAGATAAATTTAGCTTTACATTTCTATTGAGATATATATATATATATATATATATATATATATATATATATATATATATATATATACATATACATACTGAACTCAACAATATCTACATACACAATTTCTACATACACAAAAGATCCATTACTCTCAATCTGTGTTAGTGAGCACTTCTTCTTTTGCCGAGATATTCCATCCCCACCGTACAGGTGTGCCTTAGCATGCTGACTGCAGAAATGTCTACCAATGCTGTCTAAGAGCACGCTCCCTCAAATGTTGCCACATCTGTGTGATCAAACTGAACATTCAGCGTGGCCTTTTATTGTGGGCAGTCTAAGGCACACCTGTGCAATATTCTTGCACCTTGATATGCCACACCTGTGAGGTGGGATGGATTATCTCAGCAAAGCAGAAGTGCTCACTTACAGATTTGTGAACAATATTTGAGAGTAATGGGCCTTTTGTGTATGTAGAAAATGTTTCAGATCTTTGAGTTCAGTTCATGCAAAATGGGAGCAAAACCAAAAGTGTTGCGTTTATGTTTTTGTTCAGCATATATATACTTCAGTACTAGAAATACGTTTGGATCTGGCCTTCCAGGATTGAACGTAGACAACCACCTTGTTTTTGCCCTTGGAGATGTCCTTTAAGAAGCTGACCAAATATTTACCTTGAATGTTTGAACTATCCAACTGTCTGTTCTCTGTACTATATGTGTTGCGTTTTATGTAATGGGTATCGTTGTCTGTAAGTGTTTGCAGAGGAATTTCATGCATTAGTTTACATTGACCCTTCTTTTCTACTTGTGCAGCTCTGGCCTCTCACGACTACATCTTAAAGATAGTACCAACTGTGTACGAAGATCTTAGTGGAAAGCAGAGGTTCTCATACCAGTACACTGTAGCTAATAAGGTAAGCCTGTCTGTAGGTCTGGAAGAATTAAAGCTGGCACTTATGCTGGCAACAGGAAGTGCGTGCTGTAGACACATGATGTCAGTTTTATTATTAAACTGTACAGAAGAAGGTTGCCAGAAGGCAAGAATTCTGAAAGGCAGACTTTTTAAAGAAAATAAAGAATTCCAACAAAGTTACATAGCTTTAGAGTAATGTAATGCTCAGATAGCCAAAGAAGGCCTCTTCTCTACACATGTTAATTAATCGTGGTGAAACAATGTTCACTTATATTTCTTCTATATATACTTTAATATAAAAGGCTTTACTCTGGAATTTTTTGTTGGCTGTGTTTCAATCCCACTGTCCTGACATTACAAAAACTCTTCGCTATGTTTATGAAGCTATACATGTATGTTTCTAAGTTATGTGTTTGATATCATGTGGCATTGACGGCAAACAGTCTAATCTGGACTTTCATATCTTATGTAGGAATATGTCGCATACAGTCACACGGGTCGAATTATCCCCGCGATCTGGTTCCGGTATGACCTCAGTCCCATCACAGTCAAATACACAGAAAGGCGGCAGCCGATGTATCGATTTATAACCACAGTGAGTAGTAATGGTCACTTGTTAGATTTTTTTTTTCTTCACTTCCTTTTCCTGGAGGCAAAACAAGAAGTAAGTGGAAATCTTGGTTATCAGTGTCTCCTCTCAAAGCTCCCCCATTGATTCCAGTTACAGTGTAAGATGTTAGCCTTACCATCACTTTTTAAAAAATAGAGAGAAAGGGATCCCCAACACTACTTAGACTCCAGGTGCCCAACCTGCAGCCTGGGGGCCTCATGCAGACCTTTGGGTGTTGTTTGGCGGCCCCCAAAACCTGTTAATGCATATGGTATAGGAACTCGCCTGTTCACCGATCTTCCACCGATGCGTCTTCGCCTGGGAACTTCTTAGACCGGAAAGAGGAGAAGAGGGACTTGCTGAGCACACCAATTGGCATATGTGAAAGTTAATGAGTGACCCAGACAGCGCCTAAGTACCTATGCTTCCGCTAGACTACTTTGATAATATCTATGAGGCACATAACCTTTGTTGATGTATATGGGGCATTCCATATATCACCATGTGTAGTGGTCACACACTGACCCGGCTTTCCTAATCAACTTTGGCCGTCCTACATGTTTTGTGCGGCCCTTAAGTAATGCAGAGGGCCACACTTGTGGCCCTCCATATCACCCAGTTGTCCACCTTATGACTCTAGACCTTATTTATGTGCTGGGGGGTGGGTGTTAACAGAATAACTTTCTGCTGTAACTTTGAACCTTGGAAATGTCTCCTGAATGAGCTCCCACGATGTGCCCGAACCCAGTTCGGGCGTATCGATTATTGCAGTGTGCCTGTGCCCGAACTGGGTTCGGGCATATCGCTAGGGAGGTTAAATTTGTTTCCCAGCAGGTGCTAAACGTTGCCCAAGAATTTTAATGACTTATCAGGTGATTACATTACAAGAAGTTGATCACAAGTCTAGATTAGTTTACTCTGAAACATTCCATTATCCCTACCTCTGTAATCTTTAAGGCTGCCACACACACACACACCGGGCGGCGGACAATTTTGCATATTGGGATCCCTGTCGCCTCAAAGCTCGGTCGGCCAGAGAATGGACATGTCCGATAATCTCTGGCCAACGCTGTTAATTTCAATGGAGACCGGCGTCCCCATTGAAACTAACGGCAGGCACACAAAGGGTGCCCGCCAATGCTGTGAGCGAAGGAGTGCAGCGTGATGATGTCGTCATGCTGCACTCCATCGCTATTCTGTCGTTGGTCACTTCAGTGCCTAAATTGCAGGATCTCATTCCAGTCATTTGTATATACACCTCTCGCATTGGAGGATGGGAAAATAGTTGATACTTAATGTTGTATGCTCACTAGTTTGGCACCATATTTGGTAAAGCAAGTGAAATAATAGGAAAATATTGTTGGCTGCCACCTAGTTCTTTCTCGTTACTGTTTTTGCCAACTCCATAGGAGTTTTGTTGAAAGAGGACGTCATTTTGGTGGAAGTGTGATAGGGCCAGATATTTCTCAGTGTGCCATCTTTTATTTTAAGTGCGTGAATTTAACATTTGGAAGCAAAACAACCCTCTTGGTTGGGATGGATCCCAGTAATGTTATTTCAGGAATTAGAGATTCCTGTAATAACGTCATGGAGCACTGTTCCGAAAATAGGATTTTTATGATTTCAGCCCTCGCCCCATGCCAGCTTATGTAAAAAAAAAATACCAAAAACTAACTAGTAAAGCTGAAGCTATAGATAGTTTGAAGTTACTTCATTCTGTTATTAAAGTATGGTAATACTGTCTACACCCGCATGATGGGATGTGTAGAAAAGCATTCAAGGTGTGGATACCACAGGCAGATTTAAGAAAATGTATTGTAGTTTGTAATTAACAGTTTAAAGACATGTGCATCATTATGAGATAAAGAGTTTGTACACGTAATGTTCTGTACCTGTACATGGTGTATTTTGTGTGTGACCACACTGCAGGCAATAGTAGAGGTACTGGCTTTATTAGTGTAAGTACTGGTGAGTTGGCGTGGCATTACAAATTCACCTATCCATTTATCCTAAACACCCAAATCCCCCCTCCCATTTACCTCCTAGCCTGTAAGGTTAGACAGGAGATGACATAACTATTTTTGACAACTGCCAACCTACATTGGATTGCTATGGGAAACCTATTACTGATACTTTAAAATATTAGGTATACTGTAGTGTTTTTCTAACCTCCTGTACTTTACTTCTGTTTGGTGGAGCCATCTATCGCAACGATGGACTAGGTGTAACAGATTGAAGAGCCTAGCAGAGCATAGCTTCAGGACCTATTTAAGAACCACAATATTAAATTATTTTGGGGAGCTCTACAAATAATAATGTAATAATACTGGTTCATTCTGTATAATAACAGGGATACATGGAAATGGTTTTGGCTGGGCTCGAAGTTGCCTACAATATATTAAGACACCTGTAAATGGGAGAAAAAAGGGTGCTCAAATTGATCATACGCTGACTTGTTTTTTTGCGTTAAAGGCTAAAGCTGGGCATACACGTCACGATTTTTAGTTAAATTTTAGTGCAATCGTTTATCAAAATCAATCACGCGATCGGATTGAATAAAAATTGAAGCATGCCAAAAGCGTCCGAGCGATCGATTTTGTCAAAAATTTGACAGAAAAACGATTGTTCACGGATCCGTTCTGATGGATAATTTTAATAAAAAGCACATGAATCGAGTGCTGTTAGTTGTCTCATGCGATCGTTTTAAGCGATCCATCTATGATTCTTGTGGAAATTACCTTTGTTTGTGTGCTGTTGGTCACTGGCCAGCTAACACCACTCCAAACCCATAAATGTGTGCGTGCAAGACATATTGAGACTTTCAGGATAGAATCACCCAGAAATTGAGGACATCATATGTTGCAGTCTGCAATCGATTTCACAAATTAAAATCGTTTCCGGAATCGGATGTGCGATTGGTTAAAAAAAAACTGCATCGCTGAGTTGCTTTCGTTTCAAAGTGGTTTGCTGCGTTGCAGAGCTTTAGGGCGTCCAAATGTGTCCATTGAAAATTAATTAAACATATCCTTGACATAGTGGTTGCCTCTTTTATATGATATAAAGAAATGGGGCAAAAAAGCTCATGTGTTAGGTGACTTTTACTATAAAATTCTGTTTCAATGTATTTTTTTATAGTAGATTTGCACATTGAACTTTAAAATGACCTTGAGCACTTGTGCACAAACGTAGTGTATAGCTCTACTTATAATTATACCCATCGGTTTACAAGATGTAGGTTCTAGATCATTGATTAGGTTTTTGGAAACTTCAGTTGTCATTTTTCATTAGTAAAGAGAGTATGATTCTTTAAAACTACTTAGGAAGTTGACATTTTTCAAATATTTGTTTCCATTTACATGTGACCAGCGGACTCATCAGATTTTCCAGATTTCAAAAAAGTTACTTGGAAAGGGTGATCTGTGTGCCTCTAGTTTTGTTGATCTGTGGTGGTTCTCTGAACATGACCTCATTCTCCTTTCCAGTGTTTTTCTTCTTGTGGCAGTTAGAATGGGGATGTGGCTACAATAAGGCACTCGCCAAACAAAGTCACAGTCAGCGTGAAGTTAATAGGAACCATCATGTTCAGCAGGGTCCTCCCCTCTTCTGATCGCATAATCTCCATCTGCCAATGATCCACTTTGTCTTCAGCATGTGAACGGTGTCTCTGAGAGAGGACAGTGCTCCTCCACCCAACAGATGGTGTGCGGATTAATGAAGCAGGGTGACTGGGTGGTGGGGGTTGTAGAGAAGCACCTGCTGTTCAGGCTGCTGCTTCATTCACAAGCTCTTGTTCTGTCCACGAGACCAGCAGCATCTCCGCTATTCATCCATGTTTCCCAGTCATTGAGAAGAAGGGGGAGATGATAAACAGGGGATGAAGGAACTGCTGTCTTATACATTGTGAGGGACCTTTTGTAGCTCCTTGTTAAAGGGAAGAAGGAAACAAAGCCAACTACATACAAATCAGAGGGGATTCCCAGCGTTCGTTAGACATTATGCTCCCTGGCAGGATGGATATAATTGGCTTTAATATATTTAAAAAGACGGGCAGTAAATGAGGGGCACGCTGCTGAGCCCTCCGTGCTGTGTTTTTGTTAGTGGTGGGAAATTAGAACATTTAGCCATGTGATTTACATATTCTTGTAGATGGTGTAATATAAGAAACAGTATCTTAGTTCCGAGGCTCTTGTGTATGGAACTGTGCTAATAGTTGTCTAGTACTTGTTACCTGTAGTGTTCTCACACTAGTGCCTTCTCAAACCGCAACGCCCAGTGGAATATTCTGCATTTGAGGTCCCTCCATTTTGCCTGGGTTGTGTTTCCTATTCAGTTAATTGGAAATGGGAAAAGCAGAACACAATGTGACTGGACCCTCAATTGTGTTTTTTGTAGTATAGGAGATATACTTACTAGTGCACTTCATTCCAAATACTTAATAA
Source organism: Ptychadena robeensis (assembly GCA_036250615.1). Lineage (NCBI taxonomy): Eukaryota > Metazoa > Chordata > Amphibia > Anura > Ptychadenidae > Ptychadena > Ptychadena robeensis. The sequence continues at coordinate 38,062,249 of CM070034.1, read as the reverse complement.
ATATCACTGAACTGGTCTGAAATTTTAGTTGACAACAACACAATACTTTAAAGGCATTG
>CM070034.1:38033608-38052273 GCA_036250615.1 Ptychadena robeensis | reverse complement strand
TCTGTTGGCCCCCCTGCGCTTAGCACATTGCTTGCCGGGGGTCCCAACAGAGCTGATCCACATTACCCATCTGCCGGCCGGAGGTTGACTAAGTGCAGCCAAGAACGCAGGTGGAGACATACCCTAAGAGCAAGCTGTAGGTCATCACTACTGTCTATTGTCTCTAAAAATGCGAATCACCGGCCATACAGACTGCAAGCTTCTTTACATTCCTATGTAGCTACATTTTCCCTATTAATAACAATCTGGTGTCCTCCAGTGGCCATACGCTTTAGTGCCATTTATAGAAGATTAAACATGGTGGCCGCCACAGACGAGCAGAGCAATAAGTACATTGTTTTAGGACCATTGGGACAGCTCAGCTTTAATGTTCAATAGGAAGGTGTCTGGTTTAGTATTTTCAACTTTTTGTCTTCAGCTCTTGAAGTAACAATACAGGTGTTATGGCCAAGAAAGGACTTAATTGAATGACTGCCTTAGTAATGCTTCACTTATCAACTGCTAAGGGGAAGGTGTCATGTCATCTGCTTCACCATCAATTCAGGTGATGTATTCAGGAAACATCCTTCAAACAACATTGCTACAGCAAACGTCTCTATTTGTTCAGTTTTGTATTGAGTCTTATCCGAAAGGGACAGATTTATGCCTACTTACTAGAAAGTATAGAAAATGATGAGCATCCAGTGTTGGATACTTGTTCTGGTTGCGCCCAAGAAGGGGGTTCTCTCTGTTCTTCTGGAATTGAAACTAAGGGGAATTAAAAATGTTTAAAAAAACCTGTCTTTAAAAGCAAAGTTTTTTCAAATACATTTGCAGACTGTTACGGTTTTCTCATGAGAAAAGCCTAATGTAGCTGCTCATTTTTTTGGTTCTGTGTCCAACTGAAACTCCATAGGGAGCTGTAAGATTGAATGTGCAACATGTCTCATAAATATTAAGAGATCTGAATAGATAAAACTACGGTTCTCAAATGTGTTGCTGAACTGTCACAAGCGCGCCCCCTGCTGACTGGTCTGAGTATTTCTGTTTTTGTCCCACAGGTATGTGCCATCATCGGAGGAACATTCACCGTGGCTGGGATTTTGGACTCTTGTATCTTCACAGCCTCTGAAGCCTGGAAGAAGATCCAGCTGGGAAAAATGCAGTAGGAACTGTTCAGATTCCTGACATCATCCAAATAGTATGAAGAAGAGTGGAAAACTTTAAAAGAACATTGACTCATTGGGAAATTGCTATTTTTATTATTTGTCAAAGATATTAAATACACAAATATATGTTCTTTGTGTCATGACAAGACTTGGCTTAGGGGGCATTTTAGCAGTACAAATATTTATGCTCATAGCGAACAGTACTCCAGGGACAGATTGAAAGTTGTAAAGGGACCCAGCTTTAATAGGTTGCCAAGTTAGCGAATGTAGACGATTGACTAGTGATATTATTAAGGACTATTTACAACCATTTAAAGAATATGTTCCACCGTTTGGTGTAACAAATTCCTTTTTAAATGTTTGGCTTCATATTTACTGATATTCTTTCATGAAAGTATGCTTCGCAACAATCTCAAGTGTAACAGGGGACCATGTTAAAGGAGAACTCCAATGTTTTGTCTGTTTAATCCTAGGTTCACTCAGTACTACTGAAGCTGCTTCTAACCTAAAATATGAAATTCTCTTCAAATGTCAAATTATGTTTGAAGGACACTACATTATTTCCATACAGTGGAGACTGCTGTGGTTTTCAGTCTATTGTTTTAATATGAGGTTAATATGAGATTTTTAGCCAAGCTTTAAAAGTCATGACAGAGTGAAGATTCTCAGATGGAAACTATTGCAGTGTGGTCTACTCGTGTCCAGGGCAGTGACACCATTGATGGTTCACAGAGAGATGTGAATGACTTCCTCCATCTGAGACTTATCACTTGGGTATTTTATTTTTCAGTATGTTCCTCACGACCTCTATCTTGTCACATTCTTCCTGACTTTTTCAATCTGGCAGGAGATCTGCTAGTTTGGGATCTCCTAGAAAAACTTGGGGGAGGTGTTGATGGATTACTAAAACGTCTGCAAGTCTTAGCGGAGCCCCTCTGTCACGCTGTCGGCATGGCAACCAGCTCCGTGTATAGCATGAGGCTCTGCTAATATGGGCTCTCCCGGAATCTGACCGCCTTCCCCTTTAGATGCTCGGGCCCAGGACAGGAGTGCCCCCTGCTCCTTTCTATACGTACACGCTTAAGATGGCTGTACACCTTTAGATCTCTCTGTCAGATAAGGATATATATATATCCTTTAGATCTGCCAACAACTATGTAGTAAAGGGTCCTCTGTGATTGAACACAGGTAGACCTTATTGTTTAGAAAGTCCCCCTTATTACATGGTCTTAGTTAAACAAAAGGAGATCTAAAGGGAATCTGACAGAGAAATCTAAAGGTGTATGGGGGCCCTTAGTAAGTTTGCACAGAGTAGCTGTCTCCAATGTGTGTAGGCAGGTGACACTTGAATATACTGTTGACGTAAAACAATGGGTGATGAAGTACCAGGTTGATCCTTACAACCTGGATTCCAAAGCACTTTACATTTGTGTCATAGGCCTTTTCTCTGAGGACATGTTGTCCCTGTCTTTATTTGTGCCAATTATTAAAGAAACTTTAGTACGAGAAACCAGGGTTTATCAACTTGCAGTATGTGCACATTATGTTCTACAACTTGCAGATTCAAGAACTATATCAACCACTTAGAGTTAAGGGGTTTGTATATTCGTAAATCTATGCAACCCCATTTAACAGGAAAAATTACATATCTTTAGGATGTTCTTATTGTTTGCTATACATATGTGTATTTACATAATATACTTGGAATATTGTTACTGTTTTTTGTAGTTGAGGTATGGTCAAGGGTAGGAGTGACAGAAATGAACTGTAGAATGAAACCGATTTCCAGCTTTAGATAGAATGGACAACACACATTAAAAGCAAGGATACACGGCTCAATATTTAAGCCTTTCAAGAATTCAAGGCAGCAGTGCTATTACGTCATTGCCCCAATATCGGCAGCCCAGTCGATAGTATAGGATATTGAACAGGGTTTTCCAACATGTTGGATCGATCCCTGTTTGGCCAAGCTAGATCTATTGCTCCCACTCGAAAAACAGAATACATGGGTCGATCTTTTGCTTAGATTTTAGCACAGCTGAGCGCCATAAACGTGCACGCCCCTCAGCTGCGCTAAAATCTGTGAAAAAAACGACCTGTTTATTCCTAGCTTAAGCAACATCTGTATTCTGCTTCATCTTACCCCACAAAGATCACTTCTTCTGTTCACCATGATTTTGTTCCTTCTAGTGTACTGAGTGCCTAAACAAGACACTACATAATCCCAAAATAATTAAGGCTTTAAATAAGTGAATTCCACAATCCACTTTACATCTTCATGCTTTAATGTGAACATCACTTAGTTTTGTCTGTTCATCCATTATGGGTGGGATTCCTTAACTTGTTAGCACATCTGCCTTAACACATTACAACTTAAGTTTAGAAGGGCCATGAGAGCATTGACCCTGGCTAACTGATATTGGTCATTGGGATGTGTTCACCATTTCCAAAACATCCACTGCCCCTCCTCCTCCCCCAAGTCCCCAAGTTGCAAAGCAGCATTTAATAGTTTAAAGCTAGCCATACACGTGTCGGATTCCATGGCCAGTCGATCACCCATCCGATCGATTCCGGCGATTCTGCCGGAAATCGCAGGTGTGATCAATCGGCGAATTAAGAGTATCTGATCGCTGCATACCACCTTGTCCAACGGATTCCGGGACGATTCCGTGTCCGATTGTCCACCTCACAAATGGCAACTCCCCCTGATCTGTGCAGAATCGGATCAGAAAGACCAACATGTTGGTTCTCTGTCGGATCCGATTCTGGGCCCCTGAATGATCGGACCTGATCGATCGGACAAGGTGGGCTGCATGCGATTCCGGCACGATCGTTTCGCGTGCACGCGCCCGGAATCGATCGTGCCGGAATCCGGTGGGAATCAGACACGTGTATGGGGGCCTTTACTTATATTTTCTGGTACCCAGCAGACTCTGCTGTACAGTTCTATTTTGGTGATTGAATTGTGACATCACTGTACACAAGCACAAGATAGAATTTCACAGTAAAGTAAAGCTATTGATTAATGCTTCTGCATATTAGGAAAGAACGAATGAAAGATGGTGCAGTATAGCCCCGCATGCTTCATTCCAGCTGCTGAATGTTGTAAAGGACCAAAAATTTACTATAATAATTAAAATAGTACTTTTATTTAGCAGTCTTCACTTAGGAATCCCTTATCCCTTAAGTTACAAATCATCATTACTCAATGACATTTATTGGGGATCACATGGTTACAAATGTAGGCCAACCTTACAATTTCCCCCTATAGTTGTACTAAGCTTGGCTAAGACCAGCCATTTATGACAGTTGATGCCAATATAAATTTTTTTTCTAATGAAGGATGTTTTTAGTAAAAAAAAAAAAAAAAAAAAGAGCAAAACAACAATAATGTTGGAAAATATACTTCAATACACACAACATTTTAAGCTGAAGTAGACATTATTATTATTATTATTATTATTATTATTATTATTATTATTATTATGATGATCAACTAAGCTCTCCATTTACTGCCAGCCCGCCCAGACAAGTCTACAGTGCTGGGGTTGAGGGTATCATTTGTCAGCGAAATAGTATAGTGAATATAAAACAAATAAATTCAGTCAAACAGCTTGCATTAAAATAATACGCTAAACTGGTAGTGTAAAGATGCATTAGCTGCACTTCAAAATTTAGGCTGTTTCCATTATACGTCGAGACCCCTCCGGGGGTCGGGACCCCTGCTCGGGGGAAGCTGTGTCTTCACGGCGCTGAGCCGTTCTGCCGATGCAAGGCTCAACATAGTTAAGTATGTTGAGCCTCTGCATCGGCGTATGTGTAAATAGAGCATCCGCCGAGCAGGCAATGTCTATGTGCTAAGTCGGGAGCTGCTCTTGAAAGCATTTGAATATGAATGCAAGCTCTGCTTACCAAGTGCCAATAGTGAGATTGTAGAGTTGTATTTGTTTTTCTAGTTTGACGATGAGCTCAGTATTGTATTGTCTGTTACCAAGAAATAATTATTCCTGACAAGTAGCGGCATGGAGTTATCCATATATCCAATATAGACCTATGGTTAAAGTATTTTATTCCTTGCTTTTTAAGACTTACATAAGCAACATTTCACAGGATGACATATAACATAAGCATTAGCTATCCCATGAAACAAGTTCTGCTTGGTAAAATCAATCTGCCAATGTATTCTGTGCTGTCCATAGAAGGCATCCCAAGTGCATCCTATTGGCAGTATATCCAGGGATTAGGCTGAGATTGTTGTCATTTTAGCTGTATTCTATATTAGGGGGCCGCTTGCTGCTAGTCAGATGTTCTATCTATAGCCTTGTTGTATTTTATTACATATCTAAATGAGGCAGGCGACACCGGGGTTCATATTTACTAAACAGCCTTGTTGCAGACACCTGCCAACACTACAGCATGACCCACAGACTCAATTGAATGAGCTCAGCTTGTCATCTAGCATTCCGCCCTCCGGAAGCCAAGTTTAACTTGTTAAGAGCAAACAGAGCTAAGCCTGCCTTTCAACAAGTCTGTCATAACTGCCGAAAATGGCGCATTACATATGAGCGAGATAGCAAGTGTCCTGCAGTATGAAGTCATGCGGGTGCTTTGTGCCAACGGTATCTCATTACCAGATACTACAACACAGTATTACATCCATGTCAGCTGTGCAGTAACATTGCATGGAGTGCCTTCTGCAGATCACTTTTTTAGCAAAACCAGTCTTATTAAATTTGGTAGCAATAATATTTGCTGCTAAGGATTTTTTTACACAAGGTTGCAGAATCATTTGAATGAAAAGTGATATTATGCACTTTAAAGCTGGCCCTACACCTTTAGATCTCTCTGTTAGATCTACCAACAACTATGTAGTGCCGAGTCCTCTGTGATTGAATACAGGTAGACTGTATTCAATCACAGAGGACCCTCATGGTTTTTATAAAACAAAAGGAGATCTAAAGGAAATCTGACAGAGAAATCTAAAGGTGTATGGTGGCTCTAAGAGAGAAAACTTACATCTTTACTGGCAAATGCTAAAAATGTGAACGGGTGTTCAGCAACATAAATAGTAGTGATAGTTTTATGTGTAAAATGATTTTACTTCTCCCCCATAGTGCAAATGCAGTCATTACATAAGTTGTTGGAGTTTTGTTTGATTTGGTGATCAATGAGCACTACTGGACTATACTTCTCTGTGATCATCTGTCTCTGTGATCATTTGTATTTCCATCCATTACTGACTGGACAAAATGAAGGTAGCCAATGTCCAATCACTGCTCCAGTTTGAAAGACTTCAAAATATCGATGATATGGTTAATCGATATGACCTGTGTATGGCTACCATAAGAGTAACCGCAGATCAATAAGTTCATCTTAATGCTCATTCCACATTCTCATCAGCATGGCTTTCAGTTCTGCGCTTCCATCTTCCAATGGGAGTTCTGATGTTCAAGGGATTGCAAAAGTTAATGGCTAGATAAGACTAGCTGCATCAAGAAAATGTAAAAAGGTGTGTATGTAATGGAGTAGGTTTTTGAGGTTCAACTTTTTGGTTTAATTTTCTATAAACATATCCCAGTAAAGCAAGGCCTGAATTTGGCACTGAAACGTACTGATATGTGGGATTCGGTAGAAATGTACAGTGGATATAAAAAGTCTACACACCCCTGGTAAAATGTCAGGTTTCTGTGCTGTACAAAAATGAGACAAAGATAAAAAATTTCAGAACTTTTTCCACCTGTAATGTGACCTATATACGGTACCACTCAAATGAAAAACAAACTGAAATCTTTTAGGTGGCGGGAAGAAAAAATATCATTTTGATTGTATGAGAGCACTCAGTCTTTTTGGGTATGAGTCTATCAGCATGGCACATTTTGACTTGGCAGGATTTGCCTACTCTTCTTTCCATTCCAAAACTTCAATCTTCTTCTGGTGAAGCCATTCCATTGTTGATTTGGATGTATGCTTTGGGTCGTTGTCATGCAGAAAGATTCAGGTTCAGCTTTCTAGCAAAAGCCTATAGGTTTTATGCCAATATTGACTGGTATTTGTAACTGGTCATAATTCCCTCTTTCTTAAGTATGCCCCTAGTTCCAGTTGAAGAAAAACAGCCCCAAAGCATGATGCTGCCACCACCATGCTTTTCTGTGGGTATGGTGTTCTTTTGGTGATGTGCAGTATTGTGTAGTATAGTGGCAAGACAAAAGCTTCTGCTAGAAACAGAGGAACTTCATCTTTCAGCATGAAGACGACCCAAAGCAAAAAATCTTGCCAAGTCACAATGTGCCATGCTGATACTCATACCCAAAATTTGCCATGCTGATACCCAATAAGACTGAGTGCTGTAATAAAATCAAAAAGTGCCTCAACAAAGTATTAGTTTAAGGGTGTGCACTCTTATGCAACCATTATTTTTTATTTGATATTTTTTCTTCCCTCCACCTAAAAGATTTCAGATTTTTAATTTGAGTGGTACAGTTTATAGCTCACATTAAATGTGAATAAAGTTCTGAAATGATTTATCTTTGTCTTATTTTTGTACAGAACAGGGACCTGACGTGTAGACTTTTTATATCCACTGTACATATTGGGTGAAATGGGATCGTATAGACATCCAGTTAAATGTCAAATTGTATGGCTACTGTTCCTAATATAAAATATATATTTATATATATATATAGAGGTACCTAATTTTTTAATAAAAGCCATGCGGAGAGGGGGAATGCAGCAGTGAAGGCACAGAAACACACAGCAAATGTGCTTTTGTTTTGAGATGTTGTTATTTCAACTAGCTGATTTGTAAGTTACCAACATGATATCATCGTCAAAATAGTTGGTGATGTAAAGAAGAGTTGCAGGAACATTGTAAACAAAAAGTATTGTTCTAGCTTCTGGAGTTTTTGAATTGAACCTAATTTATTCAAAAACTATGTGCTAGATCAATGTTTTTTTTCTTCAAACGTTCCCACAACACTTCTCTCATTTTTATATCTTGACTGGACTATAAGCGGAATTATTTTTTTTTTTTTTTAAGCACATTTCAGACGCTAAACCATCTTGCTTATATTCAAGTATATACGGTACTGGATCAATTCATACGTTTTGTGCTTTGCAATGAGATTATGCTATGTTTTGTTACATACGGCAAGGACTGTTGTGTTGGTTCTATGTTCTGGTTACAAACGGATTCTGTTACATTTTTGCTATGCTATACAACGTGAGTAACACTACATGACTGCAATGTATGCTGTGGTTTTCCAGGAAAAACCTTTAGTATTTGACACCACTATATAATTCACTAGCATTGTGAAATTGTGGCAAAATCTCCCCAGCACTAGGCAGAGATGAACTAGAGGGGCTCCCCATTAAGGATAGAATTTGGGAATCACTAGGTCACCCTCTGCTGGTGCATTGACCCGGTAAACAGTCAATGTCTCATTGCCCCATTTGACTAACACCATCTGATGTGCAAATAAAGTTCATGCCTAGCAGACACCAGCCAATGAGGGTGCTCTTGTTGAATATTGGTTGCAAATGAGCAATTATCTTAATTGCATATCTAATTGTAAAAGGTTTTACACAAATTAAACTTTTATAATTATAACATTTATTGAAAAAAACCTCAAGTGGTGTATGGCCAATATATGGTAACTTGGTGGTCAAGAGGGAGTGTATATATTCTTTTTAATAATGCTTATCGAATAAAAGGGGCTAATAGAGGGTGTCACAAAGTCTGGTACTAATTTTTAGTTATCTTTGAAAACATGCTTAAGATGCTCCACTGACCATGTGCCAATATATAAATAATAAATACAATAATAATAAAATGTTTGTTGAGTTTTTAAAATAAAAGTCAGTGCTCCTAGTTCATCGAATGACGCTTTATTGAAAGTAAAAGGAATTTTTCTTTTATGTTGTCTGTTTGAATTTTCGCTATTCTGCATTTATCATGGTTTTGTTGATGTATGTGTATGCTTCTTTATGTTTGTCGATTATGTAGATGAAGGAGATATGAACTGTATGTGTGATCAATAAATCAGATTGTCATGTTGTATCTACCTCTTAGATGTTACAGAAGTTAGATTGTTCGTTTTTTGCTACTCTTAATGGTTGGTTCCAAATAGAATAAAAAAGAAAAGATAGAAGAGGAAAGCATTACACAGAGCTGTCAGAGAGTCTACCTTGTAGTAGACTCCCTTCCTTCTCTGTCTCTGCTTTGGCTGACATAACTTGGCTTTGTTAGTATAACTGTAATGTGTGTACACCAGTTGTCCACATATCCCTGTGATGAATTGCATTACTTTGCCTGTGATTATTCTGAAATGATAACATTCCATTTAGGTTTACATGGCTTCAAACATGTTATATATATATATATATATATATATATATATATATATATATATACACAGACTCTATCTAGAGAGAGGACTAGAAAAAATATTCCTTCTCTAGAACAAGAGAAGAGAACAATAAACCCAATAGAAAAATAAAAATGGTATCCTTGCTCCATTCAAAGTATTTTGTTACCAATATTGTATGTTCTTTAGAACAGGGTATTCGAGTACCAGATTTAGTGTTTACATAGCAGGTGAGGATTTTGAGGCTGTTCTTATGGGCTCAGTAACTCCTGACTGACCGCTAAATGAAATATTCAGATATAGTCTTATAATAGCCCAAGAATCTTAAGCTAGCCATACATGTATTAGAACACTGAACAATCGACCGTACGATTGACCATGTGGTTACGTCGCCACGTGGTGAACCGTTTGGGGAATCGATGCACCTTGGGGATCCTTGGCTCATACTTTGGATAGGGATTGAGGATCCCCATCACAAGTAATGGGGATCAAACAGGAAAATACTGACTTTTCGGATCCCTGTTCGATCCGTTTTTTTGTTCAATTTCAACCTCTTTGGGTTGATCAAGGTGAGCGCATTCGTTTCCCAAATGAACCGACTGCCACATTGATATGGCTATCTTAAGTTATGCAACATTAACCTTAACCGCAATATAAGAAAGTTTGACTTTTTATCATGCAAAATAGAATATTTCATGTATTATATTTGTGAGATTTTGCATGAAAGAGTAGTGAATGGTAGAATTCGATGTTTGGTTTCCAACCTTTTTTCCTGAAGGCCCACCTTGCCTGTGTCCAAGACAAGCCAGGCCTCCAACTCCTACCCGCATTAAAGATAAAATGATCTCAAGTGATGTCGCAATGCTCCTGCCCTGGCATAACGCCCCCTCCTTCCTAACTGGCATGTACATAACCCAGCAATTGTGGGCAGGATACCCAGTTAATCAAAATGAAATTCCACCATCTCTAGTGCGATGGTTGCTGCAGCTATTTTATATTTCACCAATCCAAGTCCAGCTTCCTTGAGTTTTTTCAGCCCGAGCTGGACAAAGTGCCAGCCCTGCCTATGCCACTGATGCCCCATCAGGGGGGGGGGGGTGCAGACCCCAGGTGGCGAACCACTAATCCAGGATATTGATGAGAATGACTGGAAAGGGTTAGTTTTGGGCTTAGTTTTAAGCATCTTTTGCAAAAACCAAGTTGTCTGGATCCATTACTAAATTTAAACTTATGGAAGTTGACAGATCTGGTCATTTAAATAAATATTTTTAAATTTGAGATATACTAGTAGCAAGAAACCATACTGGCTTTGAAACAGTCAAATAAAAGAAGAAGGTCACTAAAGTTAACATTTTTAATAAACTGGTTTACTTAAAACTAGTTTTACATTGCTGTCTTCTGTCTAATAATCGTATAGAAGATAATTGTGAGGTTGGGTTCCTCCTTTAGTGGCCGAGGACATTGTGCTGTATAGATGTTTAAATAGAAATATAACCTCTCCATTTATTCTTGGTTCACACAGGGTTTTTTTTTATTTAAGAAGATCCATGTTTCTGTTATAGGGTTTGGTGGCCTTTCAGTGGTGGGTGACCCCTCTTTCTGCTATAGGGTTTATTTGCCATTTTTTTTACTTTTTTTTCTAGTTTTAGGGCATACTGTTCATGATTTCTGCTTTGTTATCCAATATTATCCCATAAATTATATACAGTTGTTAATCATTTAATGTTTTTTTATGTCAATTGAGAACCATCATAAGCTGTTTATCTTTTTTGGTTTTATACTACAAATGAAGGGAAAAACAAATCCGGGTTTTGGGGTAATATAGTGAGGCTTTGTGCAATGTTTGTATGTTGATTTTTTTTTCTGTTTCTGGATTTCTTTTTGTAAACTTTGAAATAAAAATCATTTTTAAAGTTTTTATTCTATTGATGTTTTATAAACGTATGGATCCTGTGTTTTCCTGTGTGATGGGATATGTTTTTGTGTACTGTATCTGTAGAAATGGTAATGACTATACTTAGTCATAGCTTATCCAAACATCTGTCCATGGCTTAAAGTTCATCAATACCAGTCCAATAAACTCAGAGCTCCTTTCTTCCTCATGACGAAGCTTTTGCTGGATTGTTGCATCTTTTCTTCGAAAACTACTGTAAGTTGTATACATTCTACAAGTTGTATGGAATGTTCAAATGTTTCTGCTGAACCAAATAAATATCCATGTGTTAAAAAAAAACCTTTACAATTTTCTACAGTGTTCTAATTGCAAGAAAGAGCTGTTCACAAACTTTGCCTTTCAGCCTTAAGCCCCCCCATACACCTTTAGATCCATTCATACAATTACCATTAGATCTACCAACAACTATGTTGTGCTGGGTCCTCCCTGATAGAATATATAGTGATTGGAAGGTATATATCACTGCTATGTAGTGCCGGGTCCTCCCTGATAGACTACATAGTGATTGGAAGGTGTATATCACTGCTATGTAGTGCCGGGTCCTCCCTGATAGACTACATAGTTATTGGAAGGTGTATATCACTGCTATGTAGTGCCGGGTCCTCCCTGATAGACAACATAGTGATTGGAAGGTGTAGATCACTGCTATGTAGTGCCGGGTCCTCCCTGATGGACTACATAGTGATTGGAAGGTGTATATCACTGCTATGTAGTGCCGGGTCCTCCCTGAAAGAATACATAGTGATATTAGGTTCGTAGTTGTAGAGGAAGCTAAATTCCCCTTATAATACACAGGGGCACTTCCAAACTTAAATTGAATACAAAATAGTAATCACATGTCTATGTATAAAAACAGCAGCACAGTTAACACATTTAATCACATAATACATAAAATCAGCATATGATATCTTGAATCTGCCAGACGGAGAGGAAAATCTGTCCGGTAACTACTATCTCCTGAACCACCATTGACTAGTAGTGATGAGCGGCATAGGCACTATTTAAATTCACGATATTTCGCGAGTAATTCTACTAATATTTGATTTGATATTCGCAAATATTTGCAATCCGCATAATCGCCTCACAATTACCTTAAAAAATGAATGGTCGGCTTTTGTGACGGCCTTGGTCTGAATTGTGGGCTCCCCGTTCCCCAGGGGATTCCTGGATTGCGGCAATACCTATACTGGCTACTTACCTTTTGGAATCTTGGATTGACATCTTTATATTTGCAATTGTAAACTCCCTGAAGAAGTCATTTTGATGAAACGTACGTTGGGTTTATTGCGTCTTCTCACAACCTTCGTCTTATCACAAAAATTTATTTGTAGGTTACCTGATGGAAAACGCATAACAAAATAGTCATTCTTCTGAAAATACTGTTATACTATGCAAACCAAATGAATATGTTTGATTGAGGGCAACTCCATAAAATATTGTTTTTGCACTTTAACTCCTCTGGCTAGCATTCCAGAGTGGGGCTCAGGGTAAATTTTGGGCGCAGTAACCCAGATCCTCACTCTGGGCAACTTACCTGTTCTCTGCTATTCCGGGCCACAGGCTTGATTCTTCCTGGTACTGTTTGTATGCCTTTACCTCACAGAGAATACAGGTGTGGGCATCAGTAACCCCGGGGACATGTGGGGGTGGGGTGTAAAATTTAAACCTTTTACAAAGTATATAATACTGATACATTTTTGGTACCTCTTGGCACCCAATTGCAGAAGGAATGGATCTACCAGGGAGATTACAAAGTACAAACAAACCCAAATCCTCTTTGAGCTCATACTTAATACTAAGTGCATTGCAGTTTTTGACACTAACTGCGTCTGTTACCAGCAAAAAAAAATGCATGCTGCGCTCACAAAAATGCGTACTGCAGAGTGTTACTGGAAACGCAAGCGCATAGCTAGTGAGGGGTACATCTTATGCTGTTTTCAAAAGACAAAGACTTCCAGTGGACTGATCTCCGTCAGCAGAATTTGCAGAAAGATTAAGCATATATTTTATTTCTAATAGGAGCATAAAGGAAAAAAGTTACCTTCCAGAGTCAGAGAAAAGTGTCCGATTTCTCAACTGTTCTTGAAAATGACATATACCGGTGTGTGTGTGTGTGTGTGTGTATATTTATTTTTTTTTTTTTTTTAGGAAGCAAAATGGCTTCCATAAAAAACGAGGGAATGCTTTCTCCAGTTCTGGTTGGTAGATGAAATGTACGTGTAATGTGGGACATGGCAAAGATGAGATCAACTGAACAAAGTGTGTTTCAGGATTGCTTCGAGGGCTGTTCCACACCTACAATCACGTCTGTATGCTAAACGTAAGTTCTTATTCTGAGTGATATATCTGTGTGTGTAACCATCCCAGAACACCTTTACATCATTGTGGAGGACCAATGTGCTGTGCAGCTGATTGCAGACAAGGAAGATGTAGGAGTGGTTGGCGCCCATCTGCCCATGTTGACCAGCTTAGTGCTTCTAAATTCAGTATATGAGCTCATTCTATATGAAACAACATTTCTGTGTGCTGGAGGCAGATGTCAGTACCCGGTGCTGTGCTCAGCATTGCCCATAATAACACGCATCAGAAAAAGATTCTGTCTTTGTGGAAGAAACGTTCACATACGGCATACAAGAACACGTTATGGCTGCTATAATTAAAGGCTCAATCAATGAATAAATGACTCCTCTCAGTAGGTGGCTATTAAAGACATAAGATTCATCGTGTATTTGGTCATGTGTGAATGTAATTTTATATGTATGAACACCGTAAGGATTTGAAATTCGTTATTACTCAGATCCATGTATAACTACAAAGAGTAAGGTATTCACAAGCAGAGCAGTTTTCAAAACAATTTCAAATAGTTATTCGGTCCTAAGTTAAAGCAGAACTTAGAGATGGTCGAATTTTTTTCCGAAAATTCGATGACTTTGAAGATTTTGAGTTCATTGCAAAGCCCCTGAACAGGGTATCATCACCAAACTTGCTGAAGATGTAGAGAAGGATTAGGGGTATACTCCAAAAAAGGAATTTCGATTATGCAAAAACTACATGTACTAGAGCAAAACTTTTTTTTCAAATGTTTCCACAACCCTTTTCTACTTCTCCAGCAATTTTGGGGATGATACCATGTTCAGGGGCTTTGCAATCAGCTCAGAAAGAGCAAGTCGAAAAATTCGACCATGTCAAGTAGGCATACACGCCTCGATTCTCCCTCAATAGTTGAGGGACAGACTGCAGCGTGATGACATCATCGCGTTGCAGCCGGCCCCTCAGAGGATTGGCTTGCACCCTTTGTGTGCCGGACATTACTTTGGAAGGGGCTGCGATCCCCAGCCAAAGTAATAGGATCGGACGGGAATATACCAACATGACGGATCACCATGCAATCTGACATGCGGCAGATTCCTGGGTGATTTCGCCAGGTGGGCTGAGCGACCGCTAGCTGATTGTCAGGAACATGTACGGCAGTTGATCAGCCGACAATATCGGAATCTGCCCAGAATAACCGTGGTCACCCCAGTGACCTATCAGCAGTGTCAATCTGGGAATCAGGGGTTTAAAGGCGTTTCAACTCCTAGTTTGGGGGCTTATTCGTAGAATTTATTTTTTTCTGTGGAGAAAAGTCCAACTTCTTTATTTAAAATATTCCAATCTTATATTCTTATATTCAAGTGTACAATCCTTTAGCTGTGCCTAGGAAAGCATGATGCCTGTGTTTCCGCAGTTATCTAAAAGTTTGCCTATTTTGGATTCCTTTTTGTCATAAGTAAGGCCGTATTTCTTCCAGTACCCAGGGGTTTAAATATTATGTGCGTATTTGAAGCATTGCTCATCTTACGGGAGAAAACAATGTGATGCAACGATGTTCTGACACTTGGCCCCTTTAGCTCTAACTCCTGTATTACACATCAGATAAATGTGGAAATGGCTGTCAAAGACAATCCCCTTCACTTTTTGGTCAGCAAAGAGAAATGTGCAAGACTAAACAGTATGGATTCCTTTGTCATATTCTGGCATCCTCTGTGATAGAACCCAGCTGGAGCAGCTACAGTAGAGTATAAATGAGTTCTGGCCATTCTGCCTCCGTAACATCACAACCAAAATATGGAGAGTCTGTCCTTTCATGCCTGAGATCTGCTATTTCTCATGCAATAAATATTTGATCAGATATTACAGAAAACATAAAAGGAGTGTTTCTATATCCCCTGCTACGAGAGGCTGTGAAACTTTACAGGCCTACCCACCTGAACCCAACTGTGATGTTGGACCAGAATACCTGAATTATCGGGGCAGTTTAGATTTATGTCGCCTCACACTTTACTTCCCTTACAACACACTATTAAGCCATTTACTATTACACATCCTCACCTTCTTTTCTCTATTGACATAAGAAAAAGGGTGATGTACCCCCGGGTCACTCCTTTACCCAGTTGGAGAAGCAGCCAGCAGGCACGCCCCCCCCTCTCTTCTGGCAGAGCTGGGTCCGTGATGGCCACACCCCCTTCACACACAAACAGCCTGTGAACTCGCAGTCCCCATTCAATGTAATGGATTTCAACCAAGGTTTTCCAACATGTTGAAAACCTGTTTGGTTGAGTTCCTTCTAGCAGGATCCATTGATCCTGCTCAAAGGAACCGTGGATGGCTCAGATGAAGCAACAGATTAGAGGAACATTGGGAGCTGTGAGCGCACACGGCGCCCGATGTTCCTCTATTCTGTTACTTCATCGTACGTGGCTAGCTTTAGGCCTTAGCAAGATTCGAGATCAGAGGACTTGGTATCTCAACCCAGTCAAAGCAATTGACACCAAAAAAAAAAACCCCTGACAACTCAAGAAAACTCATAATAATCAAGGGCAACCTATACACTGTAGATACCACAATAATGTACATGTAGCACCCCAAATAAAACAAAAACAAATCTTTACAATATAATCTTTCTTTGACAAAATTACAGAATGTAAGGAAGGGATTATAGTCATGGTGGCCATTGAAACATGGCTCTTTTCCACCAAATATCTCATACATCAAATTGAGCAATAAAAAAATTTTTGACTGTTTGTAGAAGAATCTTAAAGTCTGTTTGATGGACAGAGAAGCATTGTTTTTTTTGTTCCTTGAACAAGACAACTTAACACATTCAAATAAACCCCTATAGGCATTTTCTGACTCTTTCTTTAGTTCGTTTTTCTGGGGACTCTAGTAAATACAGAGACAATGGCGCTGGAAACTCAATAAATCTGTTGTTTGTGATTTGCTTACCGCAACAGACATATACGACTTTACACTTAAAGGCGCTGTGAAATAACATGGAGGTGTCAGATCCCACTCTAATTTTGGTAGTATATACATAGTGTGTTTAGCCTACACTAAGCATATCCTTAGGTAAATATCTCTAAGGGTTAGAAGATGCCCCCTCTTCTAAAAAAAAAAAGCAGAGTACATGGGTCAGAAGTTGAGAGGTGAGGTTCTAGAACTACTGCCCCTCAGCACTTGCATACCTGCCAACCACCGGCCTTGACCCAAACTGCAAGCAATACCCTAACCCTAGCTAGCACTGTTAGGAGTAACAAATGAAAGTGCTTAATAAAGCTGCTAATAACCCTTCTAAAGGATTTATAGTTTTTTTCCAGCTAATAATTTCCATTTATACAATAATAGCATACAGAAAAGCCAAGCTTTACAAGACCACTTCAAGTATTTAATCAGTGAACTAAAATACAATACAGAAAATAGGGTCTGTTTATTAAAAGAAAGTAGTATAGTGGTACATAACCAAAACCATGCCATCCTTAAATATTAAGTGGTACATGGGCCAGATATGTGTACAAGGCCATGCCATTCTGAATTCTTTTTAAAAAGGGGCAAATTCTAATCATTTTAGAAAGTGTCCCAGGCCAGTCCTTATTAAGAGAGATACAGTCTACGTATGTGTCCCAAGCCACTCCATCTTTGATTCTGCTAGAATTACACTTCAAATGTGGGAAGTACCTGTAAGGAATAGGATTGCAATTCATTTTTACATTCTTGACAATTAGCCATAAATCCTAATTGATTGGTCATGATCAGGTACCCATGACTGTGGCTTTTAAAAACCCTGCTGTGATTTGGTCACTAGGAAATATTTTGTTCAGCGTGGCCCTAAAGATGACCAGCTTCTCTGCTATAAATTATGCTAGACAAAATGCTGAATCAGGACACTTAATATTCCCAGTGGCATGGCAGCAATCCCAAAACCTCTTAACCCGTCAGGCCATGGGTAATGGAGGAGGAGACGTGATTGCGAGGAGACGTGATTGCGAGCATGCTTGGAGTGCTTTGGTGAGGGCACCTCTAGATTCTAGAAGATGTTGGTCAGGTGGCACCATCACAACATTTTTGTGTATATGCCTCATTTAGCAATAATAATTAGTTATAGGATGTAAGAAATGTTATTCCTTATAGGGCGCATTGTGAAAGGATGGCCTGCATATAACCCATATTTTCCACAACCAATAGGTATGAACAGGGCCTAAAAATGCTCACAGTGTGTAGATATAAACATATCATTAAAGCCATAACATTAAAGTTAAACTGACCATTCGACCAAGGGTCCGCTTGGAGAGTGTCCCCCTACTGGCTCCCCATTCCTCGGTGGCATCACCGGGAATAGGCCCAGAGTTCTCACCTGATTGTGTCTCTGCCCCCTTTGAGTGCATTCTCCCTGGTCTGGAGTTTCCCCCCCTCCCTATTGGCACCTTTAAAGAGGTAATATACCTGTTATCTCATAATAATATTCATAGATCTACCTTACTGTAACAGTTGACTCAAAGTCATCCCTCTGTCTCTATCAGCTCTATGTTCGTTGTCCTCCTGATGAAGCAACACCGGGCTGCAAAACTGAAGTGTGTTCATTCACTGAATAAAGGCTGAAAAATTGTTGTGCTTACCTTGTCATGTACAATATTGCCAGCAATAATTATTTTGTGTAACCATTGGTTATTTAACCTGTTTTGACTGGGTGCAACATTTTGACTTTTCGTTTTCAATAAATCTTTATTGAGGGTTTTCAATTTTAACAAAACAAATACAATACAAAGAAATATGTTGTAAATACTGACAATATGTCGCGGCGAAAGGAAAAACTTACATTAACCAAAAAACATATGAAATTTCACATAACAAAAGAAAATGAAGTGCGCCAGCCAAGCCGACGAA
>CM070034.1:38004059-38033598 GCA_036250615.1 Ptychadena robeensis | reverse complement strand
TTGTGTATCGGGATGATGACAAGTTAACTATTCCTGTACTGCAACAATATAGGCAATGTTTTCCTATAACATTAAAGCTCACGTACACTGCAGCTCTTTACACTATGTACATTCAGAAGTGCATTAAAAAAACAAGTACCGTACTCTGAAAATGTCTGAAGTTACTGAGCTACAACAAATGTGCAAATCATAACTTTAGTAAGTATTGGCCAATATGACAGATTTTAGAAAACCATAGCCAGCCATAGAAGCACATTTGGAAACGGACTTTAACCAATACTGAGGAAAACATGAAGGCTGCTTGCATTGGTCATTTATATGTTGAAGCGAGGACTAACAACAATTATGTCATAATCACTGAAGAAAAATTATTATTTGATTCACTTGAGAAAGCAAATTGTGGATTAGCCATTTTACCATCAACAATGAAGTAACAAATTAAATGTTAAACTTGCACCCTCCAACAAGGAGTTGTAATGTATATTTATAGATTTTATGGAAACAATATTAATTGTGTCAATGTAAATATTTAATGAACTGAAATAAAAATCATGACATTTTAAATTGTATTGTGTGCACCTTAAAACCAGAGTAATATGGTTTTCTGAATGTACCCTCATAATATTTAAGTAGGGGGTGGTGCAATATCCTTCAAATTAATCTGTGTGGGTCCCTCATTATTCATGCACTACTTACAATGGTATCTGCAATATACACATGTAATATACTGTCCAAACAATAAGATTAGCTGGAAGCAAGAAACTACCTGCTGCTACTTACTTACAGGTTTCTTCAATGAGTTTTCTAGCCTTCCTCCTGAGTAGGAATAACAACTCTTGAATTACCTATTCTACTTTCCAAGAGCCCTAAGCACTATTATAACTACTAAAGGACTGACTTATAGTGATTGCACTACAGTTACACAGATCTCATTACAATGGCAATGTCAAGTGATTGTATATATCATGCAGCAAGTACACAGTTGCTTGTTGAATGTGATGTGTTGAAAGCTGGAATATTTTGAAACATTTTGACACAGTCTTGTTGTTATGGCTAGATTAAGTGGGTCAAAGCACCTCCAAAATAGCAGGTTTGTGGAGTGTTACTGGCATTTAGTGGTTAGAACCAGCAAAAAGGTGACAGACACCCAGGGCTTGTTAAAGCATAGGGAGGGGGCTTGATAATGTTCCTAAATAGAAAATGGCTCTTTGGGAAGATGATAGGCTGTTGGTAGTTGTGTGATACAAGGGTTACATTTGACAAACCACATGGTAGTGTATTATATCAAAATCACACATGTACACATTTATAATAGTTTGTTTTATGGTTTGATTGATGTTGTTTAGTTTCTGTCTGATTACAAGAGAAAACAAATGCCTGGAAGTAACAACCAGATGCACTAGAACAGTCAAACATTGAACAGCAACAACAGATCATTTGGTTGTGTAAATAACACTTCATTAAAGCAAAGATTTCTATACATTCTAATTCACTCTGCTTTAATGTGTCTGCTAATCAAGACTTTTGTTTGTATTTCTTGTTACAATGTAGCTGCCAACTAATTGCATTCTATACTCGACTAAGAACCTTCTTCAAAAGAACAAGCCTTCCCCCTACTGGTGTACAGATACATCACTTCTCTAGAGACTTCATCTAGTGTCCAATGAAAATCAAATATTTCCCATTTGAAAGCAAAAAAACTACATTGAGGCCACATTTACGCAGACGCTTGCCAGGTTGGTGTGCAGGCGCTCAGTGGGCACCCATGTAATCCCTATAGTGCAGACACCTGTAAATGACTGGGGGTGCCTAATGTTGCATTTCCCCAGCTGCAGCACTTTTATGATGTCCAGGCACTGGAAACGCTGCCCATGTGAATAGTCCCTTAGAGATAAAATATTTTTAAAATGAGAAGTTTTTAATGCTAGTTTAAGATAGCTGGGATTACTATATTAAGTATGTTATATATGGAGATGCTTTGAGTTTCTGTATTCTGCTAATGTCAACCGATAAGTTCCAATAACCGATTTGTTACTTGTTAGTAGTTCATTATCATACACATGTACCGTATTTTTTTTATATGTTGAAAATACTAATAAAAAGAGAATATAACAAAAAGTTATAAAAATGAGGGTTTTGTATTTTATTTCTAGGAACTGTTTTTAAACAAATGGGCAAGGAGCCTGGGAGGTAGATCTCTGTACATGGTCTATAGGAACGTCTGTTAATGCTTGGAGAGGGGTGGGGGGGGGGGGGGGGGCACACTGTCTGCTTCCCCACCTTTACAGGCTTTTCCAGGTTATGCCTTGAGAGATAGTGGTATGGTCTGGAGGCCTTCAAGACCTTATGCCAAATGCAGGTCTGGTTATCAGTTTGGTTATGGTTATTCATGTTTTTTAATATGACATATAAATCAATATTATAAACTCAACCGTAGCACGTGCAGCTACCTAGAATGCATATCAGCACTAAAGTTGATAGAAAGGGGGGAAAATTGTGTAAGTTGTTTTTTCCTGTGTCATTAGGAACATGTCCATAGACAACAGGTGAGAAGATACAGATTCCTGTTCTAATGACAACCTGGAATTTTAGACTAACCTGAAGTTTCATCCAACTTACACATCAATAACAAAGTAATCAAAAGTAGTAATTCATAAATCTTTTTGTAGAAATATAAATCTATTTGTTATTTTAGTAATGTGTTCCACTTCTTAATTGAAAACATGGAAATATTAGCGATATATTATTTGAAACACCCAGTCATGCGCACACATGGTGTCCTTTACCAAGTATCTTCAAATGTCAGCAATATATACACTCACCGGCCTCTTTATTAGGCACACCTTGGTAGTACCGGGTTGGGCCCCTTTTTCCTTCATCCTTTGTGGCATAGATTTAACAAGGACTGGAAACATTCCTCAGAGACATTGCTCCATATTGACATGATAGCATCACTCAGTTGCTGCAGATTTGTCAGCTGCACATCCATGATGCAAAGCTCCCGTTCCACCACATCCCAAAGGTGCTCTATTGGATTGAGATCTGGTGACTGTGGAGGCCATTTGAGTACAGTGAACTAATTGTCATGTTCAAGAAACCAGTTTGAGATGATTGGAGCTTTATGACATGGTGCATTATCTTGCTGGAAGAAGCCATCAGAAGATTGGTACACTGTGGTCATAAAGTTATGGACATGGTCCACAACAATACTCAGGTAGGCTGCGGCGTTGCAACGATGATCAACTACTACTAAGGGGCCCAAAGTGTGCCAAGAAAATGTCCCCCACACCATCACCACCACCACCAGCCTGAACCATTGATACAAGACAGGATGGATCCATGCTTTCATGTTGTTGATGCCAAATTCTGACCCTACTATCTGAATGTTGCAGCAGAAATCGAGACTCATCAGGCCAGGCAACATTTTTCCAATCCTCTATTGTCCAATTTTGGTGAGCCTATGTGAATTGTAGCCTCAGTGGCCTGTTTTTAGCAGACAGGAGGAGTAGCACCCTGCTGTGTGGTCGTCTGCTGCTGTAGCTCATCTGCCTCAGGTTCAACGTATTGTGCACTTAGAGATGCATACCTTGGTTAAACAAATTGTAATGGTTATTTGAGTTACTGTTGCCTTTCTATCAGCTCGAACCACTCTGGCCATTCTCCTCTAACGCTCACTGGTTTTTTTTTCGGACCATTCTCTGTAAACCCTAGAGACGGTTGTGTGTGACAATCCCAGAATATCAGCAGTTTCTGAAATACTCAGACCAGCCCGTCTGGCACCAACAACCATTCCACATTCAAAGTCACTTAAACAACCTTTTTTCCCCATTTTGAAGCTTGGTTTGAACTGCATCGGTTCATCTTGACCATGTCAAAATGCATTGAGTTGCCACCATGTGATTGGTTGATCAGTAATTTGCATCCGGCCGGTGAGTATGTTTAATAAGATGCAAAAATCTGCATTATTGTGGCAATTGCAGGCTGAAGTAAGGTAAATCAAGAAGCCAACAGCTGCAGAGTTTGTTTGTCTCAACTTAAGGCCTTATCTCCAACTGCCATGATGGGCATAAAAATAGTGTTAATGTGTTTGCTGAAAAATTTTTGACATGTTTTTTCAGCGGTAAAGATGCATCAACTGTTACATTTGTTTTGTTTGTTGTTTTTTTTGTTTTTTTTTTAGCTTGTAACGGATGCATTTACAGGCCGTGGTAGTGGTAATGGTCCGTCATCTGCAAAAACCGCAGCTGCAAGTTCAGCACGGGTAGTGTGAAAGGACCCTTGCTCAGTCCTGAATTACTTCCATGGAAAAAACGTGCAGGAAAAGCAATGAACGCATTTTTGGCACGTCTATGGCCCCAACGACACACAGAAATGTCAGTGAGAATGGTATTTTGTGGGAAGTGGTTAAGCACTCCTGCGGGGACAGGTCTATGGGAAAGATTTGGCCTTGTTTGCTATGAGCCATAGTCTCTGCATGCAACGCAAGTAAAACGCAGGGATTTTGACGCAGTGCTGACTAGGCCTTAAGGCCCCCATACACGTTTCAATTTCTCTACAATCTATGTCAGATTCGATCATAATTTATAATCGCCTCTGGTTCCATCAAACAAAGTATCTGATATAATAATTGAAGTAAGTCGATCATAAACCCACCAAAATGTCTGCCAATGGATGTATAGTATGCTTATTATTTAAATCGAACCAAAATTGGTCTGGCACAACAAAATAACATTCAATGTACATTTGATCGATCAAAATTGGTATCATGTTCGATCATTTTTCGATCAAACTTTTGTCCAATTTTGATCGATCGAACCATGTGGACAGGCAGCGATTTTTGATCGATGGACTTTACAATAGAGCGGAAAAATCGCCTTCATTGTGGGAAACCAGCTACAAATAGTAGGCTATGAGTAGAAAACAGGCTCAGGTATGGTAAAACACAAACAGTTTAATTGCGGTGGCAAGGTAATATCACACAGTGCAGCAAGGGAAAAGCAAACAAAACTCCCTTCACCACAACCAGTTTTCAGTCTGTCTCACACTCCTTTGTGCGTGTCACCTCTCTCTTTTCCAGCTTCTTACAGGTTCTTCTCACCTCATCATCAAATGTGAGCTAATGGGTAGGTCCATCCCCTGGGCAAAATCCACCTGGACTTGAAGCACCCAACCTGCTCCTGGTCAGCTCCAGACCCAAACCAAATTGTTCATTGCTTTGCCAAGACCAATCTGCAGGAAAGTTCTGGAGTAGTGATGGCGCGAACTCGGAATTTGATGTTCGCGAACGGCGAACGTGAACCTCCGCAAATGTCCGCGAACCTGGCAGGCGAACATTAAAAAACAAAGGGACCCTTTCTGGCCACAATAGTGTTGAAGTTATTTCAGGGGACTAACACCTGGACAATGAGATGATAGAGGGGGATCCATGGCAAAACTCCAAAGAAATTTTTTTTTTCACAGCAATAAATCCGCACAAGGATTTCTACAATGATAGTCAATGGGATTTGAAACATAAGAGGGGAGTGAGAGCACTACAGGGAGTGCAGAATTATTAGGCAAGTGGTATTTTTGAGGAATAATTTTATTATTGAACAACAACCATGTTCTCAATGAACCCAAAAAACTCATTAACATCAAAGCTGAATATTTTTGGAAGTCGATTTTTAGTTTGTTTTTAGTTTTAGCTATTTTAGGGGGATATTTGGTGTGCAGGTGACTATTACTGTGCATAATTATTAGGCAACTTAACAAAAAACTAATTTATACCCATTTCAATTATTTATTTTTACCAGTGAAACCAATATAACACTCTCAAATTCACAAATATAAATTGCTGACATCAAAAACAAACAAAAAACAATCAGTGACCAATATAGCCACTTTCTTTGCAAGGACACTCAAAAGCCTGCCATCCATGGATTCTGTCAGTGTTTTGATCTGTTCACCATCAACATTGCGTGCAGCAGCAACCACAGCCTCCCAGACCTGTTCAGAGAGGTGTACTGTTTTCCTCCTTGTAAATCCACACATTTGATGATGGACCCACAGGTTCTCAATGGGGTTTCAGATCAGGTGAACAAGGAGGCCATGTCATAGTTTTTCTTCTTTTAAACCCTTTCTTGCCAGCCACACTGTGGAGTACTTGGACGCGTGTGATGAGCATTGTCCTGCATGAAAATCATGTTTTTTCTTGAAGGATGCAGACTCCTTCCTGTACCACTGCTTGAAGAAGGTGTCTTCCAGAAACTGGCAGTAGGACTGGGAGTTGAGCTTGACCCATCCTCAACCCGAAAAGGCCCCACAAGCTCATCTTTGATGATACCACCAGCCCAAACCAGTACTCCACCTCCACCTTGCTGGCGTCTGAGTACGGACTGGAGCTCTCTGCCCTTTACAAATCAGCCACATGCCCATCCATCTGGCCCATCAAGACTCACTCTCATTTCATCAGTCCATAAAATCTTAGAAAAAGTCAGTCTTGAGATATTTCTGGGCCAGTTCTTGACGTTTCAGCTTGTGTGTCTTGTTCAGTGGTGTTCTTTCAGCCTTTCTGTCTCTGAGTATTGCACACCTTGTGCTTTTGGGCACTCCAGTGATGTTGCAGCTCTGAAATATGGCCAAACTGGTGGCAAGTGGCATCTTGGCAGCTGCTGCAACGCTTGACTTTTCTCAGTTCATAGGCAGTTATTTGCGCTCCCACGCTTTCTTGCGACCCTGTTGACTATTTTGAATGAAACGCCTGATTGTTCATGATCACGCTTCAGAAGCTTTGCAATTTTAAGAGTGCTGCATCCCTGTCAAGATATCTCACTATTTTTGACTTCTCAAGCCCGTCAAGTCTTCTTTTGATCCATTTTGCCAAAGGAAAGGAAGTTGCCTAATAATTATGCACACCTAATATAGGGTGTTGATGGTCATAGATTACACCCCTTCTCATTACAGAGATGCACATCACCTAATATGCTTATTGGTAGTAGGCTTCGAGCCTATACAGCTTGGAGTACAAACACATGCATAAAGAGGATTATTGGTCAAAATACTCATTGCCCAATATTCTGCACTCCCTGTAAACAATATGGTTGGTAAATGCCTGTGTGAATTCCACCTGAAACAACCTGTGAAGATCTGCTTTCCTCGTTGCCTACAGCTTAAAAGGTGAATTTTAATTTTATGGAGGACACTGGTGGAGATGACAGTGTGGAGGAACTGGGGGAGATGGTCAGTATGGGGAACACTGGTTTGATGCAGTGTGGAGGACCCTGGTGGAGAGGAAGTGTGGGACACTGGGGAGATGGGTCAGTATGACGGACACTGGTGGTGATGGTCATTGTGGAGGAACACTGGGGAAGAATGGACAGTGTGGAGGACCACTGGTGGTGATGGTCATTGTGGAGGACACTGTGGGGGAGGTGGTCAGTGTGGAGGACACTGGGGAGATGGCAGTATGGCGGACGACTGGTGGTGATGGTCAGTGTGGAGGACACTGGTTGTGATGGTCAGTGTGGAGGACACTGGGGAGTGGATATTCCCCATGGATGGATGGATGGGATATTCAGTGAAGACTGTAGATTACATAGAACACTGTCCTAGCTAATGGTTCGCTATAGCAGCAGCAGCAGCACTCTCTTTCCTAACCTCTCTCCTCTTCAGCAGAATGTGTAATGGGTCCTGTACTTGACTATGTTATAGGGGATGTGAGGGTCTGTGAGGTGGGGGGGTGCTCATTGGCTGGGATTATGTCTGCTGACTGTGACTCACAGGGGTCAAAGTTTCTGCAATGTTAAAATATAGGGGGCGATCGAACTCGCCATATGTTCGCGAACATGGGCGAACGCGAAATGGATGTTGGGAAGAACATGCGATGTTCGCCGCGAATAGTTCTCCGGCGAACAGTTCGAGCCATCACTATTCTGGAGCTGCTGCTACATGCAGCGTCTAAATCCGGGAGCAATATACCTCCCACCTACCACAATCTCAAAGACAAAGTGTGCGGCCTTATAACCCTTTTGTTATCACAGTGTGCAATTTGGATATTAACCTCCCTAGCAGTTAAGATGAACCCAGTTTGTCCGCTTTTCGAGTTCCTCCCAACAGGGAGTGGGAAAATCCGGGCTGAACGCTAGGGAGGTTAATGTGTTCGACTATCATTAGGCATAAAATGAAGAAAAAAATTAAGACTGCGGAGAGCAGGTCGGTCACTGCTGTCACTCCATACTACTAATGGGGAGGGGGAAATCATTTCTTCTACTGGCGACAAAAATTAGGGAACCTAATTTCTGCTTCTAAACACCAGAACAGACACTGTAGGGACCAGTAAATGGCACTAATGTACATTTAATTGCATTATTATGAATGCCTGTATATTACTGGGTTTCGACCTGAAACAGTGTGGTGACAGGGTTCATTCACTAGCTGTGTATATAGTTAATGTAAATATATATGACCCTGTGCACTGTATCATGTATATTGTACTCTATTATATATTTGGTTCCTGTCCCTTTTAGGGTTGCACCTCTTGTTTAACAGTGTTGGGACTTTCCAGTCCAGCTGTTTTATCTCTTTTTCCCACCCTCCAGATCCTCCACTTAATTGAATCTAATGTTTTCTGTCCAGATACAGGCCTTAAGCCAACCCCCTCTGACAGACTATAAATATTAGCTCCTCAGAGTATTCTGATAGTCAGAAGGACGAAAAGCAAATGTAACCTAATTCTGATTACTATCTCCCCAGACTAACCCTTTACTTTCACCTCTATCAGAGTGTCAAGACAAAACAGTTTATGTTAAAATGTTTATTTTGTGTAAAAAAGTCTCAAAAACCATAATTGTATTAAACATGATTATTATTATAATAGAAATAAAGGTAAGGTGAAATAGAGTCTCGGTGTTTGCAGGTGTGTGCCCTAGCCGAAAAATTTGTATACAAAAATAACCCCTAATAGGCAGAAAGATGGACACATGCCTATTTGAATTTCTAGACATACGGCATTGCGGGCACATGGATCAGACAAGAAATCATTTGTATTATTAAGAATAAAAAGTCTTTATTATATTGGACTTAGTGTACAATCATTTTTATAAACAATGAATATATCCAAGGGTGGACACCCATTGGGTGGTCCAAATGGAAATATTCTAACAAACTCCTTTAAAAGCACGGTAGGCAATACAAAATATTAAAAGAATCCGGTAACAGCTGAAAATGTGACACAAATGACTCCTCGATCTCCGACACGTTTCGCCCAGTTGGGCTTCCTCAGGGAGATGTACCAAGAAGAGGCAAATCTAAATACATATATTATATAAAAAATTAGGGATCAGACAGCTTGAGTATAATGATATATATCAGTAACCACAAGTGGTCATATGTTCAAAGTTCGATCGATAGCCTACATATAACCATGAATATCTACATTGATAAAAAGTGCATCTAATGTGGTCTCAAGGCACCCAATATACACACACATATAAAATGTAGTGCTCCCATTGGGAACTAGCAAGCATCATATATATAAATGTATACAAGGTACATTCTCATCAGCAAGAATACATATTTAAAATATATACAATATATATCAGACTCCAAAAAGGGACAAAAAAGTGTCTTACTTTGATAGGTCAGAGCATCTGTGGGCTGTCCGGATATATATATATCTTGCGATCCAGATCTGCCGGTCGATCCAAGAGGGAAAGCATATAGCCCCGAATGTAGTCCCTGCTTCAGGAGGAGGTGTTCACCCAGCTGTGTTTCACCCCTCCAAACCCACGGATGGACAAAAGTCCCCTGGGTATGGGGGATCTAAAAAAGGGGGTATTGGTGAGAAAAGGGAGACCCCAAAATAACCCAGGTAGAGGACATGGCCCCATCCTCCCTCCTAAATATCTAGGCTCTCAGCCCAGATATAAGGGGACCTACTGTATTAGATGGAATTGGTATAAATAGGCCGAGATGGATGTTAGCCGGTCAGGGGTAAGGATGGAAAGCTAGATCCTAGCTGGAAGAACAACCAACATTGGAGGCCTAGGAATGACAGACAAAAACAAACAAATGGGAAACAAAACTCCCAGGTGGTGGAAAGGCAAAAGACTAAAATATAGAGGGCCATCTTACCAATGTGGAGATTGAGGACCGCTACAACCTTAGGGTTCAGGTACCGTCCCTGGACTGCTGAGTCCTCCCAACACAACAGCCCCTCTTATAGTCCCACCAGATGGCCTTCACAGGTGTAGGCCATCTGGTGAGACTATAAGAGGTTGTAGCGGTCCTCGAGTGTGGGAGAAAACCCGAGCATCGGGAGGAAACCCACACAGACACGGGGAGAACCTGCAAACTCCTTGCAGATAGTGCCCAGGCCAGGATTTGAACCTAGGACTCTAGCGCTGCCACATTGAGAAGGAATCTGAGATATCCCGAAATAAAGGGGATCACTTCAACTTCAAACTTACACCCAACTTCACACATAGAAATACTTTTTCTGTAGCATACCTGACTAGTGGGTTTGAGAGCTCACACAAGAAATATTACTTGTGTCTGAAGACTACACAACACAACATTCAGACACAAGTATGCTTTGTTTTAAAGATTTAGCATAAAGACTTTTATTTAGAGTATATTTTTTATGACAAAAATTACTTCAAATAATTTTTTATACGATTTACATTTCTATCAGATTAACTGTACTTCAATATATAGAAATCGATATGCAATATAGGATTGTAAATAATCCATTAGAAGGCATTCACTGCAAGGACCGTCTCATGAAAAGTACTGTATTGAAAACCCTAAAAGTTAATGTAATTTATTATTCAGAGTAGCAATCACTTTTGTATTTTACTTATATGTATTATTGTTTTTCTTCACATTTATATGCAGCTGTCTGCATAGGCAACACTGTCTGTAACACATTCCTGGGTTTATTATAGGGTTCTAGGCCCCAGGTGCCCAATCTACGACCCTTGGGGTGTTCTTCAGCGGCCCCCAAAACTGAATTTAATGCGTAATGCAAAGTAACTCACCTGTTTGCCAACTTCCCATTGACGAGTCTTTGCTTGGAATCTTCTTAGAGCTGGAAGAGGAGAAGAGACAAGGGACTTTTTCAGGCGCTGTCTGGGTCACTGATTGGCTTTCACATACGCTAATCAGCCTGCTCAGCTGGAGCAGACAGGTGAGTGTCTATGCCCCCACTACTTTACCAAGGAACGGGGGATGTATAATAATGTATAATACATATTGCGACACATAACCTCAGAATAGGGGCACAGAAGACAGAAGATATCTATGACGCACATAACCAATCTCATTAATTTAATGTAATCTACGTAGCTCTCATCTTCCCCCAAATTCCAGTTTTCTATTCATTGTAAAAATATAATTGCAAACATCATGTTGAGCGCTTTTAAGTAACCGATTCTCCTCTGCTTGTTATTAACAGTTCTTTATTTAATATTGTCTGGAAAAGACAATTTTCTGGATAGATCACAAATTCTTCAATGAACAAATAAAAGCTCAAAATGTAGGGACATGTAGAGAAATGTTGAGACATAATGTTATGTTCAGAGATCCTGACATGTGGACATTGTGACATTCATTCATTATTATTATATCATAATTTATTTTGTAAATGGCGTTTCAAAACCAGACCTCCATTTTGGTATAGAGCCTGGTAAGGTTTAGTGATGAGCGGCATAGGCAATATTAGAATTTGCGCTAATTCTGTTAATATTAGAAAAAAAACGAAATTCAAGTGTATGGATGTGTATTGAGATAATACACTTATAATGCAATAATGACATCAAGATTATCTTCAAAATAAATGGTGTTATTTATTTTTGCATTTCAATTATAATGCATGTCGATAAGCTTCCCAGTGCATAAAATCGCAAATTTTCAACATTGCGAATATCTGCTGCCATATTCCCGAAATTTGCGAATTCCCAAATATACAATATTCATTGAATATATATTTGCAATTCCAATATTTGAGCGCAACACTAGTAAGGGGGACCAATGTATAAGTGTGGCTCTCCTACACCAAACCAGACCCCGCTAACCAAAAGTTTTGGCAAGACTTTGAAAAAGAGGGAAAGGTGACACAAAAACATTCCCTCACTCCACGTCATATCAAACCTCGCAGCGGAGCTCCTAGAAGATCCCCACTAACCGTCCTATGGAATAAGTTCAGGGGTTCCTGGGACCAGTGGCGTAGGAACCTCTACAGCAGCCATAGCAGTGCTATGGGGCCCATATTCGCAAGGGGCCCACCACTTCTGGAAGGGCAGGGATTGGAGTGACAGATTGGGATGGGGGGGCATACACATTTTGCTATGTGGCCCAGTCATTTCTAACTACGCCTCTGCTGGGACCTCTTTACCATTTCTACAGGGATTTAGAAAATAGCCTTGAAAAAAAGACAGTGTATTTAGTACACGATCAAGAGATAACAGGCTCAGCAATAACACATTACAGTTATAATTAATTCATAGGTTGCTGAGAAGACAGGCTAGCAAGGGAGATGGAGAAAGGCAGAAGAAAGAAAAGTTTCCGCACTGTGGAATATGGATGGCCGCTGGGAATATCCAAGAGACAAACAATCCAGTAGCTTTCCATGTAGTAAATAATACGACATCAATAGTGATATTTGATGGTTATTAAGTAAAAAAAATAGTGATATTTGTCTCTAAAAGCTGGAATATCTAGGAAAACTTCCCAAAGAGATGGACATATTTGTGGTGAGTAGTTTTTATATCAAAAGGAAGAAACGAGGTGTGACAAATAGATCACACCATCGGATCTGGATACCCTCCGAAGAACAGAGGCAAGGGGACTTTAAAGGCTAGAATTGTATATTAGAGTATAATGGTAATCAAAGGTCACTTCATTTGATTAAAAGATTTAATAGTCCATAAAAATCAATGTGTATATCCATTCATCCAGCCACTGCTCCGGTGCACATGCGGAGACCAGACAATGATGGTTGCCCGGTGTGGGGTCTGGCTTTGCCCCCTACTGATATGGGCTCCCTGTTCGCCTAACGATACTTTGGCCGCTGCTGCCCAATGTGGTTGCTGCCATTATGGTACATTTTATGAATCTACACTGATCACCGTTCTACCCTAAGATTGTCATCCCCTGATGAAGTCTATTATCTGACGAAACGTACGTCGGGATGATCCATTCTGTCAACGCTTTGGGTTAACTCTGCGGAAGGATGGTTGAACACTCCATCAATGACTCATGGGCACTGTGCCAACTTATGTACCATGAATGGATATACACATTGATTTTTATGGACTATTAAATCTTTTAATCAAATGAAGTGACCTTTGATTACCATTATACTCTAATATACAATTCTAGCCTTTAAAGTCCCCTTGCCTCTGTTCTTCGGAGGGTATCCAGATCCGATGGTGTGATCTATTTGTCACACCTCGTTTCTTCCTTTTTTGTATATATTATGGGATGCCGGCTAGCCCATGGTGGGTTTTGAGACATCATCATCAACATATATAGTTTTTATATCAGCCAGCAGTGATTCCATGTATGCTACATGCACTAGCTCAGTAAGCCAATCCTTAATTAAGGTGGTGCAACCATCGATTTCCAGTCTCTTGGTAATACATTATTTTAAAACTCTTTATTAGGATCCACGCTTTCACAGCCCACCTACCACTCCCTGCACAGTTGTTATGTCAGGTGCTGTAATCATCTCAGCGGTTATGTTCCCTCAACAAAGCCTAGATATCCAATGACCAGGACGAGGCCTGCACAAGTAATTTTGTTCAGCTCTGGCCCCTGTATAGGCCGACACAAGGTATCCATGCTGGAAAACGCAATGCTGTAAAAACACCTGCAAATAGTTTTTGAAGGGGTTCAATGATTGTCCAGAGACCAAGGTGTTTTCCTAGTACTCAATCACTAGATACGTGTGACCCTATATTTCAGGCCTACATGGGTCGATTTTTCTGTTCAATCAAGCATCTAAAGCCCCCCATACACGTTCCGAGTTTTCGTACGAGTTTTGCCTGATCTGCTGTTAATAAAATAGTGTCGGGCCTATCGATCAGTGATAATTCGAATTCTGATTTTTCGTGCCAGCCGACTGACCAACCATATTAATTAAGTTGAAAATCGGGTGACCCAATCGGACGGAAAATCAGTTGTACAGAAAAATCAGAACGTGTATAGGGGGCGTTTAAGAGATAACTTGCTTGGATTGTTTTACCATTGATACAGAAATTGTATGGTCAAATTGTAAGGTGTATGGGAGGCTTTTCAAATAAACAAAGTATGGCTGACATATGAGGCTTTCACTGTTTAATAGGATAATAATTTGTCATATTAAAATCTATGGTAATGTTGAACTTTATTGCATGAAACTGGCTGGTGTCTACTACATCTGCAGCAAAATTAACCCACTACGCTGTTTCCCCAAAAATAATGCACCCTTACATTTTTGCCTCACGCTGAAATATAAGGCACCCCCCCCCATAAATAAGGCCCCCCCCCCAAGATATGGTACTGTAACTCTGGACAGGGGGGATCGGAGGGGGCAATCAAAATGACACAGGAGGTTTAGATGGGGTTACTAAAATGGTAATCCCCCCTCTGAGTCTTCTGTGCCATTTTCATTCCCCCTTTGATCCTCCTATGTCATTTTAAGTGATCCCCCCACCCTGATACCCCAGTGCCGTATTCTTCTTCATGAAAAAATAAGAGACCCCCGAAAATTAGACATAGGGCATCTTTGGGAGCAAACATTAATATAAGACACTGTCTTATTTTCGGGGAAACACAGTATATGTTTTCTATCTGTATTGGAACACAAACAATTGACCCACAATATGATTTACAATTTATTAATAAAATGCAAAACAATACAATCTTACTCACTGTACCAATAAAAAAAAATCCCAAACACAAGAGCGCAACCTTATATATTAAGGAATATTTACATGTATATTTACATATATGTAAATATGTTTGTTTCTAAGGATAATTAAATTCCAGAAATTTTACTTTGGTGTGCAAATTGCATATACAGTGAAGCTGAAGATTTAAGCACAGGAACTGTAGGTTTATCTCCTCTCAGTCTGCATGGAATTTGTATAGAATATTCCAAATTTTAGCGATCATCTCTAATCTCCTCTAGTACTACCGTGGCAGCTATTCCAACGATTAGCACGTCAGCCTGTAGTGCCCCACTGGAGCCACTAGGTGTCCCCACCTCTCCCCCTGTCCCCCGCCCGGGTTCACAGGGCGCTCTGTCATCTCGCGGGAAGTGGTGAGGCCACTAATGTGAGCGGAAGTCGCTTCTAGTCCTCTTTTCCGGCGGCCATAGTGGACTGTGCGGCTTGGTAAGGAGCTCCGGCAGCAATATGGATTATAATCCGTTGTCATCCTCTCCCGCACGGCTCTGTTCGTGCGTTCTTCCTCCGGTAATGGATGGAGGGGTCCTCGGATGTGTAGTTAGGCCCGATATTAGTGAGGTGGGGGGAATGTAGCGCCGGTAATATGTCTGGGGATCTCTCCTTCCTGCAGTGATGGCGTTCACCGGCACCGAGAGGCTGCTGAGGGCGCCTTGTGTGTCCTGGAGGGAGCCTGCTGCTCGGACGGCGATTTCGGTCCTCTTGGGCAGCAGAGCTGACAATCCTTTCTGTTCGGGGTATAGGTGACTGGGTGGAATGCGGGGCAGACATTGTTATCGCAGCAGTTACATCTACATGTGTATGAAGGTGTCATGTGGTGTCTCTGCAGTCATGGCTTGTATCATATACTAGGTTCTACTCCAAACTACCTGCCCATGTGATGTGACACAACTATAGCACCCAAATCTCTAATGTATAGTTCTACTCCTTTAACTGAACTTTCTGGTGACAGATTCTTCCTGAGTTTCACTTTGATCTGATACAATGTGGGCCCCAAACCCTTCCTAAGTAGTTCATGTTATTCCCTTCTAAAATGAAGTGCTGACCCTACTTCCTAATATCCACCAATAGCAAGGTAGGGATGGTACTTCGCTGCTATTTCCCTATGTGATGAGATGTCAGAGTGTCCACTGTATCCCCTACATTCTGTGTCTCTGGTGACCCTGTGACCCCTATGTGACTACAGGGTATGGAGTCACACTGAGACTCTTGTATTAATATCTGAAGGGACACGGCCCCTATTCTCTTGCTGGTAATATGTACACAACCAGTGACTTACTGCAGATGTCACCGCATTGTGATCATACTAATCGCGCTTGTCTGTTTACTTTTTGTTGTAGGCACCATGAAGTTCAGTCCATTTGTTACTTCTGACCGAAGCAAGAACCGCAAGAGGCACTTCAATGCCCCCTCACATGTCCGCAGAAAGATCATGTCCTCTCCTCTATCCAAGGAGCTGAGACAAAAGTACAATGTCCGCTCCATGCCCATCCGCAAGGATGATGAAGTACAGGTAAGCTGTTGCAGCATGGCTCAGAATATCTTCATTTATGATGGTGCTTTGTCTATAAGAGGGTTGGGTGCTGAGAAGTGTTTTATTTATAGAAGTAAACTAATGGTTTCGATGTTTCATATATCTGTAAATGTGACTGGGGGTCAGCTGTTTCACTTTGTTTGACATTACTTTGTGTTATAAATTGCATTTATTTGTGTTTGCATACATCTATAATATAGGGCCTAAGTGCAGTGTTTTGCCACATGGTTTCCTTCCGCTGAGACTTTCTACATACCTGGGTATGGAGGAATTTTAAATGGGAGGTAGATGGACTCATCTGAACTGAAGCGGTGTGACTGCTACACCTCATTAACATTTTCATGTAAGGGTCTGCTCCACCGAAACGCTGCCGATCGTAGTGGCCGCGTTCACTCTATGCATCCCATTCTTTTTGAATAGGTGCTAGTCTGCAACAGGACACACACAGATATCGGGCATGTGTGCCTTTTTAAAGTGAATGGGACGTGTACAGAAGATGCGGCCAATTCGAGCCCTAGCCTTACTGTGTTCTTTTGTCAAATCTGCCCTTTAGTGTTTTTGTTTTTGAGTTTCTTTTGACAAAACCCTCTTTTGATTTCTCAGGTTGTACGTGGGCATTACAAAGGCCAGCAAATTGGCAAAGTTGTTCAGGTGTACAGAAAAAAATACGTCATCTACATTGAACGTGTGCAGCGTGAGAAGGCCAACGGCACCACTGTCCATGTTGGTATCCATCCCAGCAAGGTAAGTTCTGTGCTATTTATATGTGAGAAGTAGTAGTGTAGGCTTGTAACTGATATTTTTGGGTCATGTAATGGATTTGTGCATGGAGGCTTATCTTGTGTAAACTAGTGGCCTTTAAGACCTTTTGCTAAGGTTCTTTCAGGGCATTTCTTGCCCTGTTGGAACCTTATCAAAAAATCGGTAGCCCAATTTTGCATCCAGAGGACCACCGTCCGTGCTCCTGCTGATCATTTGGCCATTAATCAGATGCACCCACCTGGATAGATTGACCAGGACTGCACAGCAAGTCACACGCTGATCTGACATGTCTTTAAATTCCTGGCTGATTGGATTACATTTGAATGGGGACCATCCATCTAAAGTAATGTCTGGCTCACAAAGGATGTGCTCTGATCCTCTGAGCGACTGGCTGCAGCGTAATGACGTTATCTTGCTGTAATGGGCCGGTATAGAATTCGCAGGGATCATACTGTCTATGGCTACCTTTTAGGGGCTTCCACATGGGTATCTGGATGCCCAAATATTGACAGGATGGGGGATGTTTTTAAAGGCCCCACAAGTGCCTGTTCAATATGTTCAGGCGTCAATGTGGGGGTGTGCGTCTTCTGGGTTGCTACCTAGGGTCAGCAGCTCAGAAAGTGCATGAATGCTGCCTTAAAGTTGCTAAAGATTTTCTAAAGATACTCGCCCACTGCCAGCATCACTAGTGCTACAGGCAAGAGGTCAGTTAGTCACATCGGTTGGTATGAGCCTTTGAATAGGATTTAACTTGTATGAACGCTACACTAGAGAAATAAAACGTTAAGTCCATATATGAGAGGTACGGTTTGGACTTATTTCCTACCTTGCTGATGTATGTTCCAGTAATGTAAACTTCAGTGGAGTCTTGCCATTAGTGGCTCTAAATATCTCACTTTGGCTATCACTTGGTAGATTCCAGGTGTCCTCTAATCCCCATGAAAGGCCTTTCTGGTATGTGCTGTCATTCTGATTTGCAATCTGTATCACTTTTTAGATCAACAAGGACCAGTGTAAAAACATTGTTAAAATTATATATATCATATGTGGACTTAACATGTTAGTTCTCTCTAACCTCCATTACCTACTGATGAGGATAGATTATCATGACCAAAAGGGGTCACCTCACCTTATTGCTTACCTGATCCAGACAGGCCACTGATGCCCTCCAGCACTGTCCCTCTTTCATGGCGTTGTGTGGCATTGGCCATCTGGTATAGGTCTCCCAAGTCCTTGCATGGCGGTGGGGTGTGAACAGGCAGCAAATGTCAACATTACATTGTAGTCTGCTTAAATATCCCATACTGCTTTTAACAAAAAAAAATATTCATTACACATGGTAAGCTGGGGAGAATTAGCTCTTTGTTTTGGGGGGTGTGTATGGATTGGAACTATCTTGTGTCTTGGAAGTTGGTGAGAAAAGACCAGCCTAGGTAATGACCAACCAGGTAGCAGTGTACCTTTCCAGGCTGTGGCAACAAGTAAGTTACAGAGCCTTCCCTAGTCTGTGTGCTAATTTAGTCTATGCTACCTGGGATGTTGTCTAAGAATGGTCCTTCTCCTCTACACATCGCCGGCTTTATTGATGACACCCTTGAAGTGGCTCAGGAAATATAGAATATCCAATAACAATGACTTCGAAAACTCTGTGCCATAAACTATCTGTGGGCTTGCAGCCATGCAGAATCCCTGCGGGCTCGCAGAGGACTGGTGTGTGTGCCCGATATCGGTTACGGCAGAGTTTGTTTTGACCGCCAAGGAGGATAATGAGTTGATTACAGTGTTTAATAAATTAATACTTTACATCACATAAAAATCCATTCTTCCATGTATACATGTGTTCCCTGACCTGTTGGAAGGTTCTTGTATATATGAGAGTGGGGTTTTAACCTCCCTAGCGGTTGGGACGAACCCTGTTCGTTGTTCAGGGTCATCTCAACCGCAGGGGAAGCCAGCATCGGGGAGACCCGATGCCTCCCTGGAAAGCTGCAGCGATTGTCTTAATCGTTGCAGCATTTCCGGGGTTTGCATGTTGATGGAGGAGCGTGGCTTTGTACACTGCCTTGATTGCCCGTACCACGGCGCGATACGGGCAGTGCGCTAGGGAGGTTAATTTTGATAAGTATGATATTTATTAGGATGTTGGCAATTAGATCTTAAACAATAGGAAAGTTAATCAACCCCCCCCCCCCTAAAATAGTTAGAACATTTCTCATAACCCTAGCAATATTAAAAATAAGCAGAATGGCTTGGGCTGCAAATTGTTTTGATGCAGAGTCTGTCCTCGCATGTTCTCTGAACAGCGTGCAGTCTGGGGGTGGATGTTCTTAAATGTCGCATTGTGTCCTAGCAACCTGCTACCATCACTATATCACTAGGTCTTATACACACCTGAACAGCATAACATGTTCTCGTCTAAGTTAAATTACACAGTGTGCGTGTACAAACCTAAGAAAGTGTAGCCATTTGAAAATTAACAACTTTTGTTTAAAATTTGGTGGGGGAGAAAAAAAAGTTTTTGGATTCTAATTAAAGCATTAGTTTTGGTATGCATATGGTCAAAGTATATTCTGTTCCACTGCAGCCTCAACAAATCCAACCCAAAACATTTTGCTTGTTGCTTGTGATTTAATTTTTTACCTATGTGTTGTGTTGGCTGGGGATGTTATGTTTGCTTTTTTAGTAATGTCTGTTTTCCCATAGGTGGTGATCACAAGGCTAAAGCTTGACAAGGATCGCAAGAAGATCCTGGAACGCAAGGCCAAGTCTCGCCAAGTTGGCAAAGAAAAGGGCAAATACAAGGAGGAGACTATTGAGAAGATGGCGGAGTAACTTTATCAATAAAAAAAAACTGTTCAATTTCTACAAAGTGTCTTTTTTTTTTTTTGTGGTCGAGTATATCTTGTTACCCCAATAACTACAGTTTAGGTTGTTTGTGTTTAATCAAACATATGGGTTTAAATGCACTTTCTGTATGAATATTTGAAGTCATTTTTATCAAGGTATTGTTTAATCTTAATACAGTTCCTAGATGTTGGCTACCTTCCTAACCACGTACACTGCATGGTATGTGACAAAAGATGTCTTGCTAAGGTATTACCTAAAACTAACAGATGCTACTACCAGGTTGGCAATTTTTTTCTAGTGGGAAACTGCTCTTTGGGCCCTTTTCATGCAAGCCGCACTTTGCTTACTGGTAAAAAAAAAATAACTTGCATATGCAAGTGTATGGGAGAAGCTTGTGCTGTGCGGGCTGCAGGACCTTTTCAGTAACATTGCACATTACCAGAAGTGAAAGCGCAGGTCTAGTGTGAAAGTCGCAAAGCTTTCCTATGTTGACCGTAGCTGTTCTGTGGTACTATACAGCAGCTAGTGGTCCTAGACCAGTGATGGCAGACCTATGATATGTGTGCCAGAGGTGGCAGTCTGCCAGCTCAGAGGAAAGAACTGCAGTCTTTTGGCTCGCAATGCTCTCTTCTGATTGCACACATTGCCCCATACCCTCTCCTATTCTATCTTTTATAAGTAGAAGTGTGCATTTACATGTTTCGTGTGTGAGTTGAGAATTTAGGTTTTATTGCCATGCTGGCACTGAGATAAATAAGTGGGTTTGGGTATTCGTTCCCTAAAAGGGAACACCATCACTGTCCTAGACAAATTAGTTGTCACTTTAACAAATAAGGTGAGCATCACTGTTGGGCTATGCACACTTGTAAATAAAGGGGTGTGTACAGAAGTCACAGCCGCTACAATTATCTGCGATTCGGCAAAATGTGGTGGTTTGCCTTAAGTCAGTGATGGCGAACCTATGGCACGTGTGCCAGAGGTGGAACTCTGAGCCCTCTCTGTGGGCTGGCGAGCTGTCCGCACAGAGGAAAGAACTGCAGCCTATTGGCTCTCAATACTATCAGTTCTCTTCCCCTCTGCTGATTGCAGTGTAATTTAGGTTAAATTGCCATGCTGGCACTTTGAAACCCAAACGCCACTATTTTATCCCATTTTGGGCACTCTGTCTCTAAAAGCTTTGCCATCACTGGCCTAAGTAATACTCTATTGCAGTGGTGGGCAACTGATTTCATATCTAGGGCCACAAGTGCGGCCCTCGGCATCATTGAAGGGCTGCACATAACATCGATCCAGATCCAACCCCCTGTTGACATATCTCAGCAGGCAGTGGAACAGATCCTGACAGGCAGTCAAAACCCGGCAACGCCCACCCCACCACTGGGTGCAGTTCTCATATGTAGACCTGGTTTCCCTTAACAACTTTGCTAATTTTGCTGATGTAGGGCCGCCAAAGTTGATTAGGAAAGCTGGGCCAGCGTCTGACCACTTCACAGGTGAGTTTCTATGCCCTATGCATTAACAGTTTGGTTTTGGGTGCTGCATGTAAAGGTCCAAGAGGGGCTGCCGAGCATAGCCCAAAGGGTTGGGCATCTAGGCTCTATTGCATTGAAGTGATGTAAAGCTAGCCACACGTGGTTCAATTTTGGCTCAATCGATGCTTAGATCGAGGAATTCAATCGTCTTATCGAAAATCGATCTTAATCGCATCAACATACACCCCACATTGAGTTTGCGATTGTGGTGAGATTTCGATTCTAAAATATTACTAAAATCGTCGATTTTTGGTATTGAAACGTTTGAATTCCAGATTGAAGTGGTCTATGTTATGTATATCTTATCTAATTGATCCAGGAGAAACACCGCAAACATCGACTATTATAAAACGATTTTGGCACAATCGACGATGATTTTCCAACATGTTCGTTTCGATTTTCTGCCTTCATCGAACAATTCTCGTCGATCGTACCATGTTGGCATTCCTCGATTTTCGTTCAATCGATAAAAAAATGTATCTAATCGAGCTTCGGTTGAACCAAAATCAAACCGTGTGTGGCTAGCTTAAGCCTTCAGAAGTTAGTTTTTTCCCCTTCAGCACACTGACCACAGCCTAAATATTGCGGTTTAAATAACCAAACTGGCCTAAAATGTAGTGTCAATGCCGGCAAAGACTGCTAGTCCATAAAGTGATCGTTCCTCTGCACAAATCTCACTTTGCCGGAGGCTGGAGAGTGCTATAAAAGTGCTGTTTTCAAATATGAAAGGAAGGGTTCTTCCCTCTTTCTTACAAGATTCAATTCCACTTGTTCTACTAATATTGGCATACATTTGCCAACAAAATCCCCCGCACACACAGACTCCCTCTCTGGATGCTGGACCTTTTGTGTAGATTAGTCTCCACCTAGACTTCCATCACATTTTAGTGCAAGTCTACACCAAAATTGTGTTGTCCACATACTTGGAGCAATACATGTGTAGCACGTGTACGGTCCTGGCTTTTTCCATTCATCTTTGTTGTGTGTATGGAGCCAGATGCCACCAATAGGGGGTAATTTATAAAGCATTTTCATTGCTTGACTAATGTTAAGCTGGCCATAGGTCTGTTTTTCTGTAGTTGATCTAAGTGCTTTCCTTTTTGATTAAGTTTGCCCAAAGTGTTTAAAATCAAGCTTATAGTGGAAAGACACTTTTAGGCGGTGTCTACATTTACAAGCGGGCCGGTGCTATGGACATGTTAGCATGATGTGTTGCCTGCTATTTGGGGGCTGTTTGGGTAAGTTTAGAGCACAATATTCATTTAAATTAAGAAACCACATCCAAAAGTGCCTGTCCCCTTACTCGCCCGCTGTTCATCATTGGGGCTGGTTATGTGACGCTGGCAGAGCTTTGTGAATTTGATGCGTTTGGCGCAACATTCCCCAATGATGGTAATGACTTGCCAGTATAGACTGGCATGCCATTTCCCATAGGGAATAGCTGAGCCGACCATGACCCTGGAAATAAAGCCTTGTGTGATTGTTCCAATCGTCTTGTGCGATTTATCTATCGTCTGCAAGTTGAGCATGGATTGATTATACCACCTTTTCTGAGTTCTGTGCACATGCTCCATAGTACCATCAGATAGAAAAATCTAAATACCTAGAAAAACCATCAGATGCTTGGAATGGTCAACTAAAATTTGCCAAAATGTCTGCTGTAAATATCGAACTGTGTATGGCTACCTTCAGTGTGCTACCCTAACTTTGAAGTTCAAAAGAAAGAAAAGAGTGAGCTTTAATATTGAAGGAGGGCTATGTGCATCGTTGAAGAAAATGCTGTATGTTCTAGACCCAGTGAGCAGTCGCATCAAGAGATAGTGACCATCAATCAT
Organism: Ptychadena robeensis; assembly: GCA_036250615.1. Classification (NCBI taxonomy): domain Eukaryota; kingdom Metazoa; phylum Chordata; class Amphibia; order Anura; family Ptychadenidae; genus Ptychadena; species Ptychadena robeensis. The sequence goes on along the minus strand of CM070034.1, from coordinate 38,010,164 downwards.
TAAAGGAGAGTACCCCATCATATGCAAATATTCACACTTGAGGGTCTGTGAACTCCTGCCCACCTGGCAGATAAGGGCTTGTTTCCACTAGAGCAATCAGCTGCAGATGGATATGTTTTAAATTGCTTCACCATGGCCGATTTTATACAAGATCCGTCCTTTTTTCTGATCGTGTCCAGTAACATCCATAGAAAATTAATGGACACAGCCAAAAATCGCATCCCTTTTCACTGGGGTCGCGATTTTTTACTGTGTCTTTTCATGGCAATGGACGCAATCGGGTGTGGTACGTGGTTTAAAACACGGTAGGATGGCGTTCAAAATCCGTATCGTGCCCATACGTGCGCGTGGATACTGAGAAATGTGTTGTAATAAACGCGTCCATCCATGGCTGATCGCACTAGTGGAAACAAGCCCTAAAGCAGATTTAAACAAAAAAAAAACCTGAAAACAAATACACATTACTCACCTACATCGGGTCTGCGTCCAGGTACAGAGACCCCTAAAAAGAACAAACAATACTTCCCATTCTTGCTCCCTTCGAGCCGCCATGCCTGGAGTGTACGTTCCTCCAGGCTTCAAGATGGAGGAGCGAACTCTTCAACTCTTCGTGTCAGAAGTGACGTCTAATCTAAGATTTATTTGTTTTAGTTTTTTTCACATTTGACCTCCGAAGGCAGAATTGGTCTGCATTAAGTGGGGGCTTTATTTATAAGAAAAAAGTTGGGCTGCTGAGTAGTACATGTGACCCTGTGATGAGAGCATGACTTTAAGGACAGACAATTTGTAGAAGTCCTTTCATGGCTAATTGTAGCTCCAGTAATGTGTATATTGTGAAAGAGAAGTTATTCTATCCAAAAATGTTTGTGTACAACACTGTATATGTTAATTACAAAGGTGTATTGCTACTGAACACACTTTAATCATTTCTAGTAATTTTTTTAAAAGTATTTGTAATGTATAAATGTATGTACAAAAGTTAAGATAGTTCAATATCAGGGGTTACCAAAAATGTATTTTATTGTATTTTATATGAATGAATTGATCAGTAATATTAATAATATAATAATTAATAATGACACCAAATAGGGAATATTCCAGCAGCTAACTTTATATTAAAAAAAAAACGATCATTTAGCTAATGAAGTAATTTTGGTCTCCGACAAAATGGCGGCCGCCCACTCTAGTGCTGTGCTCGGGCTCTCTTCCTATAGGGGCGGAGGGTGAGTCTCCGCGTGACGCTGAGGTGTGGTCACATGACTGGCTGCCCTGGTCTCAGTCTGAGTGTCAGGACGGAGTTGTTCAGGTGATCTCCCGAGGTCGACGGTGACTACATCATGGCGTACCCCGGGCTGCTGGTCCCCATTATTGTCATGACCGTCTTCTGGGGCTTTGTGGGCGCCGTGCTGCCGTGGTTCATCCCTAAGGGACCGAACAGAGGGTATGTACAACTTGTGACACTTGTGTTATAATGACAACATTGTTTCCACATATACAGGGGTCCACACAGCATCTCCCTAGGGGAGCACGATTCGTGTTACTTCATTATGGCGGCTTTATTCATCATACAAGAGCCCTCAGCCTGTCATTGCAAAGTCGCAGAAGAAAAAACAAACTTTAAAGAGATAAAATAGTTTGTCCTGTGTAAGGTGATGAGTCTATGCACCCCCCGGTGTTAAGGTTGGAGCTCCCAGTTATCACCTACTATGGGGATACACATAAGCTTCTCCCGGGCCATGGTGACCAGATGAAAATAGCCAATCGCCAGTTCTGATCAAAAGTCATGTGACAGGAAGGACGGAGTAGTTGCCGCTGTGTAAGCTCTAAATCCTATTGAAGTTTCTGACAGGGATGAGCAGAGTTGGAGAGCAGGGGGTAGAATAGTGGAGTAGGTGACTTATCTGTTTCTGAACATCCTTTATTACAGGAGAACCTGTCGCTGTGCAATAAATAGTCAGGGAGGTTGGGGTGTTGGTTGGTCCTTTTAGAAATAATGAAAAAGCTGTACAGCTTGCCTGTGATCTGTAGCCATGGATTGAAATATTGCTTAAGGCCCCCATACAATTTCTGTACAATCAACTTCTGTTCTACCAAAACCATGTAATATGATGTTTCTAAACCTTCCAATCACTATGTATTGAGGGAGGACCCGGCACTACATAGGTGTTGGTAGATCTAATGGAAAGTATATGGAGTGACCTAAAGTTGACCATACACCCTTAAGCTGGCCATACACCTTTAAATCTCCCTGTCAGATATCCTTTAGATCTCCCAACAACTATGTAGTATAGAGTCCTCTGTGATAGAACACAGGTAGATGATGGTTTAGAAAGTCCCTCGTATTACATGGTTTTGGCAAAACAAAAGGAGGTCTAAAGGTGTATGGGGGGTTACCCATTAAACACACATGTATGTATACTTTATGACTAAGACAAATGGCAATTCTGTGGCTCTGTCATGGTTTCTGAAGTCTTTGTAGCACGTTTTCCACTCTTTGGGTGTTTTCATATAAAGGGTCAACCAAAACTGGAGCTTTGAAGCTCCTGGACCTCTGAAGGTCAAATGACAATTTTAACATTGTGTGTGAGATGAATGTCAGTCGTTATTTCTGCTTTGCTGTACTGTGCTGGTGTTATTCCTGGAAACTTGTATGTCTTTCCTTTCTGAATCAAACCTGATGCATCAGGCTTGACTTCCCCTTCTCATGAGCAGGACTTCTATTGGTGGACAGTACTGCTGTCATACATGGGTGTGAGACATGCCCAGTTGTCACTCTGATCATGGAAGAATCGGCCCATGCAGGACTGAGCTGCTCGCTTATGTTTAGTGTATACACGATACCAGGAATGTCAGGTGATAGCCATCTTCTGTTTGGTGTCACTCTTCCATGTTTACTGTCATCAAACGGAGCTCTTCTGGCTTAGTGACACTCTTTGCTCCTCATTTGGTTAAAGGATAACTAAATCAAAGAATATAAATGTAATTTGTTGCATCTTGCTAGTACTAAGGCCCCCCATACACTCTTCACATACAATTTCTGTACAATCTACTTTTCTTCTACCAAAACCATGTAATATGAGGACCTTTCTAATCCTTCCAATCACTATAGTAGTTTTTTTTTTAGGGAGGACCCAGCACTACATAGTTGTTGTTGGCAGATCTAATGGAAATTGTATGGAGTGATCTAAAGGTGTATGGGGGGCAGCTTATAATGTGGACCTGAACTCCAATCCCGAGTGTACTCCTGTGTCTATGGCTGTATGATTGTATGTCTGATGTGTAAGGTGTAAAGGTACTCGCACTCACAGCCAAATATCTAGCGCATATCTAATGTGGCCATCCATGTCTTCGAACAGGATCAATCCCACTCGAAAACAGGTTTATCGGACATGACCATAAATCACGGTTGATGTCCATTGCTTTGGATGGGGACCGCGGGTCTCCATGTAAAACATCACCTGAGCTGGATGTGCTCCTTCAATATCGGGCTCAGCGCGATCACGTCACCGTGCTGAGCTCGAAGGCTGATCCATCTCGCTGGCATCGACCCGTGTATGGCAGCCGTGTAAGTCACTGCTCCCCACTACCACTTCAGGTTTGAACTGAAATAGTCAGATCTGAGAAAGCAAATCCCTGCCTCAACCGAGATGGCCACCTCCGCACAGTGGCAGTGCTGCATAATAAGGGTCCCCACACAGGTAACGAGCCGCGGGCGATTTTGCCGCCGACCGATGTGCGCTCTCGCAGCCATGGATCGTGGGTGCCCACATGGGTGGGTGGGGGCGTGGGGAGGATTTGAGATGGTGGTGCATGAGGGTCCTTTATGTTGAGGAAAGCAAGGTACTGGCACAGAGAGTGGTGACTTAAGATGGAAGCATCTTCTGTGTACTCCTGGAATAAAGTTGCAGGTACAGTGGTTAATGCCAGCATGGTGTAGGAAGGAGTTAACAGACATGGAGGATGCTACATTATTTAAGCTGGACATAGATGTATAGTTTTTCATTAGATTCTCTTGCAGATTGACTGTATGATGATGTCATCACGCATGGCCGGTCATGCCGAGAAATGGCTGTACACCCTTTGAGTTCTGGCAGTAAGTGCCCCCCATCCAAAGTAATGAAATCGACCTAACATTTGCAGATGTCTGTAATTCTTTAGATGGATTTTCGGGATGATTTTGCACCCGATTCTAGATGGGCGCGTTAGATTTGTGGCTGACTTTGCTGCAGATCGATCAACTTGAGCACGCATGGCTGTTGATCTGTGACGAGAATGGGCACAAATCGAGACGCCCATGTCCAACTTTAGTTACATCAACTAGTTGAGAAGGACAGAAAGAAGATGGTGGAGAAGACTGCTGCTCAAAAACAAAATAAAAACATTGCAAAGGGAAGAGATGACCTAGTGCAGTCACACATAGTAGCCAATCGTACGTGACTATATTAGTATGATCAGTCAGATGGGATTTTTGTATTTGGCTGATATGTGTGAGTAAAATTTGAATACTGCTTTGAATGCTTAAACAAGTTTTTATGATGAATTTTTAACAATCCTACTGTGTTCTCTTTCAGGGTCATTAACACGATGCTAGTAACGTGTGCGGTGTGCTGCTATCTGTTGTAAGTATAAGCACCATTGTGTTATCTGTCAATAAGAACTGACCTTGCTGCTTCTTCTGTGTACACTGATCTTTCTGATTTCATCTCATGTAGCTTGCCCCTTATTAAAGGCTGCATTCATGCGGTCACTGTACATGTTGGGGGGGGGGGGGATTGGCAGCAGCTTGAAAGCCATGTAACCCCAATGTTATCCTGAAGGGCAACTGCCTGACAACAGACCGCTGAACACAGAATGTCTACTTATTTTTGGCCAAGCGCCTGAATGTAACCTAAGTATTCTATAAGTTGCAGTGGCCCTGCACCCTTTTCGTATAAGCGGGCACTGTGTTTTAAACCCAAAACATAAACAGCAAAATAAATACATCATCTACATGGGTTCTTGAGACAAGCAAAGTGATCCCTGTAGAGAAAAATCCCATACTTGCCTTTCTCTCTTTTCTTTGCTCCAGCGCGGACATGCCTGGAGTGTCTGGTCCTCCAGTATGTAAGATGGAGGAGCGAGACTCTTTTGCTCTCACTCTCTCCACCAATCCAGATGTGAATCCAGTGATGCTCTGCCCCTCCAGCATCATCGCATTTAGATCTTGCTGGCTGCCGGGCACACAGGGATTATGGGAGACAGAAGTGATGTCTACTCTCCCAAAATCTACTTGCTTCTGGAGCTGGCCGCACGTCACGGGAGGGGTAGGGCACCACCGCATTTTGACCAGGTAAGTATTATTATATTTTTAAACCTTCCAATAATCTGAAGCAGATACCGAGAGGTGGTAGGTCCGCTTTAACTGCACCCAGTCAAATTCTCACAGTGCAATTTAAACCTCCAAGTCATACAGAGCCCATGTTAGTTTCTTATAATTGAGAAAAAGCTTCATCTGACCCTTCCCTTGGCAGTTCTTCGGACCCTTGCCTGCCCTTTGTGACCCTCTCCTACTATTTTGTTTATGCTTGCCTCTCAAAAACATAGCATATAGTAATAGTATAAAAAATATGGAAAACGAGCTCAGTAGGCAGTCGGTTAGATATTGTTGAGTCTGAGGTACCCCCGGGGCACAAGGGAAAGGTCTTGTCTGAGCTCTGTGCCCCCGATTATTCACGTGTAGAGGGCATAAAAGATACATTACAGTGATTACCTGCTTTTCAAGGGACAAAGTTAAAACTCAGACGTACAGAAACCAATGTCTCCATATTACATTTGTTAAGCCTGTCCTGCTTTACATGCAGCAGTTGCTCCATTTCACAAACAAAGGACACCTGTGTTTTTCATTCTTGGATTGTTGGGGTTGGTATGGAATGGGTTTGTTTTTTAGCGATTTGTGTTTTACACCCTTGGAGTTGGGGCCATAATGTAGCAGGTGATGGTCATTTCCCTGTGGCCAAAGCCCACGTTATACAGCTGTCACTGAAGTGATCATGTTATAAAGGCTGTGATAAACTATTTGCTTTGTCCTAATAAGAAGCCATTAAGACACACACACACACACACACA
>CM070034.1:37987186-38000137 GCA_036250615.1 Ptychadena robeensis | reverse complement strand
TTTTGCAAATAGAGATAATGTTTTAGATTGTACCACCATATGGGTGTATTTTTAATATTAGAGTTAAAATTCAAAAGTGGGTAATGCAGTGATAAATCTCATTATTAATCTATTCTAGCAATTATCATAATGTAGTAGATGCCAATATGCCGAGACTAAAATCATATCCAATCATGTTATCACTGTATATACAATAGAAAATCAAGCGTCAATCTCTATTCTTATCTCTCCTAGGAGAGGTTTTTAAACACAAATTAATAGCAAGATTGTTGCGGCTTACCAGTTTGATGGTCTTGCTTCTACTAGGCATGGGTCGGAGGACGTCCTACCAACACTCAACCGGCGGACACCACGCCACCAAGGCCAAGCTATGCCCAAAAGGTCCGGCACCTGGCGTCGATATAGAGTAAACCCCGTATATAAATACATATGTTTCCCTTTTTTATTTGAATTTTGTCATTATAAGTCATCAATATAAACAAGCCAAAAACTTGTGGGCACCCCTGATATAGACCATGTTGGATGGGTGAGAGAGAGAGAGAGAAAGGAATGGCTGGGTGGGGCAATGGACCAAGGGGCAGAGAAATGCCCACTGTAACCTCCTACGAACAGGTTCCAGGTGATACCTCTGGGTGCAGGAACCCAAGGACCTTTCTAAACATTGTAAATGTGTTTCTTGAATGATTTCCCCATGGCTGCGGTATGTAGGTTACACTGTGTTCTCACAATATCGTGAGAACAAATCTAGTTCAGTTTTTCAGCCCAAGTTACTATATAAAGACTATTGTCAGTTGTGATAACGTTAATCATCGTCTGGCACAGGGACAGCAGTAAAGACAAGCTCGTCCTACGCACATTGAAGGAGAAACTTATCAATTGCAGTGCGTGAGTCGTATCTAGCAGTTCATTTTGGAGTCAAAGCGTAGATCAGAAGCTTCTCTTTTCACCCTGCAACTATCACATGCCAAACACTATATAGCAAGGATTCGCCATCTTTCCTGGGATCTGAAGCATGGAGTTCACTGGAATTTCTGGGGCAGCGTTACATAACCTTGTACTTTCCAGCAGATCTGCAATCTCTTCCTGGCGTGCTGTTTTTCCCCAAACCCTGCAATGCAACAAAACAAGGCAAGAGAAAATGCTGCGTACAATCCTCCTGAGAAGCCAGTGTGTTTTCATTCTCTCCTGTCACCACCATTTACAAATTCACTGCTTAGTGGGATTATTAATGAGTGGGATGCTGATGTTTATGGTTCCTGTAAGTAATAGGAAATCATTTAGAAGATTTTGAAGCAGTGTTTTCAATCCACACATCCATACCTACATGTCCATATACTCCCGGTACACAGCCAAAAAAATATCCTGCCGTCTTGGATCACCAGGTGCTGTGCTACAGAGGATCCGCTCATCCACACATATGAAAACCAAGGTGTTAAGTAGCAACAGTCCGCATGCCGGAATCCTTAAAATCGTATCAGCTTTATTGATGCATCATTACACGGATATAATACAGACAGGGTCCCTCCAGGGGGTGATCACTGGAGGGACCCTGTCTGTATTATATCCGTGTAATGAAGTATCAATAAAGCTGAAGAATTTTTAAGGAGTACAGAGTGCGGACTGTTGCTACTTTACACCTTGGTTTCCATAGTATAATAATAATATAGTAATATCACACTTGTGCCACCTCTAGTAACAGCAGATGGTCAGCTTACTGCTACATAACGGACCAAGACAAAATGCTATGGCCCTAAATGTGAGTGGATTGTTCATGGAGGTTCTCTTTTAACTAGATCCGTGGTTCTCAACAATTTTTTAGATCCTTGACCCCGGAAGTGACATTGCAAAGTGTCGCTTAGTGTATTTGCAACACAACCATACCTGGGTGGCATGTCACTTCCGCATTCCAAATACCGGCACTGACACATGTAATGTCCCTTTCCCTACCCTGCACATCATTTGCAGAAGTTGGAGGGGGAATGGGGCACTACTCTCCTTCCTAACGTCCCACCCTGCTTTTAAGCAACAGCTCTTATGCTTTCGCAGGGGTCGGCGACCACTTAAATGGCCATTCGACCCCCAAGGGGGTTGCGACCTACAAATTGAGGACCGCTGATGTAGATCATTATCTGGTAGTAGTTTGGTTACATTGTGAGTAGCGAGTAGTAGTTGGTAACATAGTTCAATAGTAGTACTGGTAGAATGAACCCAATTGCCCACCATGGTGCTTCACGTTTGGCTCTAGTCATAGGGAGTACTCTTACAGGGCAATTATCATAAACTTGTACATGCTGCTTTTTAATAAAGCGATTTCTAGCTGTATATTGGAGTAATTGTAGAAACAGGGGAAGCTGATTCTCTCATTTGTCTTGGACACTATGCCACCACAACGATGAAAGCCCTTTTCACCTTCTAAGCTTTTAATGGTGTCTACACATTATCCCCCTTAGGCTATGTTTATATGGCGTTTAGGGATGCGCAGATACCCCCTGTGTTAATCGCATGCCTTGATGGGGATGTTGGACCGTTCCACCCCGCCTGTTCACCTGGTTTTCAGCGGCTCCACCAGCCGAACGGATAGTGGAGGTTGATGTACTGCCTGCATTAATCTCTCTGCCAGCGAACCCACTAAAAGCTGTGTGAACAGGCGGGGCGGGAAGTCATGCTTATGTATGGGATAGAAATCCCTGAAAGCCATGTAAACATAGCCTTACACCTCTGCTTTGATTTTTCTGGGTAATATAGGGGGTTTGTATCTGTACCCTTTCCCGAACATGACCAACCTCCCTGGGCTGTAAGAAGGTACTTATTTCTTAGGTGCCACATTTTAACTATGGTTCAGCTGTTACAGGAAGGTGTAAGTCCGGTACAGGTATATGCACTTCTATGTTCTGCATTTCATATTTCCAGCAGTTTGTCCTTCTTTCCCTCTGTAACAATCTCTCTTACGCTTCCACAAGTTCAGTTTGTAATATTGACTTCATACGCTCCTATTGCTAGCATCATGGTGGTTCGTGGTGAAGCTTTTAATGCAAAAGAAAGTGCCCAGCCTGAGCTGGAAACCCCTTAAAGGTGGCTTCAGGATAAAGTGGAGTTTTGTGACAGGTTAGCTTTAAAGGAACCTTGCCCCAAATAAAAATGGGGGCTCTTCCCCTGACCTTACCTGACCCACTATTATCTCATCATATACCTCAGCTGTGTGCTTATTCTGGGACTTGGCATTGAAGCCTGAGGATGAGAACATCAACTAGAAAAGCAACACATAAATGATCAGTTATGGGAGCTTACATGATCTTTCAGTATAGAAGCACTTTGCAGAGTTTCATTGTCCTGTACACTTTACAGCAACGAGCATTGTATTCCCTGAAAATAATACTTTTCAGTTCATGGCACTTGCCACTACTGCTAGGCAGCATTCATGTGGTTTGACACATTTTGTGTATTTGTCAGTTGTGAAATATAATTGTGGAGTTTGTGTTTTTTCATGTTTTGTTTTCTTTTCCATGCAGCTGGCTCATTGCTATATTGGCGCAGTTAAATCCCTTGTTTGGACCACAGCTGAATTCAGAAGTCATTTATTACTTGAAAAACCACTGGCCTTAAATATGTTTCCCTGTCAGCCCAGGTAAAGTGTGCGTCTGGCTCAGAATTTACTGCTTGCAATTGTAGGTTTATTTACAAAAAAAAACAAAAGCAAAACAAAATAAACACATTAAATACAAATGAATGGATATCAAATGCATTTCGGAGGCTCAGCACTCCCCCTTTTTTTAGGGCTGGGATAGGGCAAATCTACCAGTGTTGAGCGAGCCTGCAGCAATTATGCATTGCTGCAGGCTCGTCGATCCCTTCCAGCGCCGAATCTTCAACGTCATCAGACACCAAAGAGGCGGGGGGGGGGATGCTTTTCCTGTTAATGGAGGGGGCATCGCTTTTCCTGGCCCACATCGCCTGCTTCTCGATGACATGGAGGTGACATCATCTGGAATGTGGGGAATCACAGCAGAGTACAGTTTCCGCTGGGAAAAATTGCGCAAAACAGCTGTAACACCAGGGAGGTTCAGGCTGCATCTTGGATTTCTGCTCTGTAGAAACTTGAGGATTACTGGTTAATATTAAGGTAGTCATACACGTATATGTATTATCCCTCGAGGGACAGATTGCAGCGTGATGACGCGTGATCACGCTGCAGCCGGCCCCTCAGAGAATCGGTGGGCACCCTTTCTGTGCTGGACATTACTTTGGATGGGGACTGCTGTCCCCATGCAAATTAATGGGATCAGACGTGAATATACCAACATGTCTGATAACCGTGCGATCCGACATGTGGGAGATTCCTGGTTGATCTCGCTAGGTGGGTGCACACTTTAAACGATTGGCAGAGAAATTGAGGCAGGAATCTGCCGGTGTATGGCTACCTTTAGACTTTGCTGTATAAAAAGGATCTTTTTTCAGCCATGTTACCTACAAAGGTACCAGATAAGAATTGGTGTTGATTGAAGACTACGGTCTTGTGAATCAGCACTGGACCATTCTAATAGCTGTCTCATTCATTCTCTGTTAATGCCAAGTATTGCAGATGCTACATTAAGTGGCAACTCTGCTTCAAAGCAATGCAGCATCATTGCCACACATGAAGCTGCATTTTTAAATTGATACATGCATTGATACATATGTTAAAGTTCTACTGATAAAGCTTTCCTTTCTTGGCAATATGAATGAACTAGCCTGATGACATTGCATTTCAAGCCATTTCAACCCAAGGCAATTGGTCTAGAAAATGTTATTCATTTCTCGTTGCTGGTTAGCTGTGCCAAGAAATTACCCTTCTGACTTTCATCTTTGGCCAGCATAGTCGCCTAAGATGAGAGCTCCTCAGATGAGTTCCAGCAGATGTTGTTTGGTACTCGCCCCATATGTAGGGTGGTCTTACTCACTGTCCTCTGCTTCAGCCTCCTGCATGGTAAATTCTGCTGCAGATGGACCTCCCTGTTCCTGATTGATCCTCTGATTAGCTGTCTCCATCCACAGGTCACCAGCTGGCTTTGGGTCAAATTTAACTCTCACAGTACAACACAGTTTGAACCCCCAGATCTCATACCTCAGTAGTACAACCCTGACATTTTCTGGGTTTGTAACTAACCCCTGAGACTTCCTGCAGTGCAAATTTCAACCTTTCATAGTCATATTCCAGCTGTCACACAGTGCTTCTCTTGTCTCAGTGATTGTACCCTTACATATGCCTACTCTGACTTTCATCCCCCAGATCCCCAACACCCTTAGAAGTCCAATCTTTTTTTGGGGGATTATTAATTTACATTCCCAATGTCACACCCCTAACTGCAACCTTTCATAGTTATTCATGTTTCCCTGCAGTTATCCAGGTGAAATAAATTGTATACATGTAACATTTATCTGCAGCCGCCCAGACATGGAGCGCCTCCAAGTTGTTAGTACACATATGAGCTGTGTAACAATAATGCAGGTACGCAGAGCTAGTTTTGGCCCCTTTTGAGTACCAGAGTACCACTTATGTGCACCCCTGGACATAGTACATTATTTAGGGTCCTTAACCTCCCTAGCGGTTGAGACGAACCCTGTTCGTTCGCTGAACAGGGTCCTCTCAACCGCAGGGGAAGCCGGCGGCGGGGAGACCCTATTCCTCCCCGGAAAGCTGCAGCGATTGTCTTCATCGCTGCAGCATTTCTGGGTTTGCGGCACCGCACCGATCGCGTCACGGTGACGCGGAAGTGGGCGGGGGGGCGGCGCCATAGACCTCCATGTTAATGTAGGAGCGCCGGCTTTCCCTCCTACGCAGCTGTTGTCAGTAATGACAGCAGCTGCGTGTAGAGCTCCGGCGAGATGCTGGAAATGACAGGCAGTGTACTGTGTACACTGCCTCGATCGCCCGTATCACGCCGTCGTAAACGGCGCAATACGGGCGGTGCGCTAGGAAGGTTAATAGACTTTGGGTCAGGTTAGTTTTATTAAGTTACTAACACCAGTATTTTATGTTAAGTCTTATAATTTCTTCTTTCTCTTTCAGGGCAATGGAGTGTTGAAGACTCATCTTAATGTTCTTTTTCCTTCACTAAATGTGCCTTAAGCTTTGTATTTAACTACTTGTTATCCATTCCTCACAAGTGACGCAACATTCATTCTCCAAGAGTCCTATGGTTGCACTCTATGGGAGTCAGTGGTTTATAAACCTTTCCCCTTGTATCAGGCGTAATTTGGCCTCCGGATGCATATCCATCAGCAGAACATTTGTGTGTGATGGAATGAAGTTTGGTCTTTCTACAGCTTTGTCCTTTCAGTATTTCTAATTCTGTTCCCCAACACTGATGATCTTTTAATGTCCTATTTATGGGTATTTTATGTCTATAATTATAATGGATTTCCTGTAAGTGCCTTATCTCTCAGTTGGTGCCTTTTTATCTTGGCCTTCACAATGCATATTTTTCTAGGAATAAAATGTTTCAAAAAGTGTTCAATGTTCTGTTGCTGGAGGTTAGAAAACTCTTGTTAAAAATATTTACCATATATACAGGAGTATAAGGCTTATATATAGAGTATAAGCCCCCTCCGCTTATACTCGGTCAGGGTCGCTCCTTTGTAGTCACACAAGCCTTGGGCCTGAAAAGAGACAGGCAAATGCCCACATGGGCTGCCGGCAGCCTTAGCCAGCAGCTTACTGATCTCTGTGTGAGCTATGTCTCTTCTGTTATTTAGCATCTCTATGGTCATGTCATGGAGATGTTCTGCCAGGCGTGATGGTATGACACCTACAGGTATGGTAAATACACTGCCATGTTGTGGAGCTCCTTGTTTTAAATACATTATACAGTGCATGCTACTGTATTTACCATACTGGAACCTGTATGTGTCACTCAGGCATGCATATGGCAAGGCAATACTTGAGTATGAGTCATGGTAACTGGGAACGCTTAATAACTCAAGTAAGAGGCATACAGAATGCAGGCTAACTGTCTAATGTAAACTGATTCTTCACTATGGATCGCTGGATTCTGGTGTTCCTTGGCACATAATGATTTCATAAAGTCGGCAACATTGTAGAATGCAATTTTGCCTATATGTTCAACAAGTATTGGAGACTTCTAATTGATCCATCTTGTGTGACGAAGATTTAAAAAAAAAAAAAAATGAAGTTCCTTCTGAATAAAGTGATTTCTCTGTTATGTGTTGTCTTCTGTCAACTGCCTATTATGTCCTGCCTGTAATTATTATACATGTATTCTTGGTACTCATTTTAATATTGATTCTAATATGTGAAGCATGGCTCTCAGTATTTTATACATGTCAGCGGTATCCTGAATATGAATGATGCCGAAATGTGTGCCAGGCACTGCCAACTGTGGGACAATATTAAGCCCCCCCATACACCTTTAGATCACTCCATACAATTTAGATACCAACAACTATGTAGGGCCAGGTCCTCCCTGATAGAATACATAGTGATTGGAACGTTTAGAAAGCTCCTCCATATTACATGGTTTTGGTAGAAGAAAATTTGATTGTACAGCAATTGTATGGTAAAATGTATGGGAGCCTTTAGAAGCATACATGAAGTGTTCTTTTTATTCCTTTTATATTGATTTGAAATTTTGCAATATTGTATCTGAAACAATAAAAAAACTCATACTAGATTCTCTAACCAAACATATTCTAATGTCACTGTAATAGTAGAGTAATCTCGTACGGGTATTGCTTAAGACTAACCCCCCCCATACACGTTTAGATGTACGTACGAATAATGGGGCCATGTATTCTGAGTAAAAACCTCCTTCCATCAGCAAGGTCATTGAAGATGAAACATGTCTGGGTGTTTTAGCTTGACAACGATCCCAAACACACCAGCGGGCAACAAAGGAGTGGCTTCGTAAGTAGCATTTCCAGGTCCTGGAGTGTCCTAGCCAGTCTCCAGATCTCAACCCCATAGAAAACCTTTGGAGGGAGTTGAAAGTCTGTGTTGCCCAGCGACAGCCCCTAAACATCACTGCTCTTGAAGAGATCTGCATGAAGGAATGAGCCAAATACCAGAAACAGTGTGTGACAACCTTGTAAAGACTTACAGAAAACATTTGACCCCTGTCATTTCCAACAAAGGGTATGTAACAAAGTATTGAGATGAAATTTCATAATGACCAAATACTTATTTTCCACCAAAATTTTTAAATAAATCCTACAATGTGATTTCCTAGATTATTTCCCCCATTCTGCCTCTCATAGTTGAGGTAACCTATGATTAAAAAAGTGGGAGAACTTGCACAATTGTCTTATATAAATTTTAGGCTCAAAATTGCACTAGGGCTTATTTCTGGGATTAGAAGAGGTGACAAATTGCCTTCTGTCTTGTCTCTGGTACATGGTAGCTCTTATTTTTGGGGAAAGGCTTATATTAGAAGCACGAGGGAGGGGAATAGCAGCTTGGTCTTTTGGGGAAACAGGGTAGCATTACAAAGAAGAGCGGAGATGGCGCTGTGTCATGCTGATGCATCGTGCTGCTGTGACAATGCAGTAGACTGACCCATTGATTAACATCCAACACGGGAATGAGAAGCAGTGTATACATGGCCTTAGGATTGCAATGTAAACTTTTTAAAGATGACCGAATCCTATTCTGGACTGATGGTGTATTCTATGTGTAGACAGAAGCAGGCGGCTGTATGTGACCTTTCGCAGATAATAAGCAGAGACACTTCCTTGTCCAGACTCCATCCTACTGTCCTTTCTAATATGATTATTACCATGAAAATGAAAAGGTTCCTGCAGCAGACATAGCAGTGTCTTCTAATCATTGCCATCACACTGCATTCCAGGAACAGGGCCAAGTCATAATGGTTTGTGTTCCTGGAGATCGCTGTGTAATTCTATTCATTCCATATCTATGTCTCAGTCCTCTCTGGTCTTCTCTGATCTGTTCATACAATCTCCTTTAATAATACATTTAAATTTAAAGTTTACTTTTCTGGCCAGTGTCTAGATGTGGCGGTTGCATTACTTTTAATTTTTGAAAGACTTTATTTTATAGTTGATGATCTATTTACAGTGATGGCTACACTAAAGCAAGGCACACATGGGTAGATATGTAAAAAGTACAATTAATCAACGTGTGCGGTCATGGTGATTGTATTCTAATCTGTTTACAAACCTACCTGTGTATGCCTTCCTTCGAGCAGGGTCAATAGAGCCCCCTCGAAGGAACTTGAAGGAACTTCCAACATGTTGGAAAACCCAGTTCAATCTCCATTACTTTGCATGGAGACGTGAGTCTTCATGCAAATTATTGGAGCAGCTGTGAGCGTCCTACAAACTGGTGCACATTGATTTCCATTCAATTGATGCCCGATCAATCACAGTGTGGTGACGTTGATTGCAGGTCAAAAATCCAAATAATTGAATGGGAATCAATGTGCACAGTGGTGTGCATTGATTCACAGTTCGATCATCGGACGCTCGAGCACAGCATGATGACATCATCACATTCCACTCGGGCACCCGTCGATCTAACATGAATCTACACATCTATGGCTAGGTAACTAGGAAGATTGACATCTAATGCCACTTTACCCTTGAGTTACAACTGGCTTGACTTGAGACCAACTTGAGTTTTTTACATTACATCCAGAATTATGATCAAGACCAATACATGTGTTGTTTCCATGGTGACATTTATGTGACTTGACGTCAACATAATGGACCATATCACCAATCTCCAGAAAGCTACAAGGCCAGATACCTGATGTACTTATGGAAGGCGACTCTCCTTCCAAACAATACCCCCCTTCCTTCCATTTCATCTTCTCCCTGAAAGCCGAAGCTGTCACCCTGGATGGTGATTACAGATTTTCGTTTCTGGTAGGTTGGGCACATTTTACCCTTTTTGGGTGAAACTGGTGTTTCTGGTAAATTACATATTATACAAAACATTTTATAACATGAAAAGGTCAGATGCGGGGTGCATTAGGGGGTTCAGAACACATTATGAGTATTTTCATTATTTCCTATGGGAAACCAACAACCAACTCTCCTTACATGCTGCAAACACAGTTTCATTTGTCACATGTTTATATGTCATATTATATTTGTTGCCTTGAGGTTCTCCTGTACATATCACCAGAGTGCCCACCGTGTAAATGGATCAGAATACATTTAAGCAAGCTTCTTATTTCTGTAGCATTGATTACAGGACACTTGTCGGTATGTACAGGCGGTGACTACGTCAAATCAAGGAACTGTGCTCGGGTCCTCATAGCCTGTAATTACCACTCAATGTTCCTCGGAAAGGTCAAGTACAAACAGATGTGATTGTTATTCAGGAGTCGGGGCAGCATTGTAAGGTGAACACTATTATGGTTAGAATGTCACATTCCTAGTTTAACTTTTATTAAGAATTCTCAAGGGACCAGAGACTTGTACAAATACGAATCTCTTACTACCGTGTTTCCCCGATGATAAGACACTGTCTTATATTTTTTGAAACGCTAAAATACGCCCCATGTCTTATTTTCAGGGGGGTGTCTTATTCTGATCACTCTGTGCCATTCATTGTCCCCTTTGATCACTCTGTGCCAATCATTGTCCGCTTTGATCACTCTGTGCCAATCATTTTCCCCTTTGATCACTCTGTGCCAAAAAAATTCCCCTTCTGATCACTCAGTGCCATTCATTGTCCCCCTCTGATTACTCTGTGCCAATCCTTGTCCCCTTTGATCACTCTGTGCCAATCATTGTCCCCTTCTGATCACTCTGTGCCAATCATTGTCCCCTTCTGATCACTCTGTGCCAATCATTGTCCCTTTCCCTGACTCACTTTTTATGGCTTCTACCATTATGGCCGGGTGACAGACTCTGTTACCGCAGGGATCAGCAGCTTGATGTCCTTCCTGGTGCGGAGGCGTGGGCGCATGTGCGGGCCTTAGTAGTCACTTCCTGCTCTGCACTGCAGCCAGCCCTGACGGAGCCACATGGAGGCACACAGTTACCCATTGTACCACCGAATGGAGATTTGGGCAGGTATGGGTGGGTGTCTTATTTGTGGGGGGATGGCTTATTTGATGGGCATGGCTTATCATAGGCTCATCACGCTTATCATTACAGCTCTGCCACGTCACTAGTATTAAAAGACAATGGGTGGCTTGGCCCCCAGGGTAGTAAAAAGTTTATGGATTTATCATTTAAAACGTGTATGATAATTAGTAAACTATAAGGGGTGTCTTGGGATCATTTAGGGGAGCTAAAGCCACCCAAAATAGACCTAATGATGTCCACGTCATAATCCCTACATATTTAATTTTATAAAAGAATACGGTTCAAGTCCAGCCTGCCCAAAATATAACAATCCAGTGACATCTTCCATACTCCCTTCACAGGGGCAACCTTTACTATCAAAAGAGCCATTTTGCCCCCATTTTCACTACAGAAAAATAGTCTGGTGTCGCAAAACTGAATGCTTACATGCGCAGCATTATCACATGACATGCTGCTACACTCACTTTTTATATGCAACGCAAGCTTTTCCATACACTTAAGGAGAGTGTTCTCTAATGTGTGCAGTGTGTATTGTGCAACATGCGTGTAAAGCTGGCCATACACCTTTAGATCTTTCCGATATCCTTTAGATATACCAACAACTATGTAGTGCCGGGTCCTCTGCAATTGAACACAGGTAGATTTGATTGTTTAGAAAGTCCCTCACATTACATGGTTTTGGTAAAACAAAAATTAAATCTGACAGAGAAATCTTAAGGTGTATAAGGGCCTTTGCAATAATGCTTGGATTGCCAGTACACAACAAAGCGCGTATTGTGTGAAAGAGCCCAAAGACTGGCTATAAAAAGGTGACCCTCCTTTCCAATTTTTGTGTTCCCTGAGATAGTGACAAAGCCGCTGTTTATTTTCTACCAAAGGCTTGTCCCCACTTTGGCGGTCGACCGCTTGCACTTTTCCACTAGTTCATGCGCGGTCCCCGATTTTTATAATGGAGAGTCAATGCAGCCCCCCCCCCATCACGCCCATAGAGAATCAATGGATGCGATAAAAAAATCGCATCCACAAGTCCAGCCGCCCAAGTGGGGCAAGCTCATTTAAAATAATGTAAGCGGTCTGCCGCGGTCAGCCGTCAGAGTTGGGACAAGCCCATGGGCGTTGCTGCATGATCAGGGCTTTCTCCCCATGTTCTGGTTGGAGGAGAGGAAGGAGCCAGTGGTTGCTGGCACACTCTCTCTTCCAGTGATATGTGCTCGGGGAGGGAGCAGGCTTCCAGGCAGCCACAACACAGAGGCTGAAGGGCCACATGCAGCTCCTTGCTCTATACTGCTAGAATGTGGTGATTGCCATGCATGACCTCAGAAAATGCTGTGTGCCTGGCTATCATACTGATCTAGAAGCTGTAATGGCACAGATCATGATCAGGTTAGTGACCTAAGAAAATGATTTGCTGAATTAGGAGACCAATGAAGGCTTTCTGAACCATGCTGGATCTGAAGGGGTGCCATGTAACGGTGGCCAGATCTTATCTGGACATCCTTCCTACCATTTTTGGGGGGGGGGGGGGGGGGGGGGGGGGGGTGTGTTAGTTGTACTTACAATTCTATCTACTGCAAATCTTTGTGTCTAACTACATCTTATTATGTATTAATTTTTTTACTACTTGTATCTAAACACAATTTAAATGTGACTTAAGGTACACATAGACGCCTCGATTTGTCATTGTTTTATTCCCGATCCAAACATTCCGGGTGCTCCAGGAATCGGTCATTGACTTTTAAAAAAGCCCTAAAACCCACCTCTTCAGTCTGGCCTATCCATCGTCTCATTCCTAAAGCTAGCCATACACAGTCGGATTCCATGGCCGATCGATCACCTATCCCAGTGGTGCCCAACTGAGTTGATATGGAGGGCCACAAGTGCGGCCCTCAGCACCACTAA
>CM070034.1:37964600-37983488 GCA_036250615.1 Ptychadena robeensis | reverse complement strand
GATGAGCATGGAAGAGATGGGGGTTCCTCTGGATGAGTATAGAAGGGATGGGGGTTCCTCTGGATGAGCATAGAAGATATGACACTGGTGCTAGCAGGGATGGGGAAGCTGTGACCTCTCTAGCAGGCCAGTGTTGTATAACATGGAGGTGTGATGTTCTCTGGGTCAGGACATTTCACACTTGGGTTGCTGAGTGAATAACACGCAGGCATGGCTCTGCACGTGCACTTTTCGTGCGGTCAGTGTCCTGTAGGAGGGCAGAGGAAGCTCCTGTGTGGTCTCCTAGGGGTGCCAGGCCTGTTGTTTACATGCAGTAATGGCTGTGCAAGGGGTGTGTTGCTGGGTAGAGGGCTCTGCATGTCCAGGGGGTGTGACAGTGGAGGGGAGGAGACTTGTGCTTTACATAACCATCATAATGCCCCCACCGTCAGCCTGTGTCTCCGGCCCTGTACTCCGTCTATGATGGGGGGAGGAGGCAGCATCCCCCCCACCACCGCTCTCCCGCCCCTCACATTGAATGGAGCCGGGGATTGTTTATGTGTTTGCTCATAGCAGCTTTGCGGGGAGGACGTGGGTGGGAGCTTGGAGCTGAGCGACAGCATCTTTAGCGAATAATAACTCGCGTCGCAGCCGCTCTGTCCAATCAGCGGTGTCCTTGTGCCTGCGTCGCAAAGTTAGGTTGCCTCAGAGCTGGAGCTGAGGCCATGTTGGCTGTATTAGAGCAGGAAAGGGGTGTGTGTGCTGGGGGAGCCCCGTACTCCACTTGGGTCAGTCAGGCTCTCTGTATGTGTAGGGCGGTGTGTATAGGCCTGCCTGTAATGTGTCTGTTGTGTAGTAAGAGAGATACAACTCTTCCCTGTTCCTTCCCTGATACACCCAGATAACAGTGACTCGTGACATTTATATTCTCTTCCCTCAGGCAGTTACATGACCGCCAGCATATGAAGGGAGATATTGTATGATACTAATAGGAAGTTGTTATTGCAATTTAGTATATATCGTACCGCCATATACCCACACAGAGATGAATGCTTGTCTATTGTCACCACGTACACTCCACCTGCTTCCAGAATACAATATACACCATTACAATACACCAGGCATGGCATTCCTTCACCTTGATAAAGGAACTTCTCAACCTGTGGGTCAGGACCCCCTTGGGGTCAAACTACCATTTCACAGGGGTCGCCAAGTTTTCTGTAACCATCACAGCTGCTCCTAACATGCCCACAAGTGGGGTGGTAAGTTAGGAGGAAGAGTAATGTCCCCTTCTCAAAACTTTGGAGAGATGGGGCATTGTGCTTCCTCCTAACTTACCACCCCCCCCACATCATGTGCACAAGCAGGGTGGGTAAAGCTAAGGGAGGGACATTACACTTACCGAATTGTGGTGGAAGTGACGTCACAGAGTGTGACTCTGCAGTAAGTGATACTTTGGAACGTCATTTCTGGGGTCGCGGATCTTAAAAGGTTGAGAATCATTGCCTTAGGCTATGTTCCCACAGAGGCGATTAATAGCCCTACATTCACAATTTTAATCGCGTGCGGAAATCGGCATTGATCTCTTACATTCAGTTGAATGGGCTTGTCCCCACTTAACTGATGGCCGCGATCAGAATCGCGTCTGCCCGCGTTCTGATCACAGGTGGACACAATTGTTTTTCTTTTAAATCACGCGTGGCCTGTGTACCCTCTCCCTGTAGGAGTATGCATCAAATAATACAAAGCCTGTGTATCAAATAGGACACATTATATTTATCATAAAACTACAGCAGTTACAAAGTGTTTCCCATTCTTACAAAAACAAACAAACACGAATAAAAACACAGTTTTTAAAGCAATCCAGTATGTAAAACAAACCATTGGCTACAATAGAAATGGCCATCCCAGCATTGCCCGATGCTTAAAGTACGGTATTTACTCCATTTGTACTGTAGCATGCCAGTTATCCTGAAGTATAATGTATAGTAACAGAGCTAGCTATTCATTATAACTTTAAATAAATATATGTTCATTCGAATAGTGATTTTAATAAACTTGCCACTTGCGTATCTAAACGCTTTAGTTGAGAGATGGAACGCTTAAACCTCTCACAGATGTCCAATTTCTGTTTTTAGGAAATGATCTCTGGAGAATGAACTTGTGCTGCACATACAGTTAGTGATGGCAGATTCTCATAGCAAAAGTCCTACTACAAGAGAAGCCATAGAGAATACATAATCGATTTAATGAGCTGAGTTATTGGTACCTGATTGGCTGATACTGTTCTAGCCACACAGAAAGCAGAACTGAGGAACAAAATGATCCTGACAAGTGATTTGAGAAAGATCAAATCCATCAACCAATCTAATCGATGAAGTGCTTCTCCATTGATTGTTCTTCAGTAGTACTTTTCCTAGAAGAAGTTGACATTCCTACATGCAGTGCTGCTGTCTTTGTTCTGGGAGGACAACAAGAGGCACTTCACAGCAACCTCCACCATAGGCACGCACAGATACCTTGCTGATCGCACTTTAGTGATAGAAGACCGACGGCCATGTGTGTAGATGCTACATGCTTGCCCCACAAGACCATGACCTGGGGTCTGTATAGGTCAGTGATGGTGAACCTTTTAGAGACTGAGTGTCCAAAATATAACCCAAAACCCAATTATTTATCTCAAAGTGTTGATTTGGTGCTTTAACCTGAATTACACACATACAAATCCTCAGGGTTATAACTCGGGGTTCAGTTGTCATTCATAGGGGGATCATTGCAGTTACGAGCTTCCTGTATCCTAGGCTGCGGATGACATAGCACAAAGGCAAAGAACCAACTTGCTGTGTAAAGAAACTACAACTGCAAGCATTACATTCTGCCAGTTGCTAAAGAACTACACTACCCAGCATGCCCCCTGCCTTTTCTAGCTGTTGTAGAACTACAACTTCTAACCTGTGAGAATTTCTCTGCCTTCTCTTATCATTCTACTATCTTCTACTCACATTACACACACTCTCGCTTATACATTACATACACACAAACACACACCTTTTTCTCTGCTTGTCCCACCCCAGGCTTCTGATTGGCTGGTAGTGCTAGTGGAGGGTATGGGGTGCTGTGTGCAATCAGAAGAGAGGGGAAGAAAACTGACAGCATTGAGAGCCAATGGGCTGCAGTTATTTCCTCTATCAGCCTCTATGTTGTCTACCAGGTCAGGTGCCCACAGAGAGGGCTCAGAGTGCCACCTCTGGCATCTGTGCCATAGGCTCACCATCACTGGTATAGGGTGTTACTGTCACAGGCATGTGCTGCTGCTACTGTGAGTTTTGTTAGCTTAGGTTCCCACAACTTTTATTATCAAATGAGTAAAAATCCAAACTAGTTTACATGTTTTGCTGTAATTTATAAATATTTTAGATAACATTTAAGTAAAATGCTGGCATATCTGCTGAGAACAGATAGAACAGTGCAACTCCATCCCATAGAACAGTTTCATAAGCATATCTCATTGGAATTCACACAAGTATTATATACCCCATTATAGAGAGAATTGTAAAGCAGATAGAAGACCCTCAAGGTCACCTTGAAAATGGGATCCTATTTGGTTCATAATCATTGATCTCTTGTCTTTAACTTATGTTATTTTTCTGAATATTATGTATATTTTGACCACTTATTATACAGAGAATCTCTATAGAAATGTTTTTACGATAAGCTGTCGCAGGTATACAACGCTGAGTGTATGAACTCTTCACCATACATTTTTTTGTGCTTTATTAAACATTTATTAGGAGCAAGTCCAGCTATAAAATATACCTGGAGCACTGAAACATTGTGTTATTTCAGCTTATTACAGCACTCCTATACTGACACTGGCAGCATCTCCTCAGAAAGTGAAACATTTAGAGATCTGGCCAGTACATTTACATCTTACATGCAAATCTAGAGTTTATCACAAGGAATTTGTTTGGCACTGTGTTGAAATACCTGAACTGTCTACTGTAAGCCAAATTCAGATTTTGCGATATGTCCTGTAACTAGCAGATTTGCTTCTGGAAGTTTTAATAGCTGTATGGTTGTTGCACTGGATATTAAGCACATTTTTTAACGCAGTAATGCTTAATTCAAATGTTGATTATCGGTCCTGTTTTCATCATGGTGGCAATAGAAAAGGTTCATTCGGGACAGTGATTGCTATGTGCTGCATCATCACCCTCATCATTATGCTAATGTAATTTTAATTATAAAAATTTATAATAATTAAATACCATATATACTCCAGTATAAGCCGACCCGAGTATAAGCCGAGGTACCTAATTTTATCTACAAAAAGTGGAAAAACATATTGGCTCGAGTATAAGCCGACAGTGGGAAATGCAAAGTCAGATAGTGGATTTTTATAAATGAGAAAAGTATAGAGAAAGCACCATTGCCCCTAGAAAATAATCAAACAGGATAAATCTTAGTGCCACAACCTCAATAAATTTAAGAGAACACAGGATTATTATTATTATTTGAATTTAATTATATTTGAACTAGTAACCGGCCACCAGGTGGCAGTGTGGAGTTTGTTTATAAAGATCAGCTGTTAGTCGGCAATCACGGAGAGCTGAGGGAAGATATGCAGTGAAGAGGGAAGCTGCCTGCCTGAAATTCAGCATAGTAATTCAGCTTAGGTAAGTGGACAGTCGGGTGACTAGAGTATAAGCCGAGGGGAGCATTTTATGCCCAGCTGAAAAATTTGGCTTATACACAAGTATATATGGTAAAACCTTTACCTTCCTGATTTTTTTACCCAGCAAGGAGGACATTTGGTGATTGAGGAAGCCAACAGGGTGCTGTACATAGCTTCCCAAAGACATCCTTTCTGCCAATATGCATGCTTGTATACCTTTTTCCAATAGCAAGCCCAGAGCTTCATAGAGAAGCATAGAATCCCAATGATGATACCAATGGGTCCAAATAAGGTCTGTAATGAAAGTGTAAAGCTGCCCATACACTGGTCGATGCCTGTGCAATCGAGTAGCCCTAAAACAAGCTTCCTCGAATGAACAGGAAATCAAGGTGCAGCACTTGTGCGCTCTCAATCCCGTCTCTCATGGTACCTATCCAACGTAACAGAGATCGAACAGGGTTTACCAACATGTTGGTTCCCCTGCTCTATTGAGTTTCTTCACATGGCGATCGATTGTGCGCGAATCCATACAAAATCGAACCGTGTATGTCTAGCTTAAGAGATTTATTTAAAAATGTAATTAGCGGGTGGGGGTTTGGTAAATTATAAGCAGATTAAACTTCGGCTTCAAGAATCTTTTACACAATTCGTTATGTCCTGATAAAAATGGATGATGTCATTGTTTAGGCGCAACCGTTTGATAGAGCTCTCATTTACATCTGCTTCACAATTCTCTATTATTCTGTTCAGTTGTGAATGTGCTTTGAGGCAGAGAAAAGGAGAACACTTGCTACATTTTATTAGGAAATGTTTAGAATGTCAAGCATTTGTAATGGGAAGAGCGTGGAAGATGTGCTAACAGATCAGGATGACTCGGCAAAGTATGAGAAAGACACATGAATGGTAATTGTTAACTTTCTAAAAACGTAACACAGTATCAGAAATATACCGATTACAAAAGTAATATACAATGATTACTTTTATGTTCTCTTGCAGTTAGAGAAGAGTAGACATTGGATACCATTACATATTATTGGTCTTCTCTATTAAAAGTGTGCCTATAGCAAGAAGTCATTGTTAACCCTCCATGTGCCTTCTGTATCGGCGTTGCCCCTGAAGTATAGCGACTCCACTTTCAAGTGCAGGGATAGTCCTACTTCCCTTGTTCAGACCCACATGGAGGCGTGAAGCTAGCCACACACGGCTCAATGAAGAAACAGATTAGAGGAACATCGGGCGCCGTGGGCGCTCACGTCTCCCGATGTTCCTCTAATTTGTTTCTTCATCTAAGCCATCCACGGTTCCTTTGAGCAGGATCAACAGATCCTGCTCGAAGGAACTTAGCCAAACAGGTTTCCAACATGTTGGAAAACCTTGGTTGAAATCCATTACATTGAATGGGGACAGGGAGCTACAGCTGTGTGTGAAGGGGGCGTGGCGAGCAAGGACCCAGCTCTTTCCCCAGCCGGAGAAGCTGGCTGCTTTTCCGGCTGGGAAAAGGAGAGACACGGGTCCCCATCGTACTGTAATTGATGTGCACATGTGGTGCACATTGATTACCGTACGATTGACCCGCGATCAATCACAGTGTGGTGATGTCACCACGCTTTAATTAATTGCCGGTCCATTGCATGGGAATCTACCCGTGTGTGACCAGCTTAAGTTTCAGTTCAGGGCTAAACGATGGGTACATGCCTGGTAATTATAAACATTTGGAATTACTCCACCCATAGTCATTTTAAAATAGTAAGATTATGGTATTTAATTTTACAGATATTTTTGACTTATATAAGTTTAACCTTGTGCTACTCATATTGGACTTGACATTAAGCCTGTTAAATTAACGGGCGCTAGAACATATGTGGTCAAATGGCCAGCAGGGGGAGCACGTGCAGGGGAGCTGATATCGACCGGGGAGTCATCCATAGCAGTGCCTGTGAAGCTGTCAGCTAGGGTGGCTGCTGTGTCCATGACCCCCCGGTCTCCATCGAGATGTGCTCCCTGGGACCCTTAAACAGCAGTGTCTGCAAAACTCTCACCCACGGCGGCTACTGTGTCCAGGCTCCCCCGGTCTCCATGCCCTCCGTCCAGATCTGCTCCCCCTGTAGCTAATTACATTGTCTACTACAGGGGGAGCAGATCTCTATAGAGGGCATGGAGACCGGGGGCGGGGGGGGGCACGGACACAGTTGCGGCCATAGGTGACAGGTTTGCGGCCACTGCTGTTTAAGGGTCCCGGGTAGCACATCTCGATGGAGACCAGGGGGTCATGGATACAGCTGCCACCCTAGGTGACCGCTTCACGGGCACTGCTATGGATGACTCCCTGCTCAGTGTCAGCTCCCCCCTCACCTATGTGATTTCATTAGATGTGCTCCCTGCTGGCCATTCTGTGCTACGGGGGGAGCACATCTCGACGGGGGAGCAGATTTAGACAGAACACCAGCCGCCCGAAGTCTCTGCGTTTCAACTCCCAACGGCTGTGCGTGGGGCACATGCGCAGTAGCGCAATCCCACGTACACAGGGACTGGACACAGAGACACTTGGACTTTATTATATGACATGATTGCCCAGAGGCAGCCAGATATATTTTGTATGCATTCAGTTGAGTATAATTTTAAATGGTTTTAGGTGTTCTAATTCAATACTTACTGGAATTGATTTACTTAAGGCACACATGTCCAAAAACATGCCCAGTCTCCAAATGTGATCCATGTTCAAGTTTTCACTGGCCCAAAGCCTCGGTCATAAATCAACGGTACGCAGAGGTAATCCGCATTGGGGTCAAACCATTTCACTACCAAAGATGGGGTGACACCAAACTTCACAACCAGTGGTGTTTTTTTGTGCATATAGCTTAAGGACTTGCTTTAGGATGTGCTGCAAAAGGACTCCCATCTTCCTCAAGAACCACAACCCTTTTTCCATATGGCAGGTAGAAGAATCTCCATATGGCAGGTAGCTTTCTGGGGTTAGGTGAAATGTTGGGAGTTGGGAGAGCTGCATGTCCCAGCATACCTAGGGGCTTGATTAGGTCTTGATCAGTGTTATGACAGTGAATGGCTTATGCTTTCCAATAATAATGCAAAGTATGTGTGAAGGAATGTATGTTTGTATTGTTGTTGTAGTTAATGTGAATGGTTCAAAGAACTTTTGGGATTTGTGATGGATTGGGCCGTGTAAATAGCTTCCATTCCATTTATCCCTTTTCACCATAACCTTCATGGTTGCTTCTCTTTGTTTGGCTCCCAAGCCCCACACCATAGAGCCATGGTGTCCATGCACTCCACTGATGATGGCCAATGAGCCTGAAACAGCTGTATGCAGTTTGGCTCTGTGCCATAACGCTATATTTGCACTGTACACCAGCGGTTCTGGATGTGCATTTGGCTGATGGGGAAAAAATTAATAATTTGCATGGCTCCGCCCACCTTCCTAAAACAAGGGTTTCTACCTAAACTTTTGGGATTTGTGATGGATTGTGCAATGTCAATACCTACTGTTTTAAGAAGGCTTGATTGTGCTATGGTTTAAAGAATGTTAGGCTGAATGGTTGACCTTCACACATTTGATTTTACATAAACTGGACACCCCTGACTTTAGGAATAGCGACTGTATACTTGGTAAAATAAGTAAAGGGATATCCGAATCTTTGACTTTGTATAAATTTTATCTGGTAATACAAATGTTGGATTATTAGCCTCATGGGCTATTTAAATAAGTTTTCACATCAATTGGGTTAATGCAATGGATTACATGAATGCAATATTCAGTTCAGCCAGTAGATGTCACTAGCAGCAGTACACACACACAGCACATCATGTCACTTCTTCACTGATCAGGAGGAGGGGGGCAGGAGGCTGCCTATTCTTCTTTGCTCTCCCTCTGCCGATCTTGCTGTTCCTGTGTCCGTGGAAGCTGCAGAGTGAATGCAGTTTCCTCGGACATGGAGAGAGGGATAGATGCCAGTTCATCTATCCCTCTCTTCATTGCTTCTGCCAAGAGGGCTCTGAGCTCTGTTGGCATAAGCAATTATACAGTTCAGATGGGAGATCCAGACACCCACCGGCATCTCTCATCTTGACAGCTCCCCAACTAATCTCCTTGCCAGGAGAGCTTGGGGGAAGCTGGGTCGCGCATTCAAACCATAAGACGCAGGCACATTTCCCCCCGATTTTGGGGGTGAAAAGTGAGTCTTATAGTCTGAAAAATATGGTACATTGCTTTCATTTAGTTGTTTTTACTATCATATTGAATGGTTTTAGGTGTTCTTTATTGAAGGGTTTAGAGAAGTACTAAGAAAAAGGAACAGGAAGTAGGTCTTGCTCTGTTTGTCGGAATGTAGCACACATACACATACAGAAAAGTCTGTGTACTGAATACGTTTGTTGGGATCCCAATAGAACAGAATGGCACACATATACCGTAGGTTTCTAGTGGTTATAATAAAGCTATGATGCAGAAGAATGAGTTCTTATGTGTGATTATGAATGTAAGTGATAAGTATTGTATAGTAATGTTTGATTATACCATGGGGTATAGGCGGAACAAGCAGGCCATGGAACTCCCTAGACTTTACTACAGGAAGAAGCATTGTGTAAACACTCAATACACAGACACTTCCTGGTTTGCAGCTCCATCTGTTATGTAATGCCAAGCTGTTTTCTCTTCCTTTCAGGTCTGTAACAAGTGTCATGGAGTATACCCAGCCATCCTTCTAGTGATATAACATCTGTTTGTAGGGATTACCCAGAGATGCCGTGTAATACTAGAAATAATACTAGATGGTGGTACCTTTTACAGTGCTGATACATTGAGCTGTGCAATGACTGAGTGTGTCGGACATGCTTTCCCATTTCAAGTAGAAAAAGCAGAGATCTTTTCACAACTGAAGTTTTTTTCTGGCAGTGCCAAGTTTGTAATGCACTTAATTGCCTATTCCTGATTTTTAAATGTAGGGCCTGTGAGGAGAATGTTAAGTTCTGTACTGAAGAGGGAGAGCTATGCCATCTTTATCTGCTTACTGGTTGGTTACATGGATTTGGCAAAGGAAACATTAAATTTTTTAAAGATTGGAGCAGTGTGCAGACAACCTTCATAACATGCATGCGGTTTTAAACACAATTAAAAAAAAAAACACATACATTAAATAGACACAATACACACCTGTCACCTATCAGATGCTGGAAAACGGCTACACAAAAAGAAATAAATAAACATATTTACCTTCTTCACCTTCAGTCCTCATGCCGGTATCTTAGATCCTGGAGAAGTGAAGCTGCTTCTGCCATCACTGCCCCTCCTCCCCCCCTCCACTCCACCTCCTCTCCTACAGAGACTCCTCTCTTTTGGAGGTGGAGGGTTTTGTGGTGGGGGCGGAGGTGTCGAGGGGTGAATCAGCTCAAGTCTCGCAAGACACAAGATCTGGCGTAAGGCAGTGGGAAGGGGCGCACTCTGAAAATGCACCCCTCCTGCTGTCAGAAAAAGGGTTTTTTTTTTTACAATTGCGGATCTCAGCAGTGTCGGCTGAGCTGCAGCTAATACTGCTGTGTGACCTACCAGGTGGTAGGTCCGCTTTAACCTAACAATACTGCCTGACCTAACAATACTGCTTGCCTGGTTGGTTTTCGGATAGTCAGCCTTTAATCATCTTAACCTTCTTTTTTGTCTAAGGCTATGCATATCTGTTTTTGTAGCTTGGTGTTATTATGCATTATGTCATAAGTCATAAGACTTGTAGTAGTTATCTAAGAGAACTTCTATTTCTTTCCTGTGAAATAGGCTCTGGATGGAGTGATTTTCTGATCTTCTACTTGGAAAACCGTTACTCTTTGTTGTATGTATCATTTTCTTGCTGCTGATCAGAAGGAAAAGAGGGAACGAAGGCCCTTGGGGAAGAGTAATAGACATTTAGCAGTGAGTTTGGAGGAACTGGCCTTTGAGATGCCTCAGGTGAGTTTTTTATTTTCTTCTGTTTTGTTCTTATTGCACTTCTGTGCAGAGAAGTTTTATAGACATGCGAGTCTCTCTATCTCTTATGTCATCATTGCCACTGTACTGACAAATGTATAATAAGCTAAAGATACAGAAACATTCATAATAGAACATTGCATATGTTCACATACTCTACCATGAAACATCGTAGACCTCTACATTGTGTCCAGACTAGGAGTGCGCAGGAGTCAAACTGTCATTGTCACCCTGTGATTGGCCTCCAGCAACACCAGTTTATGCAATGAATGAATATCTTCTGTGATTCAGTAAAGAACTCTGTAGACCAAATTGTAGACGTGTCGCTACTTTTGAACCGCAGATTTCAATAGCTACTGAGCTATTTTTGGGTAAACTATCTACACCATAACATTGAGGAAGTTATTTACTACTGCACAATGGATGTTTTATCTCTTTTAAGGGAAGCTGCTTTCAGAAAATTCTGAGGAATGCCTTTTCTGAGCTCATCCCTTGTGATGTTTAGGATTGTGAATATTGCATTGTACTTTAAAATGACTTTGCACATTGCATTCATTTTATGGCCTTTACTTTGGATCGCCAAATTGGTAACCACACATATTTCATCTGCCTCCATTCACCTGATCAGAAAGCTGTCTTTGAGAGTTGATAGGCCCCCACACACGTGCCGAGTGGTGACCGACAGAGCAGGTCCGATCAGCTCTGGAAAGCAGACAGCCAGTCTTCATTGAAGTTAACAGCATCGGCCAGAGAATATCGGACAGATTCGTTCTCTATCCGGCCGAGCTGTGAGGCGGCGTGAGCGCGCAAGCCCATCGGTCGGCGGCAAAATCAGCCACCGCTCGGTGGGTGTATGGCAGGCTTTAGGGAAGGGGGTATAAATGTTTTGTGAATGTGGACAGCTACCTCTGAAGATTTTAAACAGAAACTATTCTCATACCAAAGTTGATCTAACAAAAGTGAAGGTATGGGTTCCATATGTAGACAGACTGTGTACGGCCCTTCACAGTGCAGCTGTTGGGGCTGCAGTGCGATTTCTGGGCAGTTAAGGACTCGCTATCGGTAAAGCGAGTCCTTAACTTATGATTTTTTGTTGATTGGCCATTCTAGAGTTTTGTTCAATTTGTTCGATGGATACATTCTGTTCGACCTTGAACAAAAAAATAGTTCAAAAGGTCATCGAACATGTTTGTACATTTTTATTGTTTTCATTTGATATCGGTGATGAACTAAGAAAAAATCTAATGTTACATTCGATAAATGAACGAACGATGTTCGACAACCACATCGAACAAAAATCGAATTGGCAGTTGATTGAGTAAAAAATGCACACGTGTATTCCCACCTTTTATGCTACTCTGGTAGCAAGGTCTGGAGGACCTTGGTGTCAGACACCTCTAACACTTAGATCACTTTCTCCTGGGGGAAGTCGGGGTGTGTGAATGGTTGTCTGTGTGGATGAGAAGTTTTTGTGCTGTACCAATTTTCTAGGTCATTTTCTTTACTTGAAATTACGAAACTTGGCCTCATCGGGTCTTTGATCCTACTTATACTTCATTCCTGATAGTTCATTACTTTGGATGCGAGACCTTTGTAATTGACTCCTAAATGTACCTATTGACCTCTAATCTGCACAATTTCTTGGCTATTTTTGTGTGTAGTTCTTTGTTTACTTGCAAAATTCAATAAAAAGATTTTCAAAAAAACAAAACAAACAAACATGTCCATTTTTAATACCCCATTTTCTGGGCGCTGCACTCTACAAGTGTATGGGAGGCACTTGCACTGCGCTGGAAAAAATGCAGTCTGCATTGCATTTTTGGTAATGCGTGGCATTGAACATTCCAGGAAAAGTGTGAAAGGTACACGTTTCCTATGGAAACCTGTGTACCTTGTGTTAACACTGCTGCAGCGCAGCTAGTGTGAACAAGCCTTTGAGAACATTAAAGCATAGGACCCACCTAATCTAGTATATCACATGCCTGATTCCATGCTTCAATCCTCTGCAGTGATCTCTCCTAGATGGCACCTTTTATGCACAAAGAAGACCAAATTGTGGCCTGAGGATTTCAGTAAACAAATCCATAACTTATTGAACTGTTTTTGCTCAGGTTCCCTATTACTGCTTTCTCACCGCTGTGTGACTAGAAAATATGGCACCACTCATAGCATAAGAAATTGCACAGTACAAGTGGTGTTTTTCAGCATTAAACAGATGGAGTTTGCTTTTGTTTATAAAAAGGAATGGCTGGCTGGAAATCCTTGTCCAGTTTTCTTTCCTTGTACATTGACCAATTAGAGGCAGGACCTTGTGACACTATCGTACAGAACAGACAGAACTTCATCATTAATTAAACAACAATATGAATGTAAACTCAACTAGTGACTGTTTATCTCCAAGTGCGCATTTTCTTTTGTCTGTGTGGTTACTGTAGACAGGAATAGGTTGAGGGTCGCTCTAAAGCTAGCCACACACGGTTCGATTTTGGGTCAGTCGATGCTCGATTAGATTCATTTTTTCATCGATTGAACGAAAATCGAGAAATGCCCACATGTTACGATCGACGATAATTGTTCGATGAAGGCAGAAAAATTGATCGAATTTTGATCGGACATGTTGGAAAATCATCGTCGATTGTGCCAAAATCATTTTATAATCGTCGATGTTTGTGGTGTTTCTCCTGGATCGTTTAGATTCGATATAATAAAATAGACCACTTCAATCTGAACTTCAATCGTTTCCATACCAAAATTCTACCATACCAAAGTTCTATGGAGTTTGTGTTGGTCATGAATAGACTTGAATTGTTTTTTATAGTTGAGAAATTTGATGACATATTTAGTATACATGTAACTATTGCAGAAAACTGGGTGGAAATTATTTATAAAGAGCCTTTCTGCGTAAACCTACAGAGCAATATAAAGGGGGAGAATGCTTACAAATACAGCTCAGCTAATGTGCTAACATTTACACTGAGAGGTTCACACACAGTAGAGACTCTGTAAGCACTGAATGACGTTGGTGTTTTAACAAACAACTCTGCATTTAGTTTATAGGATCTTTTACAATATGATACTTGACGCTGCTAGTCTATGTTTTATGTCTGAGTAACTGTTTTATTTACACAGCCAAATGTCAGCGGCATGGAGCCTCCTTTTGGGGATGCTTTTCGGAGCCCAGCCTTTGCTGAACAGTCATTAATGAGCACAGACCTTCTAGCAAGCAGCTCAGATCCAGACTTCATGTATGAACTGGTAAGTCACCACCAAATGATTACTATAGAAATTTTTTAGATACCTTTTGCAGTATTTCCTTTCATTATTTCAAATATTAACTAGGATTGGAGAACCTATAAATGTTTGCATCCATATGTATGTGTTAATTTTTAACGTGTGGACCCAAAGCTGTCATTACTATTTTTGCATTAAAGTGGTCATAATGATTGGCCATAGTACAAAATGCTTTTTTGGTCTATACCTCACCTTCTCTAGCTTGTATAGTGCACAAGGCCTTTTATGCTTTGGGTATGGACGATGTAAGACAAGAAGACACAAAAATCTCACTTACAGTATCTCTGTTTACTTACACAAAGCCCACATTGTGTTTGTATATTGCTGTGTTGCAAGGGTATGAGATATAACCTTAATACTAATGTGAGCTGAGCCAAATAGCTTTGTTTATACTTTGCAGTTGTGTTACTAAGAAATGGCCAAAGATTGCCTGCCCTTTCCTGACCTTTATGAGAGGCATTTCAGCCACACTGGCCAACAACTGCACAAATCTTTAAGAATGAAAAGGGCCTATACAATATAGTTATGTGGATCAGAATAATTCAGTGTTAAAGTACACAACCCTTTTTTACTGATTTGTTCTTGATATATCTTTCAGGTAATAAACTTTTACACTTTCAATAAATTGTTTCTTCTGTACAGGACAGGGAGCTGGGATATGAACAAAGCCCAGCAGAGAATTTTCTGTTGTTGGAGGACTGCAAAGACTTGGAAACATTCGACTCATTTGCTGGAATACTGGGAAACAGTCCACCCTTAACATCTCACTGGGAGCAGTGGGACACGTATTGTGAGGATCTGACCAAGTACACAAAGCTCACAAGTTATGATATATGGGGAACGAAAGAGGTGGATTACCTTGGTCTTGATGACTTTTCAAGTCCCTATCAGGATGAAGAAGTTATCAGCAAAACCCCTACTCTTGCTCAGCTTAACAGCGAGGACTCTCAATCAGTCGTAGACTCTCTTAACTACCCTGAAAGCTTCTTTGGAGGTAAAGCTGCATTTTTTCCAGGAAAAAAGGTGGCACCTGGAAGGGTGGCTGCTCCACTTTGTTCATCCAAGACTGCCCCTGTTGAAGTGCCATCATCTGACTGCTCCCAAAAAGCTGCCAAGACAGCAGCAAGTACCCAGATGGTAGCAAAGACTAATATCTCTTGTGATGAGAAAATTAATATCCACGGAGAGTGCAAGGACTATGTAAAAAAGGCTAAGGTAAAAATCACCCCGGCACTTCCAAGCCGGCCAACGAGCACTGTGGTTGCCATAGATGCAGCCAAGGAAAATACTTGTTTTTGTGGCGCTGTAGCCAAAAAGCAGGAAAGGACAAATGGAGAGCCCTCCATAGGCCGAAGAAGCTGTGCCATTTTGCCTTTCAGAGAGACTCAAAAGCTTTTCTGTCCACCACAGAATGTGGCCACAATTGGTATTGTGGAAGCTAGTGTTACTTTATCAGCTTCTGTGTCTGACCCTTCACAAAAGAAAGAAGAACACAACTATTCACTTTTTCTTTCTGAGGGGCTTACCGAATCATCTGTAAAGAGTGAAAGTCAGCAGGACATTGAGGAGGATGAGGAGATTGATTTAGATGAGGAAGAACATGATGAAGGATTTGGTAGTGAACATGAGCTTTCTGACAATGATGATGAGGAGGAGGAGGAAGAGGAGGAGGAGGAGGAGGAAGAGGAGGAGGAGGAGGAGGAGGAAGAAGAAGATTATGAAGATGACAAAGATGATATCAGTGATACTTTTTCAGAGCCAGGTATGGTTTGTTTTGTCCATTGTCACACAAATATTGCCACACATCTGAATTGGTTTAGGAAACTTGTGCTGAGAGAAAATATGCTGCCATTGCCAAGCTCCTCGTCTAACAACGCTAGCTTCCTGGTTCTCATACTAATATGATTGCTTCACTGCTTCTCTGAGTTACACACTTGGAACAAGTATTGTAAATAAGAGTTCAAACTTCTCTTTGTATCCTTGTTCCATATCAGTGGGCCAAAGAGCAAGTAGTATCAAAGTTAACAATAGCGGCCTTCATAATTGGAGCCTGACCTCCATACTACTCACTCATCACCATTATCACTACTTACGAATTGTCCAACAGTAAGCTTTAAGGTTAAAAAATCATGTTTTATATCAGAAATATGGGATCACACCCCACACAGCTTCCAGTAAAGCATTAGTGCACTTCAAGCAGATTTAAACACAAAAAAAGCCAAAAAAACATATACACATTACTTACCTACATTTGGGCTTTGTCCAGGGACAGCGACCCCTAACAATAAAAAATAAATATCTTTCCTGGCTGACTATTCCAGTCTCACTCCATCCACCTTTCCTCATGTGAATCAGATAACGCTCCGCCCCTCCACGATTCAGATTCTACTGGCTGCGGGCGAATGGGGACATGGGAAAGAAGATGTCAGAAGTGACGTCTGATTTTCCCTTGGGGCCACCGTGGTGCCATGTCATAGGGGTGGTGGAGTGTCACAGGATTTTTAAAGATTTGCCGGGTAACTATTTTTTTTTTCTTCATTTGATCTCCGATCTGTCCCATTACCGGCACCTCTGGTGCAAATAATAGAAGGCAGAAACGGAGGTGGTAGGTCCACTTTAACCTTTGTTGTTAGTACAGCTTTCTTTTTATCTATATGACAAAGATTCTTTACCTTTTAGGGAGAGCCCTTAGACTTGGGAAGAGGGAAGAACCCACAGACTGCTCAGAGATTTTGTGCCATACCCATTGTGTATTTCTCTTATCTAGTGTTGTCCGTTGTATCCAGGGGTTTCGGATCTTACAACTTTCTCTAGAAAATCGCGAACAACATTCATAAACAGCAATTTAGCATCTTACATTATTTATACATTTAAACAATGTTATGCATTTTTATGTTATAAATGTGAATTTACAATTTTAGGTTATGAAAATGATTCTGTTGAAGATTTAAAAGGATTAACTGCTGTGTCCTCGAGGAAAAGGGGAAAGCGACGATACTTCTGGGAATATAGCGAGCAGTTAATGCCTTCTCAACAGGAAGGGATGCTGAGACCATCTGAGTGGAGCAGAGACACGCTACCTAGTAATATGTACCAGAAGAATGGCCTGCATCATGGTACTTATAGCTATTGCTGTCTTTTTTATTTTTACATTTCCTCATTGTGTGTTTGGGTGCTAAAGAAAAATTGGGGTGTTCCAAATTTATAAAATCTGGTCAAATAAGTACTTTGAAGAAGCTTTTCAGTTCATTTTTATTTATTTATTTATTTTTTATGTACACGTTAGATAATCAACACTGATTGGTTGCTATGGGAATACATTGGTTATGATCTTTTTTATATTTTATCATATCAGCTGCACTTTTTTCCCCTACAGTATATTTTAGAAAATTGTATTTGAACAAATGAAGAACGTTATTTTGACAGCTTATACAAACTTGGAGCAGTTAAGAGTTAAGCTGGCCACACACGGGTAGATTCCCGTGCAATCGACCGGCGATCAATTTCAGCGTGGTGATGTCACCACGCTGTAAATTGGTCACGGGTTAATCGTACAGTAATCAATGTGCATCACATCGGCACATCAATTACTGGACAATGGGGACCCGGTTTCCCGGTCCCCCGGCAGCCAGCTTCTTCGGCTGGCTGGCAGCACTGTACCTGAGCTGGAGACACACAGCACGGACCCAGCCAGCCCTCCTCTCTTCTGGCAGAGCTAGCTGGATCCGTGTTGGCCACCCTTCACACAGAGATCCGTAGCTGAACACACAGCTTGTATTTAGCTGTTCTGTGTCTCCGGCTCCAGCTGTCATCCATTGCATTGAATAGGGGATAGCGCAGTCCCCTATTCAATGCAATGGATTTTGACCAAGGTTTTCCAACATGTTGGAAGCCTGTTTGGTCGAGGTCCTTAGAGCAGGTTC
Organism: Ptychadena robeensis; assembly: GCA_036250615.1. Lineage (NCBI taxonomy): Eukaryota > Metazoa > Chordata > Amphibia > Anura > Ptychadenidae > Ptychadena > Ptychadena robeensis. The sequence goes on along the minus strand of CM070034.1, from coordinate 37,965,649 downwards.
CGTTGATCCTGCTCAAAGGAACCATGGATGGCTCAGATGAAGTAGCAGATTAGAGGAGAATTGGGAGCCGTGAGTGCGCACGCCGCCCAATGTTCCTCTAATCTGTTACTTTATTGAGCCGTGTGGCTAGCTTTATTGTAAAAGATCGTTACAATAATCTTATGTTTTAGGTGTCATTACTAAGAACTGTGTCTTCTAGAATTCAACCTAAATATTTTGAATCAAAAATAACATTTGTGGGACAATAGAATTACTTCCCACACTCATAAATTCTCCTCAGATTAACTCCCTGTGTTTTGATACCATAAATTCAATGTGATGTTAGCTTTTGCAGTGGGTGATTTACTGTTGTTTCCTAAGTCACCTGGCAAGTGCTGCCTTTTGCATGGACATTTTGTATAACAACAAGAGCTGTCTTGTTTTTATATGTTTTGATATACAAATTTTTAGTTTTATATAGAATATATTAGATAGATGAGCTCACTTCTACAACTGAAGTGGGGTCTTGTTTTTCATATTTGACCTTATTGTTTACTTGGTTTTCAGGTACTGTATTATACATGTTTATTTCAGGATACTGTACATTAATGCTGTTTAATATCTGTGTATGCAGGAAAATACACTGTGAAGAAGTCTCGTAGGACAGATGTAGAAGACCTGACTCCAAACCCCAGAAAACTTCTGCAGATAGGCGGTGAGCTGCGGAAACTGAACAAAGTAATCAGTGATCTAACACCAGTATCAGAACTTCCTGTCACTGCCAGGCCTCGATCTCGTAAAGAGAAAAACAAGCTTGCTTCCAGGTATGGCGACAAAAAGAATTTGAATCAAGCTACCTGTATTCCTGCAAAGCATAATACTCCCGACATGCTCCCCAGAGTACATGGTTGACAAAATTGTCTTCAGTGTCATTTTAAGCCCGTTTTAAAACTATGATCGTAGATCTCAGAGCTCTTTTATCACGCATTATACCTTTCAAGCCTATCTGTCACTATATTGTAACAGTCAATGGAGAGAACGAATGTGTGTTGCTGTTTGCAACTTTCACC
>CM070034.1:37948381-37964500 GCA_036250615.1 Ptychadena robeensis | reverse complement strand
GACCTGATGAAGTTGGTTGTAAAGCTGTGAGTTGCTTTGTGGAAACCCTGTTAACACCTCTAGAGGCAGCTATGTACCATAATTGCCTGGGTCTAGCTTCCACACCATTTAGAGAAAGGTTGTGTATTTGTTGAGCAATGCTGCCTCTACATTTTTTAGACCTTTTTTAAATGAAACTTTTGTGATTTTTGCAAAGTTTCATGTCTCTAGAATCTTGCCAGTTTTACCATTCATGAGTAGTGTTTGCTTGGGTGTACCTGATGATGCTCTAACCCTCAAACAAACACCTTTCCCATGTCCCTCTGAAACTTCCAACACAACCTAGCAATACGTGAAGATACAGCCCATAGTGCAAGAGCTGCAAGGAAATACTAGTGACTTAGTAGCTATGGGCTTATCAGTAGCGTGGCCAGGGACATGGAGACCCAACATGCCTGGAAGTCAGATTAGGGCAAAGCCACTGGCACATTTATTGTTAGAGTAGAATGCTGGCCTTTTCCACAGTAGTAATAAAATATTGAAGGTAAAAAGTGTGGCAGGGTCTGTCTCCTCAAGTGGGGAACTTCCTTAATTTTCTTTCACACTACTGTCCTTTGTTGTATTGTACCATTAGCAAGCATTTTGCCTATGCTTATTACCTTTCTTTCATAGAGCTTGTCGGCTAAAGAAAAAAGCCCAGTATGAAGCCAACAAGGTGAAGCTATGGGGCCTAAATACTGAATATGGTGAGAAATAAATATTAATATGTAATGATACAAGATTGTGATTTAAGAACTTATGAGCCACAGGTTTGTTTCAAGACATTATTTCTTAATTAAATAACAACAGATAATTGTCATGACAAATGAAACATTTTTATGTTTCATATTAAATATTTACACTTCATCTCATTAATTGTGGTTAAAGCTGCCGTACACATGAATCCCTAAGTTTGATTAAAAATGTGTGCACATGCAACAAGATTTCTAACCCAATTGATCACAGCTCCTTTGATTTTATGTTTGATTTTGATCCATATTCAATATGATAACATTCACATAATCTGATTGATTATTCTGCATGATTGAACAGAACCCCCCCCCCCCCCCCCCCCCCTTTGTATGGCCACCCTAAATCTTCTCTATTTAAATCTGAAAAGTTAAGGTGGAAATATTGTATTGTCTCAAGACCCCCATACACCTTACAATTTCTGTATAATCAACTTCTCTGCTACCAAAACGTAATATGAGGAGCTTTCTAAACCTTCCAATCACTATGTATTCTATCAGGGAGGACCCGGCACTACATAGTTGTTGGTAGATCTAAAGGAAATTGTAATGTCTCCTCATACACTTCTATAGTGTTAAGTTTGTGTTTTCTACTGATTCCTGGTTTCTATTTCACACATTTATTGTTTTACTTTGCATTTGTCTGCAGATAATTTGCTGTTTGTGATCAATTCAATAAAACAGGAGATAATGACAAGGATACAGATCCCATGGGAGGAATGGTCATCAAGCATGGAGCAGAAGCTGGATACTCTTATCAAAGAGACCCTGGGTATGGATCTGTGTGATGGCTATCTATGAACATCAGTTCACTGGATAACTATGTCCATTCATCTATCACAACTATGCTTTTTTAATTCAAGCATCTATATGGCCTAACAATCCATAGCTCCGACTTCTCCTGCACCACCAAGTAATCTTAGTACGATAGCGGCTATGATTTCCCTCACGGCTGTGCACACCTTTTTAAATTGTTCCTATTTGAATTAATAGCACATTTCCATTTAAAGTCCATGTCAAGCACAAACAGAAAACATGCTTCTTTTAGTATTTTAGGGGAGATCTGGAACTCCTGTCACCTTTTTATTGTTGTCATTGTTACTGTTCAGATCTTGTCTTTAAACAGTTGTAAAAAAAAGCACAGATATTCTTCTTAAGCCCCAAGTTATCCAAAACCATAGACCAAGAAAAGTTTGGCTTAACATACATAATAGTTTACAATATTGCTGTCCCTAACTGTTCCATTCCTTCCAGATTTTGGTGGCCAAAAGAGTTTATGAAGTAATCATCAGGGATGCTCATGAAGAGGCGGTTTTAGGCATGGGCAACCTGTGTGGTTGCCCAGGGCAGCAACATGTCGGGGCGGCAGATGTCTTCTACCCTATCCGCGGGCTTACCTGGGGAGAGAGTAGAGGAGACTCATCCCCCCCCCCCTCTCCCCAGGAGTGGAGATGTTTGCCGGGGGGAGGCGGGGATGTGGATAGGAGGTGATATAGATCTTACGAGCAACTCCATCCCTGCCCTAGTCCCCCGAGTGAGGGGAGATGAGACTCAGAGATCCAGAGTCTCACAAGTTTCACCTCACTCTCATGAGTTGAGAATCTGCTGTTATCAACTCTGGGTATTTTCAGACAGGTGTCCCTAGGCGGTGGCACTGGAGGACACCACGGGATCGCAGGAAACAAGTAAGGTTTCCCAGTGTTGCTTGGGAGTTACCCCTTTTTGCAAGATAGATGTTTTGATGTGTTTTGTATTGTGTATAAACTATTTATCATATTATATTTTATAATATAATACATCGTTTATCAGAAAGCAAAATCTGATTAAGTTGGTGAATTGGCTTTACAGATCCTTGTTTTTTTTATTCCAGGTTCCCCGGTGGCTGGCCAGACTTCTGAGTTTGTTAATCAAGTTCTGGAGAGCACGTCAGAGGGAGATGCCACTGGTGGCCTAGTGGGTTTACGTATACCCACTTCTAAGGTGTGACAGCCTCCATCCTTGTCTTCTACGCAGTCTGCACTGTAAATTCCATTTTAGGTTTTGCATGTAAATCTCGTCATCTGCTAGAATTATTTTCGAAACAAGTTTCGTGGGGCCTGAGAAGCTAACAAACTTGTCTGCAAGGGGCGAGTAGTCATTGCATGGAGCTCTTGTTAATCACAACTTCTGGTTGTTTGTAGTTGTTAATTCTTAGCATACAAACAGCAGTAATTCTATCATTGCCATAGATTTATAAATACTGAACTTTAATGTGCAAAATGAAATAGTCAAACGTATTTAAACGTCTGTCTTAGTCAGACTTTTGCTGTTTTTGGTTTTATTGTATTTTTTTTCCTTTTTACGTTCCCATAGTTTTGAGCTAATGCCAAAATTATCCAGAATAAGCTTCACAAGTGATAAGAAGACTTACTCTTCTAGGATGTAAGAGTTGCAGATTCTGTTATTTATTGCAGAATCCTTATGTGGCTTTGTGTCTGCATCAGTGTGTGCCGCTCTTAATTACCAGTAGTAAAGCAGCGGACACCGAAAGTGGCTCCAGTCACGATCTTTCTGACTTGGAAAAGAAAACAGACTTTGTAATAACAAATAGTTTGTCAGGTGGAACTACGATTATAGAAGATTTATCTTTGTGCCTTGTAATTTGAGGAGTGAGAAGACACTTCTACTGGTTTTTTCTTTTTTTTGTATGCTTTAAACCATTACAAAATATATATAAAAAAAATATTGTAGTGTAGTGGGCTTAAATGCATAGTTTGATACATATTTATTGGGTTGAGCTTACATGTTTAAGAAAAAAAATCCTTGTGACTTCCTCTTTTCTCCGAATGTATATAGGAATATGTTGAAAATGTAGATATGTGCCACAGAGTCTGTGAATTGTATAGACATTGAGAAAAAAACACAAAAAAGCTTAAAAAAAATATATAAAAGGCAACAAAAGAGGAAAAACATACAACGGTGGCTCTTGAACTTTAAAGCCGCACTTTTTCATTTGTGTTCTTTATATTTTCTCTTTGGTACTTTTAGTTTGAAAAGGAAGAAAATTGCACATTTTACTTTTGATTGTTTTCATTTTTTTTATTTTGTACCAAAGACAAAACACATTGAGGTGGCAAACTGCCAGTCAAAGTAAAGATTTGCACAGCTTATAAGATACTGTAATGAATGTAAACATTTTAAAAACATATATATTTAAAAGTTTAGGTCAGCGGAATCTTGGGCATAGTTAGGGGTTATAAACTGTGAATTTTATTTTTTTTGTTTTGTTTTTGTAGTGGTCCAATTTTCTGACTCTGTACGTAAACTCTGAGGGTTTATTTCACAGTCTGTTGTCTACAATTAAAGAGACGGATTACCTTTGTAGATAAATGTAGACTTAAATATATGTAGTTTGTTTTCTTTCTTTTGATTTCTTTAGATCTTGATTTGTGTTCTCAGATTTTTGGAGGGTAGGTGGTGCTGCTACATTTCATTAATATAGATAAACTTCCAGAATCTGATATTTTCCCTAGCCAGATACGTGTTGTAGGCCTAAATGTTGTAAAAGAAAATATATATAAATATCTCTATTTTTGCTATTGTAATATGCACCCAAATATATTGAACTTGACAGAAAAAAAAGGAGAGCTTTAGAACTTCTAATACTTTGCCAATATTTTTGTTAACGTTGTTGATCATACAGAGCATGACCTGATACAAAAGCGTAAAAAAAAAAAAAGGAAAAATAAAAAAAAAAGCAAAAAAATATATATATTTTTGTACCATTTCTGCGAGATATGCTTATTTGGTTGTTAGGGACTTGAGTTTTCTTTTTGGTGGATTTGGTTTTATCCTGCCTGTGTTGGCTTTGTGGCTACAGAATGTGTTGTGATATTCCTTCTTGTTAGAAAAAGTTGCATTAGGGAAGATGGCTTCTTAAAGTAGACCTAAACTTTAACGTTAGATCCAATTTGAAAGTTTACGAAGTAAGCTGGGTGTTGTGAAGGGGCAAAGCTGGTTCTGCACAGCTCTCTGTTCTGGTCACCTTACCCAAATTAGGAATGTTGGTTGACATAACTCAAAGGGGCTCTGAGAGTTTCAGCATCAACAGTTTCTATTTACTTTCACTGAAGGCTCTGCTGATGGTTGTGCCATAGTAAAGGCCAATTCGGTTTTGGAACATGTGACCCACAATTTGAATAGCTTATGAACTTAATCCTCCAGCCTGCCTCGCTGTTGCCTGAGTAAACTTTTAAAGTAGACCTGACATTAAGAAATAGATCAACTTTAAATGATATACCAAACTAACCCAGTGACTTCAATAGCCTTATGTCTGGATCAGCCGTACGACTTTCTGTAGTTCATTTTTAGAGGATCCCACAATCTGAATAAAAGTGTTGAATACTGAGCTTTTTTTTTTTAAGGAGACATTTTAGCCTTCAAATGTTTGGTTCAACCGATTCCTCCAGTTATAACACATAGCAAGTTCTCACATCATCTCTTTGGTCCTTCAGAGTAGATAGGTCTCTCTAGAATATTTACTTCAGCTTTACTTCAGATTATCATTGAGGCAGAATGCAGGAGTAAGGCTATGTTTCCTCTGAATCAATCCCCAGGGATGTAGACACATCTATTGACTTTCAATAGAGGTGTTCCCACATGTGCTTCAGGGATGCGTTTGGTTGCGTTGCGTTAATGTCAACACAGTGCACAACCCAATACATGTAGGGAATGCATTGGGCACATCAAAGAAGCAATGGATTGCATTTTTGATTCACTCTCCCTGCATTCAAAGAGTGAAAAAATGCCCCTGGCGCTGGGTCAGAAATGCATTTGAATCCTTTTATTTAGAAGGTGACCTTGTAACTTTTGCCTAAATCAGATTGTGAGTCAAAGTAGTAGCAGGAGGAAAACATAGCATGGAGCTTTAAGCAGGGTACAGACGGCTCGATATTCAAGTCGTCTGATGTACCCTGCAGCAGCGGGATGACGTCATCACGCTGCTGTCAGATATCGGCTGGCTGGTGAGAGACGGCTCTGCCCGGCAGCTGAAGCTTTGCTTGGAGACCAGCGGTCTCTAAGCAAAGCATCGGACATCGCCGTAATTACGGTCATGTCAGATAAAACTGTTTTCGAGCGGAATTGATTTTTCCTGCTCAAAAACAGCAGTGGACGCAGATTATATGGGTCAGATAGATGGCCGTGATCACGCACGGCGCTCGAAATGCCCATCGTTCTGACCCTTATCCCCACGTCTGTACCCTGCTTTAACCAGCATTTCATCTCTTGTCAGGACATAGAGAAGAAATCCTTGCTATGTACTATAACTCACGGTGTTCCACCAATCTCAAAAGTGTTCCGTCGGCTGGAGCTCTCAGATTATATTTTCATTAACACATATATTCTTACAAATACATAGATTGAAAAATGTTAGTTTTGATATACCGAGTTTTTCTTGTTGCTGTAAATAAAGTTTGCAGCTCTTTGGTAGTTGTAATGCCAAAAATGATTGCTCCCTTTAGACGTGCCTTATGTTTCTTCTTTTTTTTTTTTTTTTTGTTTGGGGGTTGAATTTGTTTTTAAGGTCTTATTCTTAAAAGTAAATAGAATCTGAAAACTGCAAAGTGCATCAGAAATGCCCATTCTCCTTTTTATTGGCACCACTAGTTTGTGTAGGTATGGTAAAGGCAGTGTCCTCGAGACCTCGCTACTATCTCACCATTGGTCTGGTAATCTGGTGCATGCTCACACACTGGCCTGTAACATGGTGGTCTGTGTTTTCTGGATCCTGGAGGTTCCTTACAACACTAGAAAAGTAATAAGCAAATCTTTATACTAGCGGCAGTTTTTTTATTTCTTATTCATCTATGTAAATCCATTCTGTTCGTTAAGATTGTAGGCGACTTTTGTTATGACAAAACAGACCCACGTTTATACAGCTCTGCAATATTTAATAAAATGTAATTGTACATCGCCCTCTTTCAATCCTAAAGGCGGCCTTACACGGGTTTATTCTGCATTAGATTCCCAAACAATCGATCGCCATCAGCGATGATCGCACAGGTTGAATGCTGCCCACCTCGAGAGAAAAGACATGTTGATATTTCCCTGTTTAATCACCATTACTTTGGATAGGGGCGAGGGTATCCATCCAATTCCCCCAGGTGGTGCACATCGATTCCCCGAACGATCTTGGGGGATGCCTACGCCACCACGTTGTGATCGATTGCATGGGAATCAAGCAGTGTATTACTAGCTTTATACAGTAGAACCCATAACCAGTTTTGTTCATTTTCTAAAAAAAAGTAATTGTATAGGCATGAAGAGCAGATGAATAAGCTTATCATCGTTTCATTGTCCAACCAGCGAAGAGACCACAAATCTATGTAGTACCTGCAGCAAATGAAATCCGTTTAATCAAGTCTCCTGTTCTGCTAGACAGGGCTGTATAAATTGTAAAGCTGGGCATACATGGCTCAATTTGATTGTGCTCTAATCTGTTACCAAATTTTAGTTATCCAGGCTTCCTTCAAGCAGGATCAACCGGTACCGCTCGCTGAAGCTCTACCAAACAGGTTTCCAATATGTTGGAAAACCTTGTTCGATATATGTTGCTTTTGATGGGTACCCATGCAAAGCATTGGCTGAGCTGCATGACGCAGCAGTACTGCGTCTCCAGCTCTTTTGATATTGGGCTAAACGCAATGACGTCATCGTGCTCGATGGCTCATCTATCTCACATGCATCGACCCGTGTATGGCAGCCTTTAGGGCTAACATGTAAATGTCAGGGCTGATTAAACGGGAGTACAAATCAGGCTAGGTAATACTAATATATATTTAGCTGTTTGCCCGGTATTCAGCTTTAAATGGACTTCTCAGCATTTCTTTGCTTACCACTGTAGTCGATGTTGATCGTTAACCCATGGGATATGTCATTCTAATGTAAGGAAATCCTTAACCTTCTGAGCGTTCATGAAACTCAGCCCCAGTTAACTAGAGCCGAGCTCTAGGTCTCGCCGTCTGCTTACGGCGGTCGGGAGAATCGGCATGTATGCCGATGCTTCCGGGTCCGCCCCCGATCGCGTCACTGGTGACGCGAAGGGGGCGGGGGTAGGCGGCGCCATAGACCTCCGTCTAACTGGAGGGGCGTCGCTTTTCTTCAGCGTAAGAGACGCCGGACTTATGTGTAGGTCCTCCAGCTGAGCAGGAAATCGCGGCGGAGCATATTGTGCTCCGCCGCGATTGCCCGTGGCACGGTAATGAAAAAACCGTGCCAAGGGGGAAATGCTCAGGAGGTTAATAGAAACAAAAAATGAAACAACAGACCTTCCTGGAAAAGCACAGCATTATGTTACAGGTGTGTGACAATGTAAGCAGACGCCTTCAAAGCTGAAGTACCAATATTTTCCCATGGCCTGGGACGTCATTTCCATGAGTTATTTAAGGATTTAAACTCTCAGAAATAGCGTTAAGTGCTGCCAGACTTCTGTAATGTCTTGGTGGAATATGAATGCCTCCTAATAGTGCATTGAAAACAAGAATCCCTATTTTCCCAGTCAACTATAAATCTAAAGGATAATCCTGGATAGACACACGCTGCCTTGTTCACAAGACAAAAGATAATGTTTAAAGTGCAGTAACCCAAAGCAACTAGTGAGGTTTTGTGGTGGACTCTGTTATGAAATCTTATTGGTTGCCCTGGATTTTTGGCACTCTGTAAATCTTCATTGGTTTGCAGTTTAAATGAATAGGGCTATATGAGCACAGTTGGACAGTGTACCATCTCGTTTAATCCGTGTCCCATTTGCTTACTATGATTACCTAGGAATAGTTGACCCAGTCGCAGTACGCCTTGTCAACTATGGAAAATGTTTTTCTAGCTGCAGGATAAGAGTATACAATAAAATGTCTTCTTTACTCCACCCCTGTACACATGTAACAAAAAGCAAAACTTGTAAATTAGACCGCTATATATTTTTAAAGTAACATAGTATGAGATTTGGAGTTTTTTTTGGCTTGGGTAAAATGAACCATATTTCTCATAGGGCATCTAACGTGAATCTGACTTCACTCGAAGCATAGCTAGTCCAGGAAACCCAGTGCTTTGTCTCTTATCTCCCATTGATTTATATGGCAAACACTGACCGTCCCAGCCAAAGTTCCAGCAATCTCACAAAAAAATGACGTGTTCTATGTCTACGCCTTTGGCCCACACACTGAAGGGTCTCTCTTCAGTAGCTGCTATGTTCATGCCCAAGTGCGTTTTTTGGGAGGTGCTCCTCATACACATATATTTTGCACTTTGTCGTCCAATAGAAGACCAGAGCTTTCCGCATTACATTTCTTTTTTTATGACGTTAAGTAGCCGGCATACGTTTCGGAGTGCCTTATTAACAAGTTGTTGCTTCCTAGTCTGCTTCCTCAAGTCCTGCCCTTTCAAGGAACATGTACTGACTTCTCCGTTGATGAGCTTTGTTTAATGCAGCGGTGTGGTTTTCTGCAGGCATTTTCCACAACTCTGTCAAACACACAAATAATTGCAGAGATGTATAGCATCCAGTCAGATTCAGTAAAGCCGGGAAGCAATTGATTGTCTTACTTTTGACTACTGCTTTTTGTTCCTTGATAGAGTCCTACCTATATTTCAACGCACATCTATAATGTCCACTCTCAATTGTTAGAGGACAATCCAATGTACTGTATGGTTCAACCCCTCACTGCTGTAATAACACCCCAAGCCATTTTTATGGCAGACAAATAACTTCCAGGAAATCTTTTCCTCTGGCATTACACTTGCTTTAAATGAGCACAGGGCTATAGATAACACTCCAAACAACTTACAGTTAATCCTAGCTACCTATGCTTGAGTCCATACAGACTTGTCCCGGTATTCTATAAAGCACAAAAGACTCAGGTAACCCGCAGAAACAATTCAGAAACGTTTATGTTTTGGTCTTCTGGCTAGATGTGACTTTAATTAATCCATTTTGTGTCAAGGGACTGTGAAATTCAGGATTATTTAGACATGCAGGATGTATTGTACCGCAAACAGAGGACAATACTACATTGTTATTATGTATGATGGCCATCTATTCTAATTGGCTGTTGTGGCATTAGAGTAAATAGTAAGGCAGCATAGATTGCAGTGTTGTCCTGCGGTTGCCTTGTGGTTTCTTTTCATCACTTTTGTATGGAGAATGATAGTCTTCTCTTATTTGTAAAATGGCAGACATGCAGAGCTCTCACTCCTTCTGCACTGTAAGATTGGGGAATGCCTTGCCTATGGTAGACTCCTGAGCATGTTCAGTGCTGACTGTTGCACAAGTGAAGTAGTCCAGATCTATGTTCCAGACAATCTACCATTGTACCTCTCCGTTTTATCTACATCTACTACAAGGCACTCTGTAAATAATTTCTTTCCTTTGACATGAAAAGATTTTTATTATGGGTGCTCATACATAGATGTAATGTGGGCGAATATATTTAGAAACTCGAGAGAAAAAAAAGAGAGAAGAGTTGTCCATTGCAGCCAATCTGATTGCAGTCTGCCATTCTCCAAGGCAGCTTCAAATGATAGAACTCAATATGTTGCAGGAATATTTTTAGAAAGTCCATCCCCATCATATTTCTAAAGTTTGATTTACTTTATTCATCCTCAAATATCACCTCAGCTGAGGTTCCTTGAATCATGAATGAGTGAGTGAAACAGTCTTGACTGTTTTTAGGAATGTTCCGCCTAAATGGCCTAAAAGCAAAAGGATGCTTGGTCCATCCAGAGCTCAGTACTCTCACCTGTATGGCTCTTCCTGCATAGTTTGTATGGAAATTAGTGTGGTGGCCCTTCATTTCCATTGTCGAAGACCTTCTTTTCAAACCCTGACCTCAAGTCCCACCTGCAGTTTGTTTTCTATAATGCATTAATAGTAAGCTGTGTACCACCAGTGTGCATCAACTAAACGTATGGTAACCTACATGCACCATTGGTGGGACTTGAGAGCAGGTTTGGTTAACACTCTTCTAAGCTTTGAGTGCTACAGACACCCCACGGGTACAGCTGAAGCACCCATGGGTACGAACCCATAAATGTTTCACTTCTGTATGTCACAAGAAAAATGTATTGTATAACTTATCCACCCACTGCTTTTCTCTTCATGCCATTCCTTTTCACCCCTATTTTCAGTGACAACGACCACGGTCACTTCAGTTCCTAGATGGCCACACAGTGTTATTGCCAGTTTGTATGGAGAGCAGGTGTTGAGAGATTTTAGACTTACCTTTTTGGTTTTTTTCCAACTGACACTTTATTTTGTAAGTATTTATGTATATGTACAAAAGCACTTTGTTAAGAGGAAATAGTTTTGTTTTACATACATACGTATATATATGTATATGTCATTTCCTGCCATTTGCTGCTAACTCTGGACTGCTCTGTATGCTGCAGCAATACTTGATGTAAACTAAATACAGCTGGCAGTTATGATACAGAGGAAAGTTATGCCTCAGGTTGGTTTGAACTTTTGATCTTGTCACCAGGGACATGGGTAGGACAAAACTGAATTTTAGATATTTCATGACAGGTCCTGAATTGGTGTTAACCCTTAAGTGTTTTCTGTTTTTTGAGTTGATATGTATCAAAGCTCTCCTAGCTATCTGATGATTTGGTAAATTGGCCAGAAAGCCCCAGTAAAACGGCAGCAACATGCTTCTATGGGGCTTAGCTTGTTTACAATGATGAAGCAAGTATGCAGAATGTTCTGACCAAGGACCAATGTTACTATAATTAGTGACTGTCTGAGCTTGGCCCAGACCACCAGGAGCCACCATGCACCCTCCACACAATGACACAGTTTTAGAAGAAAAAGCTGTGCGGCTTTATTCTATAACCAGGAGACTCTGTGGTATTTAAAAACAGTCTAGACATGGTTGTACTTCGATGCCAGTAATATACTGCTTCCTCTATTGTCATAATATATATATAAATATAAAATATACATTTATATATTATAATGTAAATCTTTTAGTGTATAGTTGCATTGTAAAACTTCATTATGTATATATGTTAATTTCCACATGTATGTAGTTTCAGGTCAGCCAGATTCTAGCTACACAGGGCGCATTTGGGTTTCTGACATTAACCCTTTATGTGTGTTGTAACGGCCCCTCGGCAAATTCATTTGAATGTTATCACTTTTCTTGCCATGCACACGTCACGCAAGGCTGGGATGATTCATCTTAGGGAGATGATGTATTGCAGGTTATTCCCCGAGATCTTGGATGTTCTATAGCTACCAAGATAGAAGGTGAGATTTTCATTTCAGAACGGGAAAGTAACCACGCGATCCTGTCTGAGAGCACACGCACACTTGTGCAGGCCCTTAGGAATTCCTTTGATGGCAAAGCCCAAAAACCACCCTGCGCAAATCGGGCGTTTATTGGGCAGTTAGCAACTGCCCGTGTAAATAAGCCCTTAGCAGAGAGGAGATTCCGTGGTCACCTTTCTCCTTCGCACCCTGCATCCCCTGGTTCCTTATCTTGTACTGCTTTCATCACTGCCTGTATTAAAACATCATATATCTTCTGTTACCCTCATTCCCTAATAAGGTGTATTAAAGGTGATTAGGAGCTCATTAGAGGATAATATTTTTAGTTCTCCAACTAGACAGCAGCGTTAGGCAGGGAACACTGGCATAGATATGGGCCAGATCGATGGTAGCTTTAAGCCCAGTGAGCGCTCACCGCCATCTATCTGGCCCACATCTAATGCAGCCACCCCTGTTTTTGAGTGGGACCAATCAACCCCCATCGAAAATGGGTATATTGGACATGACCATAAAGCACGGTTGATGTCCATTGCTTTGCATGAGGACCGTGGGTCTCCATGCAAAGCATCGTCAAAGCTGGAGACACAGCAGGGCTGTGCCTTAAACTCCTTCGATGTCGGGCAGCAGAGCGGTGATGTCATCGCGCTGTTGTAGGGAACCTCGAATGGCTCCTGTATCGAGCCGTGTGTTCCCAGCTTTAGCTGTTGCTCTGTGTTAGAGAAGCCATACACAGGCAGATTCGGTAGATAAGGGACCGACTGCAGCGTTATGACGTCCTCATGCTGCAGCCGGCCACTCAGCATTGGTGGGCACCGTGCAATTCCACATGCAGAAGGATCCTGGTTGATCTGACCAGATGGGCGCACCCAATTTGTGCCCGAACAATGCGCACTATGGTCAGCCAGGAAAATCAGGTGGGAATCGGCTTGTGTATGCCTACCTTTAGATTTGTTGCCAGGCTATTAGCATATAGCATCTCATGCAACCTTAACAAGCAGTACATAAGCTTTAAAGCAAACCCCTATTCATCTCTGTAGCATGTAATAGTTCCTCTTTACATGCTATGTAAAGTAATTCATAACTGACTAAATGACTCTGCACAGAGCCTGCCGCTACAAAGTTCCAAAAGTTCCAAAGCCTAGTTACTACTGGCTTAGAAAAAATTCTTTGGGGGGTATTCTCCGAAGCTGTAACCCTGAGCTAACATTCTCTGGGCGAGTGTGCACTGTCCTTTAGCTCTTCTTCCTGGTTCTACATCGATGATGTCGGTGATGATGGTGGGGGTTGTAATACAGGCATCGGTGTGCCAGGTCCGCACCGATGACACCGGCAATGTGCGTTTGGGAGGGATAGTCCAAGGAAATATAAATATAAGATTTTATGATCATCTGTTTATATTTCTTGTACATCTTTGGGAATACAAAATGGCAAGTAAGCGTACCGCCAGGGAGCTCTCTAAATTCTCAAAGTTAGTCCATAAAGAAAGCCACCAGATTTCTCCATTTTTATTAAGGTACTTGCATACATAGCACATTCATCATGGTGGTATTATTTTATTGACATCTAGCCCTAAACAACTTTATTCCAGTATTACTTTGAAGTACAAGTCAATTCTGCTGCTGATGACCCTACTGTAGGTCTGGCAGCGCACTTTTTAGACCCAACTGTCTGTTTTGTCCCCCTTGCCTGTCGTGTGTGTGATGTTTTTTTATAATTGTGCCTTACTCGTACATTCAGATAGAAGCTGGCCTTGTTCTAGGGCCATTTTTTGTGTGGACCATTTGAGAAGAAATGTTTTAATGTTTGTGATATAAGAAAACGAGACGTACCTTATCCAAGGAGACAGTTTTGAGTGCCTCTCTCCTGCTACGGGGCTAGCTTGTAGATTTTCTCAGTGATCACATTATATACGACAAGACTACAGCAGTTTTTCCATGATAAAGATCATTTCACCGCAGGTGACAGAATGCGGTCATATGCATCTCCTATTGTTCATTTTCTCCACATCTTTCCGACTCTAATTCATGCTGTGTATCTAATTAAAGAGTGTTCATAAACCACCAGACTTGCAGCCAACCTTTGTTTGGATGATACCAGCCCAAATAATATCTCTACTGGTCCTTGTCTGGATTTCCAGGACCTGTTGGACCAGTTGCTCACTGGGACATGAAACCGAAAAACCACGGACTCAATCTACTTTGGAAGCTCTGGTTAATGCTGCTATGGGTCATTGTGGAGATGCATATGAGAAACGACTCCTCTACTCCACAGTAGTAGTTACTAATAATATTTTTGCACATGATTTATCAGCTGATGACACTTTAATATAAAATAAATATGTTCTTGCGGATTCCTTGTTTGGGATGGTCCCAAAATAAGAAATACATGTATTGCATTGTTCATGCTGAACTGTCTATTTACAGTCTGCTAAGTGTTGACATCTGTTTTCCTGCAAACTGTTTCATTGTAGAGGCATGTTTTTGTACAATCCATTGAACTCCTAACCATCAGTGTGTGTTTCATTCGAAATAATACCAGTGATCAGTACATGCGCACAGTCTCTGCCTCTACTGCAGCCCTCCATTCCACAACATCATCAGGGTTCCGGTAATGGACAGAAACTTTGCTTTTAAAATTTTGCATGTCAAATCATTGTACCACCATGTTTACCACTGTATAACAGATGTGTGCCCCTTGTATATTGAATGCACAGGAGGAGGCTTAGTGTCTGGAATAGAATCTGGAGTATGTAATGCAAAAGTAAAAAAAAAAAAAAATACTGTAAAAAAAATGGTGTTTCCAAAATGTCTTTTATTTCAGTCTGTTTCGCCTTTTATTTAATAAAGCTATTTTGTCTCTTCACAAATATTGTGTATGTTTTCTTTTTTTATTTACTTAAGGCCCTCATACACCTTACAATCTTACCATACAACTTCTGTACAATCAACTTTTCTTCTACCAAAACCATGTAATATGAGGAGCTTTCTAAATCTTCCAATCAATATGTATTCCATCAGGGAGGACCCGGCACTACATAGCAGTAATATATACCTTCCGATCACTATGTATTCTATCAGGGAGGACCCGGCACTACATAGCAGTGATATATACCTTCCAATCACTATGTATTCTATCAGGGAGGACCCGGCACTACATATTTGTTGGTAGATCTAATGGAAATTATATGGAGCAATCTAAAGGTGTATGGGGGATTTAGACATGAATCCTGATCACTTTGTTAGCTTCCAATCAACTTCTATGCAAACAGAAGCTGCTATTATTTTGGGTGATTTGTGTTGAAGATGGAATGTGGAACAAGTCAATATTGTCTGGATAACAGCCTTGTCTATTCTTACTCAATGCTCGGTGCACTTCCTGTTCTGTGTTGTAATCCAGTGTAAAAACTTTCCAGCTCGTGCACAGAGGCAAAGAGCAGTTGTAACAATCACTACCACTGCCTTTTCTATCCTTTCAGGGGCCCTATGCATGTTCTTGCTTAGTGCCCTGTCGACTGTGGGGTGTGGATGCTATTGGTGAAGCTGCCGACGTGGCCTCCCTGTGCAGTTCTGAACACTGCGAGCTGCTGAGGGGACAGGGGTGGCTTCACTGGAGGGGTAAGGAAAAGAAAAGGAACAAATCTGTACACACCACTCCTCCTTTGTCTTCTTTTTCTCCTTCCCCCTCCAGCCTCTGACAGCGCTACCGCCTCCTGGAACTAAATGGGGTCCCAGGATTCCAGGCCAAAAACTGATCGAGTGGCTTGCCAGACAGACTAACAGGCCTCCGCATGGGTCAAGACCTTTGCTCCATAGCCCCCCCCCCCCTGATTATTTGTGAGGGGGAGTGCATTTTGATTGCAAAATACAGACCTCTTGGCTGATCTCTGTTTTGGAGAGTGGGCACATACACCATATACAGGATCACCTTTGTATCAAATAGGGTAGTAAGGCACAAGACGTATACAGCTATAATGTGAGAAGCCCTCCTTAGCCAGTAGAATCCTTGCCACTGCTCCCTACAGACCCCACCTAAGGGCTTGTTTCCATTGAT
>CM070034.1:37934189-37944544 GCA_036250615.1 Ptychadena robeensis | reverse complement strand
CCCCCCCCCCCCCCCCCAGAATAAGGGCATTCTTCCCACTTGCTTTCAATATTAGGGACATTCTTCTTAATGACCACCAATGTTTTGTAAGCTACTTTGTTCGTATGTATGTTGCTGGGGCAGCTAGTTACAGAAATGTCTAGTTTTTTGGTATATGTGATTTATTTCAGCAATCAGACTGTGTGGAGGAAGGCAAATCTTTCTTGCAAATTAGCGATCGATAACTCTGAGAAGGATGAACTGCTTGAAGGAGGTGATCCAACAAGACAGAGGTATGTTCTTCACTTCTATATCTGTGCGTTTCTGCAATCATTATGTGTATAAAAACGGAACCAGGCCTGAACCAAAAAAGTGTGTGCATCCCAAAACTAAATAAACCATAAAAGTTTAGAATAGGACTGTGAAGGGTAACTATTGTATTTTCTGTATTAAGCCCATTCCCTCAGAACGGTAGGACTTGTTCAATCTGTACATCATGAAATCTATTTGGTATTATTGGGTTAGTTCTTTGCAATTGTGGAGAACTTTGTTGTGTTTAAGAAATAGACAAATGTAAACTAATTAATATTGTAATGTTTACTTTATATTTAATTTAATTAAACTTTCTCACTTGCACCTGTTTAATAATTCATGGCTTCATTAACATGGCATCTTATTTACAATTGTAAAAGCCTGTCTCACCTGTCTTAGGGAGCAACAATTGTCACACTAAAAACCTAGGTATCCCCAGGGACAAGAACTTGATGTTCAGTTGATGTCAAAGGGGCTAATAGTCCATTCTGATTTTAGGAACTAAATCTCTTTGCCTGTCTGTATTTCTGTATGGCTTATGATAGTGTACATGTGCAATGGAAGATGGTTTGATTGCTCCATATCAGACACATATTCATGAACCGTACATTGCAATTCCTAAAAACTTGCCATTCATGTGAAGTCCAGCAAAATATGGCAAGTGTGTAGGGAGTGCATCACCATGCATGCCATTATATATGCTGTTTTAAGTTTCCATCTTTCTCATTGTTATACCATTATGGACATTGAGTGTTAAGCTATTGCTTAAGAGGCTGATGTCCTTACGTCACAGGGAGCATGATGCGTACCAGTAACCTATATTTATTCCTTGATGATAGAAATGTGATATAAATTTGCTATATGTAGAAGATATATTGTAATACAATCTGTCTATTGCTTTCTTGAAACTGCATGCTAGAAACCAAAAGGTTATTTTTTATCTTTCTGCCCCACAGAAAAGTAACCAAAGAAAACCTGACGGAATCCACGAGCAGCATCACGGAGAGTCTAATGAGTGTCAGCCGAATGATGGCTCAGCAGGTGCAGCAAAGTGAAATAACCATGCACACTCTAGGTATGGACACAGTTCTCCCTTATGCCCCCCATACACCTTTAGATCACTCTGTACAATTTCCATTAGATCTACCAACAACTGTATAGTATAGTTGCCTCCCTGATAGAATACATAGTGATTGGAAGGTATACATCACTGTTATGTAGTGCCGGGTCCTCCCTGATAGAATACATAGTGATTGGAAGGTATATATCACTGCTATGTAGTGCCGGGTCCTCCCCGATAGAATACATAGTGTTTGGAAGGTAAATATCACTGCTATGGAGTGCCGGGTCCTCCCTGATAAAATACATAGTGATTGGGAGGTATATATCACTGCTATGTAGTGCCGGGTCCTCCCTGATAGAATACATAGTGATTGGAAGGTATATATCACTGCTATGTAGTGCTGGGTCCTCCCTGATAGAATACATAGTGATTGGAAGGTATATATCACTGCTATGTAGTTCCGGGTCCTCCCCGATAGAAGACATAGTGATTTGAAGGCTTAGTAAGGTCCTCATATTACATGGTTTTGGTAGAAGAAAAGTGGATTATACAGAAATTGTATGGTAAGATTGTAAGGTGTATGGGGGGCTTTATCATGATCCACTGTTGTTCCACGCAGATTGTTATGTCCAGTATATTAGAAGATATGAGGCTTCATCCACTTAATGGTTTCCACTTTGTAAATGATCAAGAATAGGCAGAGTCAGTTTACTTTGAATATCCAATCACGTGTCAAATTTTTTTTAAAAGGTTTGGTGCCAGGTCCAACTTTTAAACAGTATACACTTCTACACCAAGCATAGTAAGATCGTATTCTTTCCTTTCCTATGGATTCCATAGTGCAAGCCGGGACCTGCAGGTGAACTTCCAGCAATGGTGGGCACAGAAAATGCTACAGCACAGTGCTGTGGACATCTTCACTCCGATATTTGGGTTACCCAATATTGGCCGTTACTCACTTCCCCGATGATAAGACACTGTCTTATGTTTTTTAAAAGCCAAAATATGCCCCAGGTCTTATTTTCAAGGGGGATGTCTTATTCTGCTCACTCAGTGAAGGGGACAATGAATGGCACAGACTCACTTTTTTTGGGGTTCTACCGGCCAGGTAACAGACTGCGTTAAGATAAGGCAGGGATGAGCAGCTTGTCCTTCCTGGTGCGGAGGCTCGTGCGCGGGACTTTGCAGTCACTTCCTGCTCCGCTCTGCACCGCAGCCAGCCCTGACGGAGGCACACAACTTCCTATTGTACTACCCGAATGGGAGATTCGGGCTTAGATCGGTCTGATTTGGGGGGGGTGGCTTATTTCAAAGTTCTATGCAAAAATTGGGGGGTCTTATTTGGTGGGGATGTCTTATTATCAGGAAAACACAGTAGAAAAAGCATGAAGTCGACCAGGGTGGAATGTTTATTCTGCCTTTGCGCCAGGGACATAAACCTCTTCTCCATAAGCATCATAATGGTACTCTGTCTTGGATAGTCTTTTTAGTTCAGTAAGAAGCTACTTTTCAAACAAATAACTGTTTGTTATTTCAGGATACTGTACCTTCTAACTGCTTATTATTCACTTACATTTTTCTCTCTCTCAGCCACCTCATCTAGGACCATCCAGGAAGCCAACGAAGAGTTCAAATCTATGTCTGGAACCATCCAGCTTGGCCGTAAACTCATTACCAAATATAACCGCCGTGAGCTGACAGACAAGTTACTAATATTTCTGGCCCTTGCCTTGTTTCTAGCAACTGTACTGTATATTGTGAAGAAGAGACTCTTTCCGTTCTAGCAGTGGCATTACACTTTATTACTGATTAACAGCTGCTAGCAACACCTTACCCGGACATAGTGAGATGTGCGGCAAGTCAGGCAGATACCAACCTATGGACTCAAGTGTTCTTATGTTTTTCAGCCAAAGGTGTTTCTTAAAGTACATCTGGCTGCTGTGTTGCTGCTGTGTCACAACCTTAACAATGCTCTAATCCAGTTACTATGTGGTAAAAAAAACAAAAAACCGCTTTATGAAAAAAAAAAAAAAAAAACATCCTTTACCCGCCTCGATTGAACCAAATCGTCCATCCACTTGCTCCCCTTTTGTAGACACAGCTTTGCACAGTGGAAACTTTTAAAAAACATTCAAGGCAGAAATCATGAGGTGGATGATCGTCAAGTTACAGGCTTTTTCATCTCACTGTAGGTAAAGCCTACATGAAAATGGCAATTCTGCTCTGAGAGGGAGTGCAGCATTGTTGCCACACTGGAAGTAACGTGTTCTTTTTGACTTTCCAGGGGAACTTGCAGGTATCACTGGATTTCCAATTAAGTGCTCAAATAACTTTTATACGGAAGCCCATAGGTCTACTTTAGGAAGCACACTGCAAAGGACGAAGATCATTATTTATCCTTATGGTTGCTATGAAATGGCAGCTCTTCTAAGAGAGAGGCAGTGAAGGGACTTAGGCAAACTACATGGGTAAGCCATAGGTGTTAGTGAAAATGTATGTAGATTTTTATTTAATAAGACAGCCTTATCATTTACAGATGAAAAGCGGGACAGGTTATCATTTACAGATCAGGTAGATGTATTTATCCTGTATACATAATAAAATCCTGAAACTTCAATATTAGAATTCAATTTGTATGCAGAATGAATTTCAGCCAATCAAGCACAGCAGCTGCAGAATTTGATTGTATAAACTTACAGTTGGATGCTAAATTTGCAGCATTTTGTCAGGCATCTCTAGTCATGTGTTGGATTTCTGGCTACCTGTGTATGTATTCACAGGGTGGCATGGACACGTCTAAGCCACCAAACCCACGGATTGCCAGAGATTTGTGGGGTGGACTTCCCCCATTACAGCAACATTGCGTCCTATTCATTTAAATAGAAAAATTCAGCTTTGAAACATCCATTGATTTGAATTGATGTGTTGGAAGTATTTGACGGCATCGTCTAGCCTCTGTTGTTGTGATGGATGGGCTGTGCCCATGCAAGCAGTGGACACAAGCCCTTTTCGGTTTATGAGACAATGAATCTGACAGCTAAACCAGAAAACACATATTTCAATAGCAGGACTGGCTACAAATAATTACAGACACTGTGAAAGAGTTTAGAAGTTCCCTTTCTAATTAGTTTTTACCCCTGTAATCCATGGATATTAGACATCCCATAGTTTTGCCCAAAAAAAAATTTTCATATACATATACTTTTACATACAGTCCTATGTAGAGCATATTGTAGCCCATTTCAAATATTTTACTGATGTGCCTTTATATGACAGCAGGACCTCTTAATGTTTCCCAACGGCCACCAACAGGTCATTCTGTACTTCCAGGTAGAAAACAGAAAAAACGAATTGCTTTGTAATTCGCTTATTAATTATTTAGCATACTATATAAACCCAGAGCCAATGAAAAACATGACAGTATATTCTCTGAAACAACACACTACATCTTATCCTATGTCTGTTTCTGTGGATTTTAACGTGTCCTTTGTTGACTTGTGTAAGTTGTACATATTTCCCTTTAAATGTGCATTGTGTAAATTCCTGTAAATAATAATTTTATAATTGTTCTGTCCTTTCTTCATTTCATATTGGGTAATAGTTTGTATTTTGAATTATAGGATGTAACTTCATCTCCCAGCACAAAGGAGTGAAGAATAAACAGATAAGGCACATGACATTAAAGGTGGGTTTACACATGTAGATTTTTTCTTCAATCAACTACCAATTAGATTTTTTGTTCGATGTCGTTGTGGAACATCGTTTGTTCATATATCGAATGTATTTTTTGTTCGCCCATCCCGATATCGAATGAAAATACAAATTTACAACAACAGATAAAAAATTACCTACACGTTCAATGACCTTGCAAACCATTTTTTGTTCGAGGTCGAAAAAGATTTATCCATCGAACAAATTGACCATTCTAGATTTTTGTTCAATCAACCATAAAATCATTAATTCTTAATTAATTGAATGAAAAAATCTACAAGTGTAAACCCACCTTTATAGAGGGTTGAACAACAGTCCTCATGGTCACATACAGACCAGATTTTGGTTAGAAAAAACACATTCTGGAAAAATTCATTGTTTAGTTTTCTGATGAGGTAATACTTAAAATATGTGTGGATCCAGGCCCTAATGGCTGAAGTTAGTAAATAGAAAATACTGGTTTGGAACAGCTTTTGTCAACATTTTCACCCAGGCGTAAGGGCTAGTGGCCACTGGGCGTCATGTACTTATCAGTGTGACAACAGTGTGCCAATTATGCCCAACCCATGGATTGACGCGTTTCCTTTTGCATTGATTCCTTAAGGTGGCCATACACCATGTAATATGGGGACCTTTCTAAACCTTCCAATCACTGTGTATTCTATCAGGGAGAACCTGGCACTACATACCATATTTTATGGTCCAAATGCCCGACCCCCCGCAGACGAGTGGCCGCACCTTGGCTTCCCTCCAGCTTTCCCGGCAAGGAGATTAGCCAAGGAGATGCGGCCGGTGTCCGGATCTCCCATCTGAACTGTTTAATTGCTTATACCAGAGCCCTGCTGGTATAGGCAATGAAGAAAGAGATGGATGAACTGCAATCTATCCCTCTCTCCGTGTCCATGGGAACTGCAATCACTCCGCAGCTTCCAGGGACACAGGCACAGCCAGAGAGGGAGAGGAGATTTACAGCTGTTCCCCACCGCTCCTTCCGATCTGAGGTGGTGACGTGATACGCTAGTACTACTACTAGTGACATCTACTGGCTGAATTTGATATTGCATTAATTTAATTCATTGCATTAACCCAATTAATGTGAAAACTTTTATGTACATTTTTTTTTCTGGGTTTCCTGCTCTAAAAACTGGGTTCGTCTTATGGTCCGGTGCGTCTTATAGTCCGAAAAATATGGTAGTTGTTGGAAGATCTAAAGGAAATTGTATGGAGTGATCTCCAGATGTATGGGGGAGCTTTACATTTAATAGACTAAACTGCAGTAGATTGAGTTACTTGAGGGCCCATTAGTGCGAATACAAGTTTCAAAGCTGCTTATATCCCATATAACGGTATGAAAATCCCAAAATAAGTTTCCTGACTACCTAGAACTTTTTCTTTCTCTAGAGTGATGCAGGCAGGCTGCTCTCATTCCTCGGGACACTGGGCAATCTATTTTTACATTGTTATCACATGTCAATCCACTGGAGGAAAGGCCACAAGGGCAGACTTCCTGTGTACAAACAGAACCATTTTCTCTGGAAAAGTTATACTGTCATGAAACTTATTTTTGGTGTTTTAACCAATGTCACGTCAGTAAGTACAATGACTGAAATCAGTATCTTCAATGGTCTTGGTCATTATTGCTTATAAAGTAACTGACAATGTGGGGTCTCCTATAAAGATGATATATATTTTTTTCATTACTACATGCATCATCTTCTTTACATTTTACCTGTGAAGAAAAGTTTTGTTTTTGCATTAAAATGTATTTGTACATAGGCAATAGCCAATTATTAAGAATGACACTGTGGCCACACCTCTTAAATGTGATTATACATAAAATAGAATGTTCCAGGTCCAGTCTATGGCGTTGCTGATATGTGGGCTGCGTCTAACTCTACATGCTGCGATTCCACCAACTGGCTGCTCTCTTCTTTATTAATGTAACAGCCACCATAGGGAAGCACAGTGGAGAGTTCTCATACCAGTTACTCACTAGTTCTGCGAGTGAAGGCTGGAGTGGCATATATAAGATAAAGGCAGCCAATGAGTATCCTCTCCCAATGATGTTCGCAAAGTTTTGTAACCTGCATACTCACTAATCTAGTCTCAATAAGAAATGTTGGGACTGCCATTGCAAATTTTACAAAAATTCTAGCTGTATTGTTTTAGACCAAGAACAATAGATGCGCATTAAATGCTCCCATTTAATAGGCCAATGCACGCAGGAGCCAGTGTTTTCTGGCCCATTGAATATATTGGGCAGGGTTTCAGGCACGTCTAACAGATGAATGCCAAACATGCAGTGGAGCCTTGGCCTAACTGAATCTGTGAACCATAGTGCACTGACTTAACTGACTTCACTGACTTAACATTCCTATTTTGGATCAGACACTTTCTTTTAAGTTTTTTCGGTTTCGAGATGCGCTTTGGCTCCCCGCCAGCTCTTCTGGCAAGGAGATGAGCCGGGGAGCTGTCAGATGTGAGATCCGCCCACGGCTGGATCTCCCATCTGAACTGTACAATTGCCTATGCCAACAGAGCCCTGCTGGCATAAGCAATGAAGAAAGGGATAGATGAACTGCCATCTGCCCCTCTCTCCTTGTCCGAGGAAAGTGCAATCACTCTGCAGCTCCCACGGCCACAGGCAGCCAGGGAGGGAGAGCAGAGGAGAGAAGACTGGGCAGCCTTCCCCCCTCCTCCCGATCAGTGAAGAGGTGACGTGATGTGCTGTGTGTATGTACTGCTGCTAGTGACATCTACTGGTTAAATTTGATATTGAATTAATTTAATATTGCATTAACCCAATTGATGTGAACACTTTTAGGGCTTGTTTCCACTGGTGCGGTTTCGTGCGGATGCGGGCGGAATTAACCACGCAGCCGAATCCACGCGAAACAGCATTGCATTTGTGCGCGTTTGGCATGCGGTTTGCGTGCGGATTGAGAAGCGAATTTTCTTAAAACGCGCCTCTAAATCCCCGTCCGCATCATATGCGGTTTGACCGCATCCAATGATTTCCTATGGGTGCGGTTGTGCACGGATTGGGGATGCGGTTGGAATGCGGATGCAGTTTAAAACGCTGTAGGTAGTGTTCAAAACCGCACCCTAAACCGTGTCCGCATCCATCCGCATTCGTCCGTGCACGACTGCACCAGTGGAAACTATATTGAGGTTTCCAATGGATGTGGTCGGATTCGGCGGCGCGGTTAATTCCGCCCGCATCCGCACAAAACCACACCAGTGGAAACAAGCCCTTATATATCAAATATTTTTTCCAGCTTTAAAAACTGGGTGCTGGGGTCTTGTTGTCCGGTGCGTCTTATAGTCCAAAAAATACGGTAAGTCCTAACTTATGGCTAGCTAGGTCTGCAACTGGCCACACCATTGTTGATGCCTTAACACACATACACAGCAGGGGATGAAGTCATTTTGATTGCTGTTTTGATTAAAGCCGGCCATAGACGTCTGGATGCCAGGACGATTTTCTGGCAGATTGACCGTACTTGATGATGTCATCATGCACGGCTGGTTGTGCTGAGAATCGGCTGCTCACCCTTAGTGTGTCGGCATTTACTTTGGCTCCATAGTAATGGCATCGATCTAAAATTATGGACATGTCAATAATTTGTTAGATCAATTTATGGTGGCCACTTTAGATTTGTGGAAGATTGATCGCCGCAACCACATACAGCAAATGATCCTCGGCTAAATCGGCCGCAAATCTAACCTATGACCACCTTTGTGTGGGAGACTTGTCAGACTTCTGCATAGAGTCATTTTCCACGAAGCTCAGTGACCATTTTTTGTCAGCCCACAGCCGACCATGGAGTAGACTTTTTCTTCTGGAGCTGAAGATGCATAAGAACAAACAAAAGCCACCACCGCAAGCCATAGACACACTTGAATAGTTCTCAAAGAATCTTTTTTTATTATGAAAAAATATACAGATTAAAGCGCACCTAAACCCACCAGACAAACGTTTCCCCCTAGCTAGGCAACCCCACATTATTGGAGCAATCCAGAAATAAAAAATCCTTACCTGTGAGAAGATATATGTATATTTCTCCCCTCACTCCTCCCTATCTCACTAGAGCCATGGCTACAGATAGAGCCGACAGTGTCTCACATGGACATTCTTCTTCAGCTGTTCACGTTTTTTTTTCTGCTTTCACTTTGTGTCCATTGACAGACATTGTATCTAGCGCCCCCAGTGGCTGCCGACGTTATTACAGCCTTAACCTCTTCAAGACTGGAAGCTAACACTGAATCTAAAATGGCGGCTCCCACAGACAGCAGCAGGATAGATAAATATATATTTTTTAGGTTTTTGAACAATTTTGGGACAGTTTAGAGGTAAGTAAAAATGTACATGGCATTTTGACTCAACATGACATTTTCTTAATGTGTTTTTTTATTTTTTAGTTTAGGTGTGCTTTAAGTTCACCCCAACTCCTGATAGCATCTTGGCTATGTGTGCCACTAGTATTGCCTATAAAACACCTTTGTGAATGGTGTTTCAGGCAGTGTCCACACCGAGCCTTATTCATGCTGTATGGTAACTTTATATTTATAAATTAAGTGCTTCAAAGTCTTGTCATTTGGGTATGATATAGGTACATTTACTGTAATCTCACAGGACCTCGGAGACGAAGCTGTCCAAATGTTATTGAAAAGATCCATGTAAACTGTTCCCAGGCCTGGGGTCTTGTCCTGGTGGCAACGTTTTGCTCCTTTGCCATCCAGCTGCTAATATTCGGCATACATTCCCAGTCTGGATTCTGGCCAGTCCTGTCATCAGGTCACTCACATTTCATTGACATGTTTCCTGCTGTAGACATGTATAAGAATGCAGCCTGAACTCCACTGACTTTGAAGGTTAGAGAACAGCTGCGAGCTGTAGATTTTGAAGTATTTGCAGCAAAGGATTAATTGCAATTAGCTTTTCAATTAGCGACTCTCGTGAGCACATGAAGACTATTCACAGTAGGTCATACTAAATCGCAGGAGCCATGGGACGGATAGAGGAAAACAATGACAAAATAGTCTGGCGGTCTGACGGAAAATTAGGCCGTCCCAAGGGACCGATCCGTCACATATGAGACATTTTATATTCTGTGTCTGGCCATGGTGAGTAATCATCCCCGATCTTCACAGATTCTCTGAAATAAGATATTATAGCTGTGTTCTTCACGCATTGAAAGGAGAAGTGGTACCATGTAGTCACAGTGTGATGCAGATGTACCCATGATTTTTAGGACTAACAACTCTACTGACTCACCTCATGCCACCA
>CM070034.1:37919886-37934089 GCA_036250615.1 Ptychadena robeensis | reverse complement strand
AGGACGGAGGTCTCTATGGCTTTATATAAAATTAAAACCAACAACATACAAACCTGCCTTACCCAAACGTTCCCAGGAGAAGCAATGCCATTGGTCACATCAGTGGTTGTGGGTCATTGTCACAGTAAATTTTAATCTTTTTAATAAATAATAATTACGGACGTTCTCTTTTATACGTTTCAAGTTTTACTAAGATTTATTACGTTTATTAAATAAATTTTAGGGAATGTTATAGAGAAAAAGGATGTAATTTAAATTGTTGTCCAATTCCACTAGCCCTCCTATACTGAGAGACATTGGCTGTAAGCAGGCGCTGCGTGTATCTCTGCTCTAATCACTCCTCGCTCCTCCTGGGTGCCGTCTATTGACAGGAGGGAGGAAAGAGAGCAGGGAGTGATCAGAGCAGAGAGGCAACAGATCTCCGACTCTCAACATATATCTCAAGGGTTGCAATGTTCGTATTTGTCTCTTTGGCTGAATAAGTTTGCCTACCACTGCCCTAGGTACTGTGCAAAGCGATCACCTTACAATGGATCATCGAATTACACGATCGTATGTTCCTATTGAATCAGGAACCGATCACAAAAAAATCGACACATCTATGGCTATCTTTAGGGTAAAAAATTCACAAAACAAATTAGAATTTGAAGCCTGTAAGCAGTGTGTTTCTGAAAGTACAGATTATCTTTTTAACATTTGGGAAACCAGCTCTTGTTTTAGTAGAGGCTAGATATGACAGTTCCAATACTTCCCTGATGTCCATGGGTCTTTAATATACAAACACTGTTTAAACACATTAATACTAACATTAAAACATATATAGCAACGAGGACACACTAGTGTTTGGATATACCTGCATAACATTTCATTTACACCTATGGTGTATGCTGACAGATATGAATGGGCTTTTGTGATTACCCTAAAAACTCACTAAACAGAAGAGATGGGAATCAGCAACATAGAAAGAATGGGATTCCTATTTAATGTGCGTTTTCATGCCGTAAAATAAATTATATCAGTTTTGTAAAAAGAATTTCTTATTTTTACATCCTCCCTTCTTTGGTCACCAAACTTTCTGCCAAGCATATATGCCAATCTAAGTAAAATGTAAACCATTACTTAACACGGACAGCTCTGAGCCATGGACGAATAAATAGGGGGAAACGGTGCAAGACATATGCTTGATAAAAGGGGGTTTAGTCTTAGGTAGTGAGCACAAACATTTTTTCATTAAATATTGGCTATTTTTTTATACATTTGGGATCTTATTTTGGACACAATTACAAAAAAAACATAGAAAATATCTACTACCCTCACAGTATCGAAGTTATATAAAATTATCAGCCATCATCCCATAAATTATGTAAAACAAATAGCACAGTGCACCCGATCGTCTAACGTCCCATTACACCTTGGGCGCAGACAATCATTAAGCGGGACTATCTTTGGCACGTATGTAATGAACACATCGCAAAGGTTTAACATATAATAAAAAAACAATAAGGTGGGGATGTTTCCCCAGATTTTATTCAGTACAGAGACAATGCATTTTCCACTCGGGGATAACCAGGTGAAACACAAATGTGAGAAAGGTCCTATTGTTCAACTCGACGCGTTTCGTGGTAACCCACTTCTTCAGTAGTCATGAAATAGGACTAAGGCGCTAAATTGAAGAGATAGAAGGGTATGCGCTCAGAATATATAGCAAAATTACTTCAATGTAGTATGTGTATCAATATTTATATCTAGAGGCGTTTGTCATACCTCTGGTACTTTTGGGTTTTGCAGAATTCAGACCGATCCTAGACGGTGGCATTTCACGCAGGACGGTTGGAGTGCGAGGGTCACCTTTTCATGGGGAGCAGGGGGCCAATGCATGGTGAGCACAACTGTCACACTAATGTAGACGGTTCCTAGTACAGAAACGTATATATTAATATTGATACACATACTACATTGAAGTAATTTGTAATTGAAACATCCCCACCTTATTGGTTTTTTATTATATGTTAAACCTTTGCGATGTGTTCATTACATACGTGCCAAAGATAGTCCCACTTAATGATTGTCTGCGCCCAAGGTGTAACGGGACGTTAGACGATTGGGTGCACTGTGCTATTTGTTTTACAAAAAAACATAGCTTATTATTTGCTAGAAAACATTATGATTTAGGTTCATAACACAAAGTATTGTCTGAGTAGAGTAGGGCTTCCCAACCTGTTTTCCTTAAGGCCACCCTTGCATGTGCCAAAAACTAGCCAGGCTCCTACCCACATACACCCATTAAAATACATTTTCCCAGAAGTGACATCACAATGCTCCCACTCTGGGGTAATGTTCTCTCCCTCAGGTGCACTTACTTTGTCAAGTGGCTAGAATGACCACATAGTATGGGGAGCATTCCTAGGAAGGGAATATATAATTTATGTTCTACCAATATCCTGGTAAGCCCTCCTGAAGCTCGGCCTTATTTGTTAGCTTGCAAAAATTGAAGAAGCAGTGCATCACGGCAGAGTATGGACACACTTTACAGCATCATCTCTGGAAAACATGTTCCTTGATGCTGTTGTTTAGGAAAGTATTCACTACCAGGTCATGGCTTAAAAATACTGAAGCTGAGCATTTAGAGTTCCCAGCGATCGATCTTTTAAACGATTGTGCATACGATTTCGGAATCTATTCCATTTACAGAATTGATCGCACACTAAACCATATGTGGTCTTCGATTCCTGGTTAATTCCTTCTGAAGATCCATCGATCCATCGATTTGGACGCCAATAGGGTGATCTATAGGAATGATCACATGTCTCCATTAATGTTCCGCGATTCCCAAGCAATCGACTACATTTTACAGACAGGTCCGATTCCTGCTCAATCGATTTTACATGTGATTTAGGGTCAAATTGATCGATTGATCACTTTAAGCATGCATCGATTTGTGATCAATTGATTGTGCCGATCGATTCCGGTGATCGATCTCACAGGAATCGTACGGAAAATTGAGACGTCAATGCCCAGTTTAAACCATCTATGATTATCTAAAGTTGTAAGCTTCTCTTTCCCCAAGTGCCGAGGTGCACCTTTTCCAGATGGGCAATCACAGGTTTACATCATAATTTCTCAAATTAACCTCTTTGAATGTGTGGCAAAACAGCACGTATTTACTAATTCCTGATAAACCCCCTTGTTTGTCGGTTGTTAACAGGGATATGTACACATATATGATGGATGCAACTCAGCTGCTACTCAGCACTTCACAGGGTTGTGATGTTCATTAAGATGGCGGCTTCTATATCATCCTTAAAGAGGACACATATTCTAGGCAGAAGGGAGGGCAGCTGTCTCCAGCAGTCTTTTGAAGAAAGAACCCGGTAATAGATGAACCATTAAGGTCAATGAAGACGTATGGAAATCTAGATGTCACTCCAACATGCAACAAGTACCTTCATTTCCTTTATAAATCAGAACTTGGGGACATGAGAACTTTGTCCTCTGTTTTAACCAGAGGCTGTAAAAGACATTAGAGGAAGAAGGTGTTACAGATTTCTCAGTCAAAGGAGCTCCTCTTTAAGAAGATGAACATAGTCTGCATGTCAGAAAATAAAAATTAGAGAGGAATTTCATCACTATTATCTCTGTTGCAGACAGTCTGTCTCACCAATGTCTACAAGTTGATGGATTTAAGTTCAACTCCATCCTTTTAACTTCTTTTAGGTTTGGATTAGGCAAGGAAAGGGTGGAACTAACATATTTTAGTTGTGGGATTTAGATGTTTTTTTTTATCCTGTTTAATACAAGCACTCCACATTCTAGACCTAAAGAAACACAGCTCTTTTTGCTCACTTTACCAAGCTATCCCAACCACTTCATCTATAGATGCTTTTACCCCTAGGTGATTTGTGTAGACTTTAACCATAACCATAGCATACCCCAATGGTGAGCTTTTACCCACTTATTAATAAGAGCCCTAAGGCTAGGTTTCCCTCCATCAATGTAACCATGATGTGCCTTAAGCATTATTATTATGATTTTTTTATATAGCGCCAACATTTTACGCAGCGCTGTACAATACATTATAGTGAAGATACCACACAGGTACAGGATATGATACAGGAGGAGTGGATGACCCTGCCCAGTCAGGCTTACAAGCTAATAGGTTGGGTAACAAAGTATACAATAGGTAGGGTGGGTGGCCATCCGTTAAGCATACGCCAGGGCATACATAACTCATTTTTTTACCCATATACCCATCTGTCGGTAACAGATTCAATGCAGTGTCTATGGGTGTTTCAGCACACCCCCCTTTGACTTGGTCTCCAATGCGTCAAGGTCAATGCAGTGCTCTACGTTGATTTTAATGCAATGGAACACAACGTAGCAGACCAACGCATGTGGATACAGCTTCATTCATTATAGTGGGCTACATACATCAAATGGAAACATATTCTTAGGCTGTGTCTTGAGTTGAAAACTCTATGGGCTGTAATACAAAGGAGATGCCAGGACTTGATGCAAACAAACAGCAGAAGTGTCGACATTGGATTGGGGTGAGTTGACTTCTATGGAAAGTTATGGTAGGTCAGGGGAAAGACAAATAAGATAACCGGACTGTGTTTTAGGGTGCAGTTATTCTTTAAGCTTATGTTCAGCAGGCTTTTCTTGTTGTATATTATGCTTGAGATCTGTATGGAAAGTTTGCTTTGGCGTTGGACTCAGTTCTCTTAGAGCATTTCATACACAGTTGAGTAAATGAAATAACAGGCAGGGCTGCAGCTGCGAGACGTGTTGCTGACTGTGGAATGTGCTGTCTGTAAATGGCATGGAGGTGACTGTGATTGCACCATGTAGACTATTCCAGGCAGGTACCAATCTGGCGGCAGAACAGCCTGTATCTGAGTGATACTTGGCTTCTATGATCCACAGCCTGTGATAACGCTACATACATCTCCCTCTTTGGCAGATAAAAAGGCGAAGGGCATACTGGCTGGAAAGGCCGCCTTTGTTGGGATCAGCACACACTAGTAGAGGGAGATAGAATATCTTCTATGTATGTGACACGGCAGAAAGTGTTTGAACTTCTTCCTTTTTTTAGTGGTGTGATATTGCAGCATCATGTATAGCGGCCTATTTTATTTCTCCTGACCTTAGCAGAAACAAGGTGTCTCCTAAAATCACATGGGTTCTGCTCGCGCTCATTTGTCTCCGGTCTGGAAGTACGGTACCTTCTGCTTGTACTTGGTATCTACATGCCTGACACTTAGTTATATATTATGTAGGGGAGCCCTTATATGACATCATAAGGTAGCCAAAGACGCCTCGATTTGTCTATGATCGATTCTTAATTTGATCATTCCCGGCAATGGAGGAATCCTGATTGATCGTCTTGCACTCGATGGCACACCACCTTGGGAAACCAAGTTGGGGATCGCTTTTGACAGAAGCCAATTGCCAAAAAAGTAGATTCCT
Source organism: Ptychadena robeensis (assembly GCA_036250615.1). Taxonomy (NCBI): domain Eukaryota; kingdom Metazoa; phylum Chordata; class Amphibia; order Anura; family Ptychadenidae; genus Ptychadena; species Ptychadena robeensis. The sequence goes on along the minus strand of CM070034.1, from coordinate 37,928,623 downwards.
CTAAATCAATTCATCAGAATGGCTGCAGCATAGGGAGCTGAGGGTCAATCACAGGAAATGATCGAGGGTCTCCATCAACGTACTTCTATTGACAAACGATCACCCCAAAAAACATGTTTGATCAAGGTTCGATTCGATTTTTGGCTGTTTTTGCGTTTTGAGGGTGGACAGCACTCGATTCATGGCCGCTCGATCCGCAAACACACACAGAAATTTACGGAAAAATCCACCCATGTATGGCTCCCGTACCTATGGTGTTATGGGAATCAATGTTAGTGGACGTTTGTGGCTGAACATGAATAATGAGCAATGAAATATGTTTTTATTTAATACACTACGTGTAGCAAGACCTCAGCAGTAACCCTCAGCATTGCTATAACCCTGTTTACCTTCTTTCCCTGGTATCAGGCAACATACCCTAACTTACAGCATACCCTTAATTACATCATACATTTCAGCTTTTGAGAATTTCCAGGTCACCATCGACAGTCCAGATATTTATTTCCAGAGCTTTATATTAGTTCATGATTAGCAGTGAGAGCACATTATACAGCAATATGAACATGTGGGTGGCATGGTGGTTTAAGTGGTTAGTCCAGCCAAGCAGCGATAGTGTCTTAGGTTTGAATCTGCAAGGAGTTTGCATGCTCTCCCTTGTGTCTACATGGGTTTCCTCTGGCCGCTCTGATTGCCTTCCACACTCCAAAGAAATGCTGATAGGTTTATTACCCCCCTCTCTCCCAAAATATTCTCCTGTGTAAAGCCCCCCATACACCTTACAATCTTTCCATACAATTTCTTTACAATCAACTTTTCTTCCCCTCAAATCCATGTAATATGAGGACCTTTCTAAACCTTTCAATCACTGTGTATCCTATCAGGGAGGACCCGGCACTACATAGTTGTTGGTAGATCTAAAGGAAATTGTATAGATTGATCTAAAGGTGTATGGGGGGCTTAAGTTAACTGTGAGTGACATGACTGTTAGTTCCATAGACATTACTATAGTAGGGACATTAGATTGTGAGCTCCCCTGAGAGACAGTTAGTGTTATGACTATATATGCTCTGTAAAGCGCTGTGTAATATGTGAGTGCTATATAAATTTGAGATACCAGTAATAATATTAACCTTTAATACATCGAAAATTTTAAGAAATCCTAATGGTTCCATTATACCAGAACAGTGAATAAAGTTTGCCTTTGGTTTCTCACATCAAATCTTTAGATGTAAATAGTTTTTTAAAGTTACGAAAATAGTTTATCAGTAAACTAAAAAGCTTTTATGAGGAAAATAAACGTGCCCATACATTGGTGATGTCAATGTCTCATATAGCAACTGGGGGGCGCGAAGGTATTCCAGGGGGGTGCGAGCCCTCATTCTTAACAAGAATAAAGATAAATAGTAAAGCTGAAATTAATACGGTCATGTATAGTTACTTAACCAATGTCAGCTTTACTATTGAGAATTTCATTTGTATATCTCTGTTAAATTATACCTTTGTGACACAACCCCCACTGAAATTGAGTGTTTTGGCCATTTTGACATTGATTTTGATAATTTCAGTCATCTTGTTTACAATGAAATCAATGAGGCACTTGTAAAGCCTCCCATACACCTTAAGATTGATCCATACAATCTCTATTAGATCTACCAACAACTGTGTAGTAAAGTGGCCTCCCTGATAGAATACATAGTGATTGGAAGGATTAGAAAGCTCCTCATATTACATGGTTTTGGTAGAACAAAATTTGATTGTACAGAAATTGTATGAGAAGATTGTAAGGTGTATGGGGGCCTTAAGTCAGACAAATATAACATAACATTAATAATGAAATAACCACAAATGTCTTTTCTGTGCTCACATAATTATCAGTTTTATTCAACCCCCAAGTGACATTCATTCTTAGTACTTAGTACAACATCCTTTTCCAGTTATAACAGCTTTTAAATGTGAAGCATAGTGTGACACAAGTGTCTTGCAGCGATCTACAGGTATCTTAGCCCATTCTTTTTGGGCAAAAGCCTCCAGTTCAGTCACATTCTTAGGCTTGCGCGCTGCAACTGCTTTCTTCAAGTCCCACCAGAGGTTCTCAATCGGATTTAGGTCTGGTGACTCCAAAATGGCCATCCATCCAATGTTCCAGCCTTTAATCTGGAACCAACCTCTAGTGGACTTGCAGGTATATTTGGGATCATTGCCCTGTTGAAAGGTCCAACATCTCCCAAGCCTCAGGTTTGTGACAGACTGCATCACATTTCCTTCCAATGTCTCCTGGTACCTTACACACGCTGAAGCTTCCCTGTACCAGCAGAAGCATAACAGCCCCAAAGTATGATTGACCCCCGCCATGCTTCACAGTAGGCAAGGTGTTCTTTTCTTCATAGGCCTTGTTCATCCTCCTACAAACATAGCGTTGATCCATGGGCCCAAACAGTTCTAATTTTGTTTCATCAGTCAACAGAACACTATCCCAAAACTTTTGTGGTTTGTCCACATGACTTTTGGCATACTGCATTCAACTCTTCTCATTCTTTGGAGACAGCAAGTGTGCGCCTTATTGTCTGAGATGAAACTTCAGTACCCGCATCTGACAAATCTTTTTTCAGTTCCTCAGCAGTCACACAGGGACTTTTCTCCACTTTGCGCTTCAGGTAGCGCACAGCAGTCAAAGTCAGCATCTTCTTTCTGCCACGACCAGGTAGCGTTTCAACAGTGCCCTTTGCCTTGAATTTGTGAATGATGCTTCCTATGGTGTCTCTTGGTATGTTTAACATCTTTGCAATCTTCTTATAGCCATAGCCCTTCCTGTTAAGAGAAATCACCTCTTCTCTTGTCTTCCTGGACCATTCTCTTGACTTCACCATGTTTGTAAACACACCAGTAAATGTATAGAAGCAGCTGAGTATCACAGTCATTTTAAATCTGCCTTATTGGTGCTTATTATGCTTGATTGCTGCTTGTTGACATCCACAGGTGTTTTCAATACCTGATAGAAAACACTTGAATGAACCTCTGTTCTTAAGCGTGGTAGTCTTTAAGGGGTTGAATAATTGTGTCAATGAAGAAATCACAAAAAAAACATTTCATACTGTATTACAAAAACAATCAGTGCCATTTTAGTTGCATTTGGTTCTTTAAAAAGTCCTTGTAAGATTTCATTCTGAACACAATAACAAATGTACACTGCATTCCCTAAAACCCTTTACAGCATTGGGGATTGAAAAATTTTGAACACAACTGTAACTGGTATATTTTTTGAAATGGGAATGTACACATTAGGTTAAGTGAGACACCCCTAAAATCCACTTTCAAAAACATTTCTTCCTTGGCAACCAATCATATACAGTAAACACTCCTATATTAAAATTCCATGGTACATGTGTATTTGAATTGATATTTCATGACCTTTTAGCAATAATAGAGTGTTGTTAGCCATATATGAATAGATTAGAAAGTTAAAGTGATCCCCTGTATTGGCTAACTGAAGTCATTAAATAACATTTATTGGCCAACTGAATTTATTTAATGTCATTCAGTAAGCTCCAAACTTTCTGTGTCTGACCTATAGAAAATTCTCCGGTGTATTATACAAGGTGAACACTAGGTGGCGAAACAAGTCAATAAGCCTCTTCTGTGTACACAGGACCAGATCCTCCATAGAGACAGATTATAAACATGTTATTTTGGGGGATTTTAAATCTGTAATTTAGGACTTTTACATTTATTTTCACAAATGACAGAATTTTCCAAAAGGATTTGAATATTAGATTTAAAAATGTAATTCAGTTAATTTTGCATTACTATATATTTCTATATGTCATACCAAGGGGACTAATAATAGGACAGCGTCAGACTCCAAAATCCCCAGGTGGGCCCCAGGTGCGTTTGAGTAATTTTCATAGAGGGTGGACACCAGCTGAAATATCCTATGTGTTAGATTACATTGATGCACTGTGTGATTTACGTTGTAGAAAATATAATAGCTGTTAAGTGCTTGTAGAGTGCAATGTGCATTGGCTCTAATTATATATACCTAATATATATATATATATATATATAATGTGCTCAGAAGTATGTAACACTTCCAGGTAGGTATATCCTCTGTCCCTGACAATGCTTTCATCCTCATATTTTAAAAGGGGGTTCACTAATTTTTGTTAGGTACTCTATGGTGGTGCTCTATTTAATGATGCTGTCTCCATTAGAGTTACCAAATATCACCAACTTAAGCCGGATATTAATAAGTCCGAACCTGAACCATGATCTAAAGGCATCAGGGTTTATATTGAACTTACATTGTATCACCAATATCTGGATAGATGGGTTCAATCTGTCATCAGTATCTTCTAGATAATAATAATCTAGATTAATGGAGGAGTTTATGGTATTTAAAATTTTAAATGTTTTACTGTAATTTTATAGTCTGAGGACCCTTTGTTATCACTAAATCCATGCCTTTCCTCCTTGTAGCCTCTGTGGTCTGAGGATCATGTAAATGTGGCTGACTGGCTTCATCTACATTACAAAATATGTAACGTCTACATGATGTCTTCTGAAGAAGATTGTAAACTCTTTAAAGCAGCAGTATGAACTTCAAGGTGTACAGTAGTAGCCAGGCAAGAGTTTACAGAGACCTTAAGAATATATTTTGTTTTATTTTAACCAACTTTTGTATGCAAAACATGTTATTGCCAATTCATTTTTTAAGCTTGGTTTTATTTTTTTTCATTTCCTATTTTATTTTACTTTATGAGACTTTATCTTCCATTGGCATCTTTCTTGGATCAGCTCAGGGAAAGTGAAATCAATCCACATGCATTAGTTGGCTACTTATGTTGCTATTTTGTATTTGCAAGCAGAAATACCAGTTAGCCAATAGTCACCAAAGGACCATTTTTGCCGAACATTTAACAGTTGACTTGCAAGGGTCACTATTTACATTTCCCATGTTTTTGTTATAAACTTGGCTGCAAAGCTGATACTTATTAAAATGTTTGGCCTTTTACACTTTTAGAAAGAATGTCAGTAGTATTCTATGTAATGCAAGTGGATGCTGCCAGTGCATTTTTCAGATTGCAAACAGAACGTTCTGTCAGTTTGCCTTTTTTCTATTCTTGCCTCTGCCTTTCTGAAGTAATACATGATACTCTTACTAGGCCAATTCATATGCCAGATTGCCAACAAATGAGACTGTGGTAGTCACTAGGCCATTCTTTACCCGTCCTGCTACCAAAATGGTCTAACGTGACATAAATAGAGAGAGGTGTTAAACTCGTCCAAGTTCACATCGCAACAAACATATACAGAAACAAGAAAAGTCTCCCCACCTCAAACATGAGGATGAGGATTTAAGTCAGTACAACAAATAAAGTTTTGTTAGAAAAGAAAAAACAAGTTTTTTAATACACTGTGTATCAGAAGTACATCTCATTAGTTTTAAAAAGCAGTTATAATAAACATATATCTGAAACATATTGTTACATGACCACATCATGAGTTCATACAAGATATCTCAATCTCGACATGTTATAATCAGGAGTAGTGATGGCCGAACATCGGCCAGGACTGTCCGCGAACGGGCAGGTCGGACTTCTAAAGAAGTCCGCCGTCCGCCTGTTCGCGGACAGATTCAAATTCCCCGCCTCTAGGCGGGGAATTTGAATCGGAAAAACCGGATGTGACGTCAGTGACGTCACATCCGGTCCCTGGAACGCATACTGGAACACATAGTTCCTGGGTAAGGGAGCCGGATGTGACGTCACTGATGTCACTTCCTGCTCCGACCCGGTTTTTTCACTAGGAGACCGGCTTTATGCCCGGTCTTCTAGTGAAAAGATTCTTCCTCCGGCACGATCACACAGGTTGTGATCCTGCCGGGGGAAGAATGGAGATCCTCTTCTCGCTGGCGAACGGAGTGGGTCGAACACCCGCACTGCTCGCCGGCGAGAAGATGTTCCATGCATCCATGCCTTGCGGACAGTTCGGCCATCACTAATCAGGAGATACATTGCAGATAGTCTTGTTTTCTGTGGAATGAATCAAAGCAAGTGGACAAATGTAAGTATGGGGTTCCCGACATATTTAGATGTTTTTTTTTGGGAGGGAAAACATACTGACTTAATCAGCTTGCTTCAATTATTAGCTCCCACTATAATTTTAATGATAGTTTAATAGATAAGTTACCTCTATAACCCAGCAGGGCAATATCACCTCCATTGAGAAGACGGCAGCTTGGGGCACGGGGGGCATGTCGAGAACCCCATGCATAAGTTTGTCCACTTGCTTTGATTTAACCCTTTCATTATTGACCACTTACAGGTTAGGGTGGCGGCATGACCCAGCAGTATTACATAACTACAGAAGATCAATGTCTGGTCACTGGGTCTCAGACAGTTCTTCTATCACAGCTCTATAAATATTAACAAAAATACAAATAGTTTGACAAGTAAGAACTTTTATAATTGCATCATCTGTGTATTTAGCCTTTTGCCAAGAGTTCTGGTTTAGATTGAAGTTACACTTTACATGAATTACATCTATTCTTAAAGAACACAGATATTTACTTGGCAGGATACTGTGTTTGCTCTAACAATCTATTGCTTTTAAAGTGAATGCATAGTGGTACTGCATTAAATGATAAGTGAGTTACTGAATAATGTAGAGTCCTGAGAAGGTACAGGGCATGTGATTGGGATGCTTGTGTAGTCTGGAGCCCTCACTCAGGCAGTATTTCCTGAGCCAGCAGATATGAGACACTGGATATGTCATTCCAGGAGGATCATTTGCTGAATGTATAATTCTGCTTTTCTAGAGTGCCGCAAAAATCAATTTGTGACTTCAATGATATTCCTCCCTGTGACTTCAAGGGTATTCCTCTACTGAAAACCTATTTAGCATAGCTGAAGAGGGAATATTTACATGGGGGCATTCTCACTGAATCTCATGTTCTTCTGTCATCAACAAGTATGTACAGATACGAAAAGAAGACCACAGCAGTGCCCATTGGAACACTGTGAGTTCTGTGAGTGTGAGTTCTGACGTCACTGAACAGAACTGTAAAAGTTTATAAAGCTCCCCATACCTGCATAGATCCGTGGGCGATTCTGTGTATCTAAGCTGCCTACCTGGAGCGAACACTCCCCTATGGCGTGATGATGTCATCACACGCAGTCGAACACCCCACAAATCCGCTTCAGATCTATGCATCTTTGGCCTGGCTTAAATGTTATTAAACTTTGCCTTGAGTCCCCACTTATGGTTGTATTGTGAAGGAAAGATTCTGAGGTCCCACACAGTTCAGATACCAAAAAGAGCACAGAGAAGCGATAAAGCATGTTTACTCTCCCCCCATCACCATCCCTGACATTTGGTGTGAGGAAGCCACTCTAAGGGTTAATATTATCTTTAACCCAAGTTCAGCTTTAACCGATGATGCCAAAGACTCCCCGCTGGAAGGCATCAGTGAGCCTGCAGCGATGCGGGCTCACACAGCCCTGGCTTGTAAGCTCGATTTTGGCACTGGCTTGTAAGCCCGATTTTGAAAACAGAACAAACTGTGTACGTACTGGGTTCGGGAATGAAGCCCAGGAGGTTAATTCGTCGTTGAAATATGTTGTTCATGAGTTCAGTAGTCTTGCAGTATTATTTTTGAGCCACAAAAATTTAAGATCCTAATCTGTTACGGCCATGAAAACTCTGGCAAACTGAATATACTGATGTTAAATATATTGAGTTTAAGTACTGCAAAAAGTTAGAGTTCTCCACATACCCTGAGTAGACATTGTCCGTATAAAATACAATATCCTTAACCACACAGAATAACCAGAAGAATAGAAGTGTGCATTGTTGTCAGAAAATGTTGTTCCGTCAGAATCATGTACTTTACACATTGACAGATGACACAATAATGGTGTGCTCAGAACTAAAGCTAGCTGTACATGTATGAATTCCTATGCGGTCGGCGAGCGATCACAGCATGGTGTTGGTCCGAACGTAAGGGAATCATGTTGTGTGCCACTCACACATGGATTGCCATTTTGTGTAACGGTGAACAGGGAGTTTGTTTTCTTTTAATTATTCAAGTTCTGAAAAACATTGCACCATTTCCCTTATTTTTATGTTTTGCTATTCTCTAATGAAGAATATTTTTATTTGGAATCTGAGAACAAATTGTCAGCAGTTTCCAATTACTATGGCAAAGCTATTTAGTTCGATACTTGCAATTATAAAAGATAAAATTTTTGCTGTGGTCTCTTTTTTACAGAGCTGTATATATATACATAGTGTATCTGCAATGATCAATAAAATAACTGACGTGTAAAGTGTTGGAATAAATGCAACAGTCTTAAGTTCTTAAACTGTGTTATGCCAATATGTCCAACAGATGGTGCTGTGTAGATAAGTTGTTGCAGTGTATACTGTTTGTGCTTCTGCATTCTCTGTTGTTTCTTCTTCTCTTCCTTCCATCCACCATTTTATTGTTACTGCACATGTTATCCCTTTGGTGAGTTACAAGTAAAGTTCTTCTTCACTGATCTGCTGACTGGAAGCTTCCTGTATGTGATCTACACAAGACCACTACATCCAACAGGTTTTGGGCCCAGCCACAATCCAGCTCAGCTGACAGACTTACACAAGAAGTCTTCTGAAGATACAGAGATCTACTGATACAAGTAAGACAACATCTGTGTTTGTACAGTCAAGGAAGTGAGAAAGAGATGACTAGCAGCTCAGA
>CM070034.1:37907236-37919786 GCA_036250615.1 Ptychadena robeensis | reverse complement strand
CTGATCTGCTGACTGGAAGCTTCCTGTATGTGATCTACACAAGACCACTACATCCAACATAAAGATAATACCAAAGCCAATCCCATTACAATGGCACCTGTCATGGGTTGAGATCAGGCAGAAAATGAACCGTCAAGGTACCCATGCAGGTGTAGAGAGCTGCTTCGAGCAATGACGTCACGCTGTGGGCCTTCCTGGCCATCGATCACTTGTAATCAATCCCGCTCGAAGATAGTTTGGTCAAACAGGGAACGGACATGCCTGTAAATCCCTCTTCGACTGCCATACTTTGGAGGTGCGCCTCCAATCAACCAGCTCTCGAGCACGTCACCACGCTGACAGCCTCAGAAACCATGGGTGGTATTATGTACATGCTGACATGACGTGTCAATAGTGGCCGCCCGCGGTTTGCCCGCTGTTCGTGCGCTGTTTTGGGGGTTTAGGATTCGGTATTTGAATTAGCAAAACGTATTGGGTGTGATTTGCGCACGTCACATAATGCGCCCATGGTTTACCAATAGCCGCATTACATGTTTTCGGTTGCTGCGTCGTCTCCTGGTGTGGGTCATGATGTGCTAATATAGACTGGCACATCATTTCCCAAAATACCGGGGGAGTCTGCATTATGCGTCCTAAGGCTGGGTCTACACTAAGTTTAGTGAGGCAACATAAACAAGTTATCCGGCCATTGGTAAACAATAGGCGCGGTTTGCTAATGGAAAGTATAGGGCGTGGTGTTACAGACATGGTGAATACTGTTTCCTAAACTCTCCGAAACAGCACCCCAACAGCGGGCAAACCACGGGCGGCCACTAGGGACATGTGGCCACATGTGATTTCTGGGGCTGCCTAGTGTTGTCTACTGGGTCTCAGCCTTAGACCTATGAATGCCCAGTTGGAGGGGGGCAAATCTAGCCATCTGTTTTAACACTTATACTACTGCTTAATGCTGACAATAAAACAAAGCTACAACAATGTTTGGGCTGCATATTCACAGACAATTCTTAACCTTCTGAGCGTTCTGCCCGAGTTAACTCGGGCTGAGTTTCATGCATCATGAAACTCAGCCCCAGTTAACTAGAGCCGCGCTCTAAGTCTGGCCGTCTTCCTACGGCGGTCGGGAGCACCGGCATGTATGCCGATGCTTCCGGGTCCGCCCCCAATCGCGTCACCAGTGACGCGAAGGGGGCGGGGGTAGGCGGCGCCATAGACCTCCGTCAAACTGGAGGGGCGTCGCTTTTCATCAGCGTAAGTCCGGCGTCTCCAGTGACGCCGGGCTTATGTTAATGACCTCCAGCTGAGCAGGCAATCGTGGCGGAGCATATTGTGCTCTGCCGCGATTGCCCGTGGCACGGTTATGAAAAAACCGTGCCACGTGGGAAACGCTCAGAGAGTTAAGCTACCCATAAAAGGGTAGATTACCATGCATTCCGCCAGCGACTGATCACAGTTGTTCACCGAACGTACAGGAATCGTAATGTGTGCCACTCACACACGCCGTACCCTGGCCCCCATCCAAAGTATAGAGATTAACCAGCAAACCGTGCGGCCGTCTTGCAGAGCTATTATGGACGATCTACCGCCGAGCGATCATAAAAACGACTGCGTGTGGACACGTGTGTGGAGAGCCTTTGTGTCCATGTTGACCCTAGTCCATCAGGTCCACTTACCGTATCTATAATGGGCACATGAGCATCAGGATTGGATCACAGAGTAATGAAGGAAAAAAATCTGGTTTGATAAATCACATTTCTTTATAGACCATATGTGTTCATGAAATATATACACACACACAATTTCCTTTCCGTAATGTCAGGAATGGAACATGCTGTATTTTGTAGATATTTTCAGTATCTCCAGCCTTTGTATATTATTGGTTTTCTGGTGAACTGGCCATTTATGTGAAGCATGTACATATGTGTTGTTCTCCTGCCACCTGCCATGTCACCTGTTGTAGTATTGTGGAAGAGGCTGCTAATCAGGTTAATTTCTTCCCAAATGCAGTCCAGTCAGCTGCTGCCAATTCTTCTTCTCCCCATAGGTTTGCTTGCACATCCTCTCCTCTTTTCTCTCCAAAGCCTTTCAGACGAAGATCAATGAGCTTCTGACACCTGTAGATCAACACAAACTTGACCTTTCAAAAACACAGATTAATCATCCTGTCCAGGAATAGCAGATTTTCCACTGGCGAGGAGAAGCAGGGCCGAACCGTCTGCTTCAACACCCAAACACGCTTCCTCTAATGTCCCTTTAATGTGCCGGTCACCCTCTTCTTAGGTCAAGAGTCAAAGTAATAAACATTTTCATGTAAAATCGCTTCCCCTCATTATTGACTTATATTTTGTTATGATATTCTGAGTGCAGGTTAGGTTTACCACTGTAGTATTGCCTCTTCTAATATTCTGGAAATTAGTTTATCATTTCCCCACTGTGAATTGATATCAAATTATATTGATATTCTAGAAGAATTATACAAATAAACATATACTTTGGGGCAGTTTTTAGTACTTAGAGATGAGCCTGAGACAAGAGGAAATACTTTGCAATATCATGAACTCACAAGTGGGTTCTTCACTGAAAAGCTGCCTACATGGACAGTTTGATCAGTCAGTGTGGTTTCCGTCAATGAGCCAGGACTGAAAATGTGGCCAGCAATCCTATCAGTGGCCATTGACAAGCCCATTCAGACAAGCCCATTGAAAGTAGTGCAGGCAATCGGCAGGCGACTCTGCAGGCAATTGAAAAACGCCAGCTCAGGCGATTAACTGCCAGCGCAGGCGATTAATCGCCTAAGTGGGAACATAGCCTAACAGACCATTCCCAATCACAATAATTACTGGCATTTTAGGTAAAGGAGGTTTATTTTAATACTCTGCAAGATATTTCTGCAGTTTTTTTTTGAAAGGTTGGATATATTTTTGTGGAGAATCCAATAGCAACAAATTTATCTTCCCAGGCATATGGACAGGATGTCATAGAAATCTTCCTAATGGGGGACCTTCTCAGCTATTGAAATGTTAAACAGTGGAATTCCAGGTAAAGGCTTTTTTGGTAAATGTCTATCACTGTTATTATTGCTTGGTTGTTGAAACTTAAGTATTAAGCCCCCCATACACCTTACAATCTTTCCATAAATTTTTTGTACAATCAACTTTTTTTCTACCAAAACCATGTAATATGAGGACTTCACCAATCCTTCCAATCACTATGTATTATATCAGGGAGGCCACTTTACTACGCAGTTGTTGGTAGATCTAATGGAAATTGTATGGATCGATCTTAGGTTTATGGGGGGCTTAAGTTGCTATGAGCTAGTTAATTTCACTTAATCCTATATTCAATTAATATTTAATAGACAAATTTCAAAATTGCCAAAAAGGTGTTTGAGCAATATTTGAGTTCACCTAGAAAAGATCTTCCAGGTCACTAGGCCTTACCCTGGACACAAATCAATTCAGCTGGACTTTTGTCTCAATGTATGCTATTACTACCAGATGTTGTTATTCCTTATGGCAGGCATGTTCAAAGTCAGGCCCAGGGGCCAAATGCGGCCTGTGTTCAAGTTTCCACTGGCCCACAGTCTCAGGCCTAATATCAATGATATGCAGAGGCAATCCACACTGGGGTGACACCGTTTCACTACAAGATGAGGGGACACCAAACCTCCCTGTCTATGGCTGCTTCACCATGAAGATTATCCCTACTATTAGGATGTAGTATTAAGGTGAGCAGTGCTGGGAAATCTTCTCACTAATTCTCCATATACCATAGATAGGGTAATAGTCAGGACTTCTGGGGTTAGATAAAAGGTGGCTGGAAAGCTGGGAGAACTGCGAGTCCCAGCATGCTTAGTGGCAGTCATTGGTGTTATAGCAGGGATTGGCTAATGCTTTACAATAATAATGCCAAGGATGTGTGAAGGAAGAGATCTGCCCTGTGGTAGAATTCATTTGCTTTTAATGTTAATGGTTCAAAGAACACCAGGCTGAATCGTCAACCCCAACACACACACACACATTTCACTTCCCATATACCGGTCCTATTAGCAAAACGTTTGGACAACCCTGCCTTAAGCCCCCCATACACCTTTCAATCTTTACAATCATACAATTTCTGTACAATCACATTTTGTTCTACCAAAACCATGTAATATGAGGACCTTTCTAATCCTTCCAATCCCTATGTATTCCATCAGGGAGGCCACTACTTGTTGGTAGATCTAATGGAAATTGTATGGATTGATCTTAAGGTGTATGGGGGGCTTTATGGAGTGAGCTTTTTATGGGATATACTCACTGAACATTAAGGTTACCTGCAAGGATTGAAAGATGGGTGCAGCCATTCCTGACTTTATACCTACCTGAGTACTTTTAAAACTGCAGCTTCTGTGGTTGTCATTCTTATCCTTCACAAACGAGAAAATCACAAGGTTTGGGGCTCTTTTGTTGAATCCAAAGTCTTGTCTACACTTTTCTAATAAAGCGCTAAAGGTGGGCATACATGGTTTGATTTGCCCATTCCATTGACTTGATCCTATTAATTTGATCCTATTAAAGTGAAAGGGTGAACGCCAAACAACTTATAGTGAAATACATTAGGGCCATATCCCCCACAGTGTTGTGGAAAGGAATGGGAAGAAAATTTACTTTTTATGGTTGAAAAAAGTTTTTGTTTTCAGCTGTTCTTATCTTTTTATGTACTATGCATCAATTTGAACGTTCACTGAAACAATAAACTGGACAGGTTGATAAAAATATATTTAACATTTTTAACCAATCTTTATATACAAGTATAACATTTCAAATGGATTTTGAAATCCAGATAAAGCATATTGAAAGAGATTTTCAAGATTTTCAAGAACAAAGTGAGGCTTATGTTATTAAAGGAACTGCCTATACAACATCCCTCCTAGAGTTTATCAACTTGACAGGGAAATACATAACTAACATTCTACCACCTGCCCATTTCCTTTGTTCCAGATGGTCTGTTGGTCTACAAGGAAGAGGATGTTTCCCATCACAGCTGTTTCTCCATGTGGTAGAAGGACAGAGTTTGAGTCTGATGAGCTCCCATCGTCCCGATCACACAAGGCTGGTCAATGCTGACAGAATAGACTAAAGAGTAGACTCAACTACAGGTGCTTGGGACCTCTTTAATCCCATAGGTGGTGACCTCCTAATTAATCACTTCCTGCTCAGCGTCTGTGATCACCAAGCTGGGGATGAATATATTATTTCAAATGTAGTATATGCTTCTGGGGATCACAAATAATATTCTGTAAAGAGTTTGTATTTTATTATAATATATATAATGTTACACACATACACAACTAGGATTCACAAATCTTGTAGTATTATGAGTAAAAATATATATGAATATATGAATGGCATATGGGAATAGTGAACAAATTATAATAGAATCTATAGGCTAAATTTTAGGCTAAATGCCTATTTTTTTGTTTTTATTAACTATTTGCACCTATATAAAAAAGGATGTTTAATATTTTTATGTTTGCTTTGCTCTTTTTTTCCATCGTCATTCCGTCATTTAAAATTTACTAGATTATACAACTTTAAGCCATATAACTATATAACAGTTCCTTGAAAGTAGGAATATTATATATTATAATGTCTGTATGAGATACTGAGCCTCTATTTTGGTCAGGGACAGTTCAGCTAAGCAGAAAAAGGTTAAATGATGTTAAATATCCATCACCCAGGAAATAACTCAGGTTTTCTTGTAGATCCTTCAGCTTTTGATAAACACTACGTGGAGCTAATGTGTGAAATCAGATGAAGCAATCTTGATACAGGAGAGGAACCCGTATAACTTTGGACAATGGCAGATCTTAAGCTAGGCATATATACAGTTCGATTTTAGCGCTCGATCAACTTCAAACAATCAAAGTTTACATTGATCGAACCTAATTTGTATACTGCACGATGGTTCGATCGCAAAATCTATCAAATCAAAATAATGTTCGATAATGATCAAAACATCAATCAAAAAAGTGATCAGACATGATGGAAAATTTCCAGTCAATTGTATAACGATCAAACTAAAACTGGAGCATTTTATTGGTTGATCAAGCCAATTGTATTGGATGAACACATTTATATACAGTATGACTCTTTCCTGTGTTTTTTGATCGAAACTAAAATTGTCCAATTGTTGTCAGATTACGATCAACCCCTTCTTATAGTACTACTCTGGATTCCATTATGATCGATGTTCGATTAAAAGATCAAGATCTAAAATTGGAATCAAAGATCGATTGTGCTAAAATCGAACCATGAATGTCCAGCTTAAGACAGTGCCAAGAAAGTTAACATGCAGCAGAGCCCCTTCCTTCTGCCTGTCCTGCCACCTTCCCTCTCCCTAAACAGGACAGCACATGTTCTTTCTGTTATCAATTAAAATGATCACTAATTATCGTTTCCAGCAACTATAACCCAGGTGCCCAACCTACGGCCCTTGGAGTTTTTCAGTGGTCCTCCACTTGCGACCCCCAAATAATTTTAATGCATAGGGAATATGAGCTCACCAGTCCACCGATTCTCTGCTGACACGTCCTCACCTGGGATCTCTTTAGTGTGGTAGAGGAAGAGAGGCGAGTGACTTGTTCTGGATCCAGCTGAGCATGCTGATTGGCTTACATGAAAGACAATCAGCAACCCACACAGCGCCTGAGCAAACTGTACTAACCGTACTACAGTGTTCCCTAATGCTTGAAGTTTTATTAAAAACAAGTTTTGTTATTTACAAATGAAAAATGATGTCTTCTAGCTCTGCCTGCTGTCATTAGAAAATGCTTATACAAGTCAGTATAGATTGAAAATGTTATGTGCGGCCCTTTAGTGATGCCAAGGGCCGCACTTGTGGCTCTCCATAGCAACTCAGTTGTCCACCCCTGTGCTATAATTAAGGGTGGAAAAGTTTTTCATTTCTAATTCCTGCTGTTTTCCATCTAAATTGATCTTGAGAAGGGTTTGCTAACCATGGCAGAGCAAGCATTGAACATACAGTGAGCATGCTATAGTATGAGCATCACTAATTACATCCATCTAACTTTGTAAGCCTTATTGTAAAGACCTTTGGACCCTCAGTCATGCCATGTGTGGTGGCACCAAGTGAGCGTTGTCTCCCCACTAAAGCAAAAGTGTCTGTTCAGCATGTGCAAGGCAGTGGGCTTCCCTTTGATATGCTTTGAATTAGTCTCCTGTTATGGCTCTTAACATATTTGCAGCTGAATAAAAGCGAGATACATAGTTCTCTATTAGTCAACATTTTTTTTAAAGTTGAGGTCTTTAATCTTTCTTTGTATATTTAGATAAAAGCGATGGTAGTTATGTATGCCTTGAAGAATAGACTATACTTGACATCTATTTTCATCACACGATTCTGGTCTGCCTGTCAGTCTTCGGTGGTTATGTGGGGACAATTCTTTCACATTACCCCTCAGTTCATTAGTTCATCAGTTGTGAGCTGTATTCTTAGCCTTGTGTGTGGTCTGTGCACACCCCAGAAGCCTAGGATTAATCATAAGACCAAGAGAGATCCATGGCATTAAAGCAGATATTACAAATGGGCCAAGAAAGCTAAGTGGCCCTTATCTGCTGTCAGCTCATGAGCAAATCCTGGCACACGTGTGAGTGGTGGTGCAGAAAAGGGTAGTTCAGAGGAACATGCGATGGTGCCAGCATGACACCAGCTGGGAATCCATGTTGAGCTTGTGGGCACCATGGTTAGCATGCACATGTCAAGAAATGCAATGACGTGAACGCTGGAATGGATACAGGGGCGCCGAGATGCCTGTGCCAGTGTATTTCTGTCTGCGTAGGGTTGAGATAGCGAAGCTATGTTTATCAGCATGTGCTTGTCAATTGAGAAAGAAAAACACCCTGCAAGAGGAATCTGAAAAAGTCCAATGGAATACCCGCTCCTCCGAAATATACTTTTATTATGGTACAAAAAGAGGAACACAACAACACTTTTGCCTTCCTATAGGTGGAGGTCACATATCTCTCTTCAGGTCGCAAGGCTGACCTTGAATTTTTTATTTAATATTTACTACTTCAAAAATGAATTAACTCAGTTTAATAATTGTTTAATATCAATAGACATTTTGAGTGAATTGCAAAGCCTCTGAATATGGAAACATCGCAAAGATGAGAGGAAGATAAGTGTTGAGCCAGCCATACACAGTCGGATTCCATGGCCGCTCGATCACCCATCCGATCGATTCCGACGATTCTGCCGGGAATCGCAGGTGTGATCGATCGGCCAATTAAGAGAATCCGATCGCTGCATACCACCTTGTCCAAGGGATTCCGGGACGATTCCGTGTCCGATTCCATCTCCGACTCCACCTCACAAATGGCAACTCCCCCTGATGTGTGCAGAATCAATCTGATGGAACCAACATGTTGGTTCTCTGTCGGATCCGATTCTGAGCCCCTGATCAATCGGATGCGATCGATCGGACAAGGTGGGCTGCACACGATTCCGGCACGATCGATTCGCGTGCACGCGCCCGGAATCGATCGTGCCGGAATCCGGTCGGAATCCGACCCGTGTATGGGGGCCTTTGTAGGGACATAACAAAAAAAGTATTCTTTTAGCACATTAAGTTCAAAGTCAAGTTTTTTAAATATTCATACAACCTACATCTTTAACATTTTGCAATTTGCTTTGCAATAAATTTAGTCATCCAGATGAAAATTTGCAAAAATATTGCAATCATCTCTTATTATTAGCCTATGTTGTCAAATTCAGGTGTCCTTCTCTACAGCCTTTTCAGTAAATTTTTGATCCAATGCGCGACCACCTGCGACTGTAAGACAGTCGCACTTAGAAGCTGCTGCCATTGCTTGCTGTTTTTAAGTTTAAATGCATTTAGTGTATTTCCTAATGAATATACATATTAAAACACCAATTTGGGTGACATTTAGCTTTCAACTTTTGAAATCCTTGTTTCAATGTTAGTGCTGCTACTTGTGTGGTACATATGGTTGCTCTTTTCAAGTGGGGATGGCATGGTGGTTCAGTAGTTAGCCATCTAGATTTGCAGCACTGGGGTCCTGGGTTCAAATTTCTATCTGGACTCTATGAGTATGATGTTTGGACATGTTTGTGTTGGTTTCCTCTGACTACCCTGGATTCTTCTCACACTCCAAGAATATGCTGGTGGATGAGTTAGCTTCTTCTATAAGTTTATCCATAGACTGTGTTAGTTACATATATATGACTATAGCCCCCCCCCCCCCCCTCATACAACTTTAGATCACTGCATACAGTTTCCTTTATATCTGCCAACAACTGTGTAGTGCCGGGTCCTCCCTGAATACATAGTGATTGGAATGGTTAGAAGCTCCTCATATTTAGAGACGGTCGAACTTTTTTAAAAAAATTCGACCATTTCGACGGTTTCGACTTAATTGCTAAGCTCCTGAGCATGGTATCATCACCAAACTTGCTGGAAATGTACAGAAGGGTAGGGGGTATACTCAAAAAAAGAAAGTATGTCTCTAACACAAATAGTTTTTTCACAAATTAAGTTCAAAGTCAAGTCAAAATTTCGAAAATCGGAATTTCGACTTTAAATTTGAACTTCATTTATGCAAAAACTACATGTTCTAGAGCAAAAAAATTTTTTTCCAAATGTTCCCCCAGCCCTTAATTTTTTTTAATATCATTTTCAGGGGCTTTGCAATAAGCTCACAAAGTTAGCAAGTCGAAAAATTCGACCATCTCTACTCATATTACATGGTTTTGGTAGAACAAAAATGGATTGTACAGAAATTGTATGGTAAGATGTATGAGAGCCTTAAGTTAGGGTTATTAGATTGTAAAGCTCTTCTGAGAGACAGCCAGTGCAGACCTGTCAACCCTTCAAGTAAGGCAAGGTTTATGTGGCTTTCCCGGCCGAATCCCGGGATTTTCGAAATCCCGGATTTTCCCGGATTCTTGAAATCGCACTTATCTAGCAGGGCGAGGATGTTTTTCTCCCTGCTAATGTCCCACCCCGCTTGTGCTTATAATGTGCGGAGTGGGACATTAGCAGGGAGAGTAACGCCCTCTCCCTGCTAGATCAGCCGAGAAGTCCGTCCGGCGTCGGAAGTGACATCACTTCCGGTATGCGGAACATTGAAGAACAAAGATCCGTATACGAGAAGTGACGTCACTTCCTGTGCATCCCCCTTTTTTTGGTTTCCAAACTTGACAGCTATGCGCCAGTGATATATCTATGTAAAGTGATGCGTGATATGTCAGACACTATATAAATAATACATATACACTTCTCAACCAGGTCGAGAACCATTCGGGTTGCCAAACCCAGGAGACTTATCGTGGCTCAGAGCTATAGATATAGCCCAAACACTGGATGGAAAAGAACATTTTAAAGAAACTTTTAGGTAAAATAAAGAATAAATAGGTAAAATCGTCAAAAATTAGGAACTGACAAACATTCATTGTCCTTCAATGTCAAGTGTTCCCCAAACAGCTTGGGTACACTGAACAGTCAAATCAGATGCATAAAGTAAAAATGGAGTCCTTATTGTGGGGGGATCAATTTTCTTTTCCATCCAGTGTTTGGGCAATATCTATAGCTCTGGGCCACGATAAGCCCCCTGGGTTTGGACACCCAAATGATTCTCGACCTGGTTGAGAAGTGTAAATGCTTTGGGTTAAATGCTTTTGAATTTATGGGGATAGTGGCCACACTACCATATTAACCTCCTGCCCTTCTTGCTTTTTTGTAAACTATATAAATTATCATTTATTATGATAGTAATAGTGTCCATCAGTAGTGCATGGGGCTATGGAAAAGAAAAATGCTCCTCCTTGTTGCATAGAACTTCCTGAAGAAGAACAAGCATTGCAGGGTCTCTAGACTTTATTCTATTTGTAAGAGCAGAATAAAAAATTTACAATTCCTGCATATTACAAGATATGAACAAATGTGTGTGTTTTACCCATTTGAAGACCTTGCCAAAAATACACTTTTCTCTTGCTACACTAGTCAGCACCTCCTTCCAGCCCCACAATATAAAGACTTATGATGTAGCCCCAAATGAAATGGAAGTGCTGGTTAATTTCTAGTTTTACTGTAGTCATTGCTTTGAATTGACTTCAATTGTATCCCCTTTGTTGTGCAACAGTGTGTGTTTCCTGTATGTCTGTATTACCTGGAGCATGAATGTGGCGTTGCTTCGTGCCCTCTGCCAATGTTATATAATCCCAAACTTTATAGGTTATGGCACTACAACACAGCAAGAATCATTGATCACAGTTTCTGGATGTGTTCTATAAACCAGTTCTCTATCCATCTGCAAATTGAATTTTCTGAACCAGTAGACCGTAATTTACACATTAGCCGCCTGCGAGAAACTGTGACAAACTCTTTAGCTCAGTCCAAGTATACTACACCCACAGCCAAGTTTCTGCTTACGTCCTCATAAACACAAAGCAAATTTGTTGGACAACATCTGTCTTTCATAAATCCATGCTGGCTCTCACTTATAAAATTATAACTCTTGTATGCGCTTCTAACCCATTCTGCCAATATTATTTCTAAAATAGAACTTGCAGAATTGTTGTTTAAGCCGGCCTTGCATCAAAATGTGAGGTCTGACTTTTTTATTCATTCCAACTTCTCTCCTCTTTTTATAGCAAAAAAGGTGTCCAAAGACATTAGATAGTCACACATAAGAGGAATACAAATATACTTTCGTTACACCTTGACCCTCGTCCCAACCTAGAAAAAAAATTGTTGTTGCAAGTGTTGAAAAAAATCGCAACACTGAAAAAAGTAGCAAAGTTAAGAGTAAATGTAAGTAGCTATGGGCAGAAGGGAAGAAATGTGTTATTTCAGGCACATATTAATAAGGGGTTCATTTTATTTAAGTTACATAAGAAATGTAATTTAAGGACAAAGGTAACCCTTGATCTTATATATTTGATATACTTGATACTATAAAACAATATATATATACATATTGCTAGTAGTGGTCAATCCAATAACCTCACTTAGTCAAATTGATCCAACATTACTAAACATATTCAGTTCACTACTACATGCTATACCAGTGATCGCGAACCTATGGCACTCGAAGGCCTCTCTGTTGGCACAAGCACAGAGTTAAGGCCCCCATACACGCCCCGATTTTCCGTCGATCGATTAAAAACAATCGATGTTTTCCGATACGAGGATCTTTGATCGATTTGACTGTATTTCATTATACCCCCAAATAAAGCAACCAATTATTGTCCGATTTTACCTACTTCGATCTAACATTTTCCATCGGCCGATTTTATGTTTGATCGGAAGGGAAAGGGTTATGGCCGGGATCAGCAGCTTGAGGCACACAATTGTACCACCCGAATGGGAGTTTTGGCCAGGGCCAGGTATCTGTTCTGGGGGTGGGGGGGGGGGCTTATTTAATATTTCTGTGAAAAAAATCTGGGGGTGCCTTTGATGGTGATGGCTAATCTGTCAGACTTATTGTGGAAATATAAGTATAAATAGGTCAGATAATTGTTTCCTCCA
>CM070034.1:37880888-37907136 GCA_036250615.1 Ptychadena robeensis | reverse complement strand
ATTTACATAAATCATATAGACTGTAAAACCAGAAGCAGTATAAATATTCTGACAAATCATAGGGGAAACACGGTCTCCACTTTAGTTCACATAAATAATAAAAAAAGAGAAATACAGGAGAATGTTAAAACATATATACATCCTAGCACAACCTGGCAGATGATTTTACACACACCGCAATGTTTGAAACAGGAAGTAAATGTATGATAATTAGTAAGATCGGACCTAAATTGGTCGGGTCATAAGAAATAGCAGCCTAAATTGAATACAATTTAGATTAGATCGAGAAACATTTTCCAACATGTCCGATCACAGTCTGACCGATTATTCCCAAAAGTTCGATCAAAGTTACTCGGTCGAACCATGTGGGCATTGACCGATTTTTGGAAGACCGATGCAAAAAATCGATTGATTTTAATTGATCGTACGGAAAATCGGGGCGTGTATGGGGGCATTTAGAGGGAGAGAACAGAGATCTGCAGCACTAAACTGCCCATTGGCTCTCTTGACTATCCAATTAGAATTCTGGGGGAGGGTCAAGCAGAAAGCCAAACTAACATCACCATAAGGGGAAGAAGCTAGAATGCATGTAGTGTGTGTATATGTAGTGTTTGTTTACATATATTTAGTATATATGTGTGTATATATATGTAGTGTGTGTGTTTGGTTATATATGTATATATATATTTAGGATTAACAATAAATAATTGGGTTTTTGGTTTTAATTATATATATATATCATTATATGTCACAATCATGCAGCAAGCACTGTAAAAGTCACAGAAAAGTATGTGTTGTCTGTCTTGCTAATGCATTCTATACCCTCTGAGACAGTCATCATGGGTATGGAAGTCTCAACTTCTCTTCTCTGTTTTCTGTGACTCACATGCTGAACACAGCCAGGCAATTAGCAGCTTCAAAAGATAGGCTAATATACCAATTAATTCATATGTATTCAATGTGTACACTGTGCTTCTTTGCTTTGCCACTGGAGACATTTCCCAGCATGGACCACATCTACAGATTTCACTGAATTGGCCACCAGAGGTCCTAATACATCTGTGTTTAGTGTCACAGTAGAAGAATGAGAGCAGGCACATTCTGGGAGAAACACTGCAGTATATCAATCTGTAGAGTCTTGCTAACAAGAAGAAGAAAGTCACATTTAGCTGTAGTGGGTCACATTTAGTTCGATCACACCTCTTCCTTGGTATAGCTGTTCAGTTGCTTAGCGACATCAGTCTTGAATGAATAATGAATATGATGTCAACACTCACAGGGACTTCAATTGGTGGCTTAGAGGGTGGTATATACTTACATCTCCATACTTTCCAGGAGGGAAACCCCCCATTGTTTCATCCAGACCCAGTGATCATACACCGTGGTAGAGGTATCCAGGTGGACCTGAAGATGTGGCTCCTAACCATAGTGGTGTGATCCTGACATTATAGTCAGACTCCAATGTCTGAATTTTCACACTCAAAATTAAAGTGGGGGTAAAAACACTACAGGCTGATCTAACTTTGATGTAATGTCCTTAAACAAGACAAAATGAGGCTCAATAGTGTGTGTGGCCTCCACGTGCCTGTATGACCTCACACTCACTCACACACACATACTACTGAGCCTCATTTTGCTTTAAGGACATTACATCAAAGTTGGAAGAGCCTGTAGTGTTTTTTTTTTTTTCACTTTAATTTTGAGTGTGACTCCGAATCCAGATCTCCATGGGTTGTTGATAAATTTGATTTCCATTGATAATATTTGTGTGATTTTGTTGTCAGCACATTCAACTTTGTAAAGAACAAATTAATTAATAAGAATATTTAATTCATGCAGATCTAGGATGTCTTATTTTTGTGTTCCCTTTATTTTTTGAGCAGTGTATGCAACATGTAGCTGTGTTGATATCCCCAACACTGCTAAGTAATGTTTTATACATTGAATTGTCTATTTATGTATTAAGGGATTCTTTATTGATTCTGCCTTGTTGGTTTGTATTTTTGTAATTGTACAATTTGGTCTGCTGTATTAATAAAGTTTTTTTAATTGAAATTATTACGTAGAACAGCAGTAGTTATCTTTTTATGGGTAATGTTCTATGGCTGACTTTAAATGTGTGGTTCCTGAGTGATTGCCACCCAGCAGCCCCCATTGGGTCATGACCGCACATGGTTGACACTTGTATTTGGCAGTTAGTGGGTGATCATCCAGTGTCCCTTTTCAAACTCTTTTTTGTTTTATAGTAGTTGGAAGTGCAACCCCAAGGTTGCCAACCACTTGTCTGAGATCAGCCTAAAAAACAAACCATGGGTAGAGGTGTTTGGTAGAAAGGGGGTGAGGTACAGCCTTTGCTGTGCTTTTATTTCTTCTGTAAGCAACAAAAACTGTGTAAAACGTTCTCTGCTGACTCTAAAAGAATTATATTTTTAGCCTGAATGTTTTATCATTGTACCATTGTATTATCTTTAAGTTACACCCTTCCAGTCCATCTATTACAGATGAAATGGTAATATAAAAAAGGTCTATTTACCAACAAAGATTTCTAAAGCAGTAGTATGCTTTTTAAAATGGGTCACTTTACTCAAAACCAAAGTTAATTGATTTAGGTTGGTATTCATAAACTCAGATCTTAATCCAACACTTTCAGAAAGAGAGAGGTTAGTAATGCCAGCCAATATATTTTATCTTTTAAATGTGCCTTATTTTTCTTACAAACCCACCATGCTTGGTTAATGAGGATTCCAGTTTCCAGGTATAACCCCCATGTAGAAGTATATGAAATAATATGTGTTACCAGGTCAACCAATCGGCATCTTTTTCTGAACTATTTTAGCATACTAGGAAACATCAAACTGATTTCTTCAGGGAACATGAACAACATTTCTTTCAGAAGGAACACAAAGCCGTAGATGGTGCATCAACTAAAGATCTGTCCAGCAACACAGCAGTTAAGCTGAGAGGTCCCACCCCGCAGATATTACGCTTTTGAAAGATTGCCACCACTAGCACAACGTGCACTGGGACTTCCTTCAAATGGACTGCTTGGCCAGAGAACAAAACAGAACAGCTCCCCCGAATACTTCTCTGAAAAACCAGCAGCAACTGGAACACTTTATCTGTGTATGAAGGCTAAACATAACTAAAAACTCTTTATATTGGGTGCTGTAGACAGGCACAGCTTTCTAGGGAGCCCAGAGGGCTACAAGACTAAGTAGGGCTTTGAAGATATCCACCACAATATAAGAAGAATGGCAGCAACACTTAATGCCACATACAGGGGGTAATGAGCAGTGTGCGTGTATGTGTGGGTGAAGGGGGTGGGGTTGATCGGTAGTTCTTTACAGGATGACAGATTGGGCCTTCTAGAGAAAAAGTTTGTGTGGCCAGTAAAAGTGGCACTATACCATGAACAAACATGTGCAGAATGCATACCCAGCATTTGTGGGTTCATCAGGTTATTTGTGATGTGCTGAGTGGCGATGGCCTCACATTACATGTATATGAAATGGACTTTTGGAGTGTTGATTCACTACAATGTATTTAACTTTGTCTGTTTCTTGAATATTTTGTGCAGTATAGGTAATATTTTATATATTTTAACCTCCCTAGTCATATAGTGTAGCTCAGGATAGACTTGACTTACCCATATTGGTAACCCCAAGCCACACTCAGAATTGTGTACCTACTTCAGACATGCTTATGCCATCCTGCAGCATTGGTGTCCTATGCGCCTTTCACTGAAGCCCCCTCTATGATGCCAAAAACAAAACTTACTTATTTATTATTTGAATCGTCAGTCCTTAAGGTATTTTGAAATATTGAATTGTATTTAGTGTGAGTCTTGTTATCCCATGAGGGATGTAGAGTAAGAAGTAAACATTCTGGCAGAGGAAAGAGCAGACGATGGATCTTACTTTTCTGCCGCCTCTCTTTAACTACCCAATGACAGGCTATGGGCAGGAAGAAGATAAAGCTGTTCTGAACAGGAGGCAGATCTTGATCCAGGCAATTTTGAATTTGAGTCTAGTAGGCCTGTGTAACGGATAAATAATATATGGATCTGTAGCTCATATACTGTAAATCTATCTCACCAGTGTGTTTAGCTTTTAACAATCGAGCAAAAGGTGATGTGTGTATGCCTAGCTTAATTTGGTTATTAAACTTTCTTTTTACAGTCACAACTTTATGGTCTGTGATGATTCCTCAACATTGGATAGATCCGACAGGAGATTGGGATGTATATAAAGTACAAGTCAATTAAGCAATGATGTCCCATCGCCTTTCACAAGTCCCCAGAGCCAGGGCTGTATCTATGGTAAAGAAGGTGTCACAGACAAGCTTTTTGGGTGAGTGTTAGTGACAGGAAAGAAGCTCCAGTTCCCTGACGGCTTCTCATCCTGTGTCCCAGGGACACAGCCATGCTGTCTCCTGCTCTGTTTACTGATGGGGCAGATAGGAGTGCAAGGAGCTGCTACAGGACTCTCTAATTGCGTTATCAACAACTGATAGCATCTCAAACACTTAGAGGATGTTTTGACTGTATGTGAATTACAATGTTTGTTGTTTCTCACTCCAATAATTGACATTTGATAGTGACTACTGTAATACTTAAGGGTAATTAAAGTCAGCGCCTTTTTATCCTAGGTGAATCTCCTGGTCTTCTTCACTTAGCTCCTGGGAAACTTCCTCAGCTTAACCAACACATCACCAAAGAGTCTGTCTGCAAATCCCCCACTCGCTATGGCCTCTCTCTGCTAAATGGCTGTATGGCAAACATACACAGACCTATGGCACCAAGCTTCACTGTGCCACAAGGGGAGGACTAAGAACATTCAGCATACATCTCCTTCCTTTGTGTGTCTGTGACTATATGTATGTCCTGTGATTTTATTTTTTCAGTCTCTGAGCTGCTGAAAATGATACAACATAACATCATCACTCAGCATGAATGTATTCTTACATTGTATGATTTATCTGGATGCTGACAGGCTTTAAAAATATGTTACTTATGTCATTTATGAACTGCTGCACGTCTAAGGTTCCCTGTAAACAAATGACTCATGTGCAGAAAGTAGTATAAAAAAGGACTAAAGGCCCCCATACACCTTAGAATCTTTTCATACAATTTCTGTACAACCAAATTTTGTTCTACCAAAACCATGTAATATGAGGACCTTTCTAAACCTTCCAATCACTATGTATTCTATCAGGGAGGACCCGGCACTACATAGCAGTGATATATACCTTCCAATCACTATGTATTCTATCAGGGAGGCCACTATACTACACAGTTGTTGGTAGATCTAATGGAGATTGTATCGATCTTAAGGTGTATGGGGGGCTTAACACCTTACATGGAATTGATGTGTTTGATATGGTTTTGTGCTAGGAATTCAAAATGGCAGCCTCTAAGGCCATTTATATTTCCTGGGACATTAATCTAGAGATTGGACTTTTTTATGGGGAGGGGACATATTTAGTCCACATTATTTTCATGCATGCCTGGTCATTAATTCCTTAAATAAAAGAATCCTAATACAGAATAACCTCATGCTCAGTAGGCTGAAATTAAACAATAATTTAACCGTAGTTGCTTCTATAGTAAATTTAAACTCATACCCTTACATTAATATAACCATCTACAGACTAATTTTACCATATCCAATTCATTAAATATAGTTAGATATTTTGTATTTGGTAAAAAGAAATGCTGGGTTACTACCCTGTTTCCCCAAAAAATAAGGCACCCTAACATTCTTGCCTCATGCTGAAATATAAAGCATCCCCCCTGAAAATAAGGCACCCCGGGGATATGGCACTGTAACTCTGGACAGGGGGATCAGATGGGGCAATCAAAATGACACAGGAGGATCAGAAGAGACTCTGAGAAGAGACTCTGAGTCTCCTCTGCCATGTTCATCCCCCCTCTGATCCCCCCTGTGTCATCTTAAGTGATCCCCTCACACTGATATCCCAGTGCCATATTCTTCTTCATGGAAAAATAATACATCCCCCCAAAATAAGACATAGGGCATCTTTCGGAGCAAAAATGTATATAAGACACTTTCTTATTTTTGAGAAAACACAGTAAAAGTCTTTACACAGTAAAATGAGATTTGCTTCGGTTACAATTTACATACAATATGTGAACACATATGAATTTATATGTATTTATCAAACATATAAATAATCAAAATTTAATTAAAATTAAAAATACAGAAGAACCTTGTTTTAGGGAATTTTTAATAAAATCTGTGAAAAAGCCTTAAACATTTAAATATAAATGTGACTATCCCAACTTTTCTTTTTCATTTCATACTAGGTTAAAAATAATAAAAATAATTGCCATTCTACTGATATTAATGTTTAGACATATTTTATTTAAAAATGAAAAACAAAATAAATGAAGCAAGCGACTTTCATAAGAGCAGTCCTTGTTGCTGGTATCATCTCCCATGTGAGTACTCTAAGAACGAGATGTAAAGGGTTTGTAAATAAGGGAGCTGATACTATCAGTAAACATACTTGTACTATTACTGATATTTAATCTAATAAAACCTAGAATGAGTGTTTCATTTAAATAAGGATCAAAAATGCAAATGATAAAATCTTTATAGTTTACTTCAAGTGGCTGAAATATTTTTGACATTATTTCGATAAGTTTATTATAAAGAGGAAAACCAACTTGTGACTGATCAGTTATGTTTGAAGTGGCACAATTGCATAGAAGATTACGTTTTAATATTTAAGTTTAAATTTTAGGGCGACAGTATCATTAGACCACTTGCTTCATTTTAGGTTATAGGCTTAGCTTTGAAGACGATTAAGTTCATCATATAATAAGGATCTCGTTACATTAAAATTAGTGACTGAAAGGTGGTCATAGCTTCTGAGCGCAGATCTGCGACGTATCATATTTTTTTTATCATGGTCCCCACAGCTGTGTAAGATCTCCTAAACATGTTAAGTGAATTCCGGTTCCCTGCATATATTGCTCTTCGGGGATTTGTTGTTCCTCAGTTTTAAAAGATGGCACAGGCTAATATGGTTAGGGAATTCAAGAACGCCCTGACCTTAAATATCAGTAGAGTTCAAGTATGGGTCAAACAGGGTTGCCAACTCATCCCTTTAATTACTGACACATATGAATAAAGCAGGTTCTGTGGCTCATTGGATGTATGTAGGGCAATGATTTAAGCTAACCTGTAACTAAGTGTCCCCATACACCTTTACATTTCTCCATCAGATTTCCTTTAGCTCTCCTTGTGTTTTACGAAAACCATGTAATATGAGGGACTTTCTAAACAATCAAGTCTATCTGTGTCCAATCGCAGAGGACCCTATACTACATAGTTGTTGGTAGATCTAAAGGATATCTGAAAGAGAGATCTAAAAGTGTATGGCCAGCTTAAGGCATAGCTGAACAAAATGGGAAACATGGACAAGGAAATGTAGGCAGCATATTTCTTACTGCACTAATACTGCCGCTTAAATTATACGTTTCTACAACATGAATAGAATTTAGGGATCAAGGAAGAAGATATCAAAGAGTGGTTACTCAAGTTAATAAAGATAAACTCAAAGTACTCTTAATCTTATGTTCGTACTCCCCTTAAATAGCCAATCATCATCATCATCAATCACTGGGATGGATAATGTGAGTGAATATTCACCCACTTTTAGGTATTATGTAAATCAATGTGAATATTTTTTCATTCTAAGCCCACTAATTCATAATAAAATTTCAGAGGGCATTTCTGTTTATGCACCTGCAGTCTTAAAGAAGATGACATACCTTATGAAGTAGCACCTTTACTACACTGCACAATGAACCACAAGGAGGGATTGAAAAAAAAATAGTAGCACAGTGGTATGCATGTAAATGGTCTATATCTGAATAGTACTGATTGTTACCTGGTCATGGACGCACCATGGTACCAATTGACTCTTTCGACTGAAAACTGTGTGCTGGCTCCCCATCATGTTTTTCTACATTGCATGTGGTTGTAAGGATTAAGGTCAAATGGGGCCTTAGGCATGAAAACAGCTCCCCTCCCCCAACCACTTTGATTGACATTGATAAGGACTAGTACAGGCACCTAGAAGTCATGCATTTGCATTGTCTGCCCTAACATAGCCTTTCCATTGAGACACCAAGTAAATGCTCACTAGTAAAATGACAGGTAGGTGTACAGCTTTATCCAAAAGCACTATTCACCTGGACTAATGCAAGAGCATGTTGTAAATGGGCCCTCTGGACATGGCCTAGGCTCCTACCTCAATAGCCTTGTCATTGATCTGGTCTGCATACAGGTTACCATTAGGTGTCTGTGAATACTATCGATTAGACAAAGGTCTGTTTCTTAAGCATGGTTAACATAGGAGAAGAAGCCCTTCAGGCAACCTGTAGCTTAAAAATGTGACTTACAATTTAATGTACCTAATGGCATAACAACTATAATCTAATGTGGAGGACATCAATCAGATAAAGTAATCATCATCTCTCTCAGCATCAGCTATGAAATACACCTTCATGCTCTTAGAAAAAAAGAATCACATCAATAAATAAGAGAATATTTGAAAAAATGACAACGTCACACACTTATAAATACATTCATTAAAACCACTAAAATGAAAACATTAAAAATAATCTAAAATATAATAAATGCACATTGAGCAGTTCCCAGTTTCTCTGTTCAGTCATATCAGCACAATCTCCTCTGACCATGACAAATTGTAGCAAAATGAAATGCATGTTCACAGCACAGTTCTCAGTACTGCGAGATGACTGAAAAGTGAGAGTGCTCCAAATTAGCATATACAACACAAGGATTTCATTGTATCCAGGAAAACACAGTGATGGGCCAGAAAAGTCTCTTTGGCTTCAGTGCTGGTGGGTGGGCAAAATGGTTCAGTACATGCTAAATAGTGCAGCAAATTAAAGAGGAATAAACAAAGTTTGTAAAATAAAAAAATGTGTACTTGCACGTGATTGTTATAAAGTGAGCAGATGTTGCAGATTAGGCATAGAGGCCATAGACAGTTGTGGAAAACTTTTTCACAGATATGTCTAACGCTAGCCATACACAGGTTGACTTTTGCACAATTGATCTTCGATTCAATCATTTTGTGTGATTTTGTGAGATCATACAAATTTGCACAACATTAAGATCGTAATTGCAATTCCAAGTAAGATCAAATAAAGATTCCAAATATATGTTTTTATTAGATTTATTTATTCAACTGTAGAATGGCCAAACATTCTGTACCCACAGAGAAAGTTAGGAGAATGCCAATACATACCTCAGGGCCAGCCAAATAATCCAAATACATTTTGATGAATAAATAATATGCATCTATTTTTTTATAAGCCAATGGTGGAGGTGGGGGCAAATTGGTGGGTATGAGTTAAGGTTGACGTTTGTTCTGGTGCAATTAGATTACATGCTTGCAGGTACTTATCTGTCCATGCAATAGGTTCAAGAGCAAGTTTACAAACATTGATATAAAAATTGGTTCACTTTTTTTCTGTTTATGACTCAATTTTCCTATCCCTATGATGTGTGCAAAGGGGATAGAAAATGAGGGGTTACAAGTTAAGTAAAATGTAAATATTGCTGAAAAAGTGTTAAGAATAAGAAAATCCAGTTGCGACCTATTTTGGGGGGGTTGAGGGGAGGGGGCAACAAACAAAACGTAATTAAATTTGAATTTCTCGTTAGATAGTAATACAATATATACATTTGAATAAATCATATATATTTGTTTTCATTCTCCCCATGTGTTGTGCATCCTCTGGGCCTGGTCATAAACTCTGCATACCACCCTGGTTGCATATTGACTGTCCTCACCATGTAGTTATGAAAGGTCAGCCTAAACTCTACGTGCCCTGAGACATCAAACTACCAGCTGTGATGGACCTAATTAACACCTCTAATATAAATCAGTAAACTACAGCCTGGTCCTAGCTCCTGTAACTGTTTAACCAGAGCCTTGGTACATATGGTAATAGAGGACTATCCCCTCATATATCTTAAAGCTAAACTCCAGCTTTACTTTTTTTTCCAAGCTTGTAGAACGTCCTTTACAGTCATTGAAGTGAATGGTCCCATTTTCCTGCACACTTTACACAGCCCACTTGGAAGGTGAAGCAGGTGCCTGAAGGTTCCTTTTGTCCTGAAGATCAGGGGTCCTGTCTTACCTTCCATTAACCTTTACTATTAAAACATTCAGTCAGACAGGCAGCCTCTAACCCATGGACATTTATATAAGAAACAGATACACTAACCCCTACACATGAGCTGTCTGGATGATCACAGAGCAGAAGCTTCTTTTGCATACTAAATGGGTGCTGACAAAGGAGAAGGAAGCTTTCCTGTCATCTTTCAAAATCAGCCCCCTTTCCCTAATACATGCCTCCTCCTACCCAGGACATCCTTTTTATGAGGATATGTAAGAAATGCTGAGACTTTCTTTTGAGCTCTTTATAACATGAACGAAATATGATTACTGGCGTGAGCTTGGGAAGGGAGGTGTAAAAAAAACTTTCACCCTGAACTTGAACCTAATGTTAACCCCCCTGGCGTTCCTGATGGCACCATATCGTCCAGCGCTGTCCTTTTTGTATTGCACTGGATGAGATCAGAGTGGACCCCTATCCCCCCCCCCCCCCGACATGAAGACGACATGAATACTTTTGTGCTCTAGTGGTTGAGCTAAAAGTCTATTTGCTTTGTAACATGTATGTTAATGTTGCAATGTGAGAATTGATATAGAACGGGAAGATGTACTGATTGAATATGGATGTGTACTTGCACATGATTGTTATAAAGTGAGCAGATGTTGCAGATTAGGCATAGAGGCCATAGACAGTTGTGGACAACTTTTTCACAGATATGTCTAAAGCTAGCCATACACGGGTTGACTTTTGCACTATTGATCTTAGATTCGATCATGTTGTGGGATTTTGTGCAATTGTACTATGGAGCGCATGCGTAATTATAATTCTAAATACGATTGAATTCCAAATACAATGGTAATTATGATTCTAAATACCATCCTTAATAAGATTCCAAATATGATGGTAATTATGATTCCAAATATAATGGTGTTTATGATTCCAAATACGATGGTAATTATGATTCCAAATACGATCAAAATTTAAATTCCAAATACGATCAAAATTTAAATTCCAAATATGATTATAATTACGATCGTAAACAAACCAATGGAAATACCTTGAAAAAACTCCATATATTTGTATGATCTAGCAAATATTACCAACATGTTCGATCACTTTTTGACTGTTTTTTTTTTGTTTGATTTCGATCACGTTTGGTCAAATGTGCCAGGTGTACGGGAATTGATCAATACAAAAACCAATAGTTTTAAGTTGATCGAACAGAGATATTGAACCATGTATAGCCAACTAGTATCCAAGCACACACTCCAAGACAAGGATTTGTTATATCTCATTGTTGTCCCTGTATGGACAAGGCCTTCAACCTATCAATGTCTTCTTGGATCGTATACTAGATATCAGAATAGCTAAGAAGCATAGCACATTTTATTAATATTGTCTTTTCTTATTTTCTTATTATGATCTTTTCTTCTTTTTTATTTCTTTTCTATTTAAGGTGCCAACATATTAAGCAGCAATGTACAAGAAATAAGAATTGAAAATACAAACCAGAATACAGATAATGACCAAGGAGTAGAATATCTCTTGTACCCATTGTTGTGAGTGATTCCTTTATGAGCCTAATGACAACACCGCACCCAGCGAAGTGCAGCAACGTTTTCATCTATTTAGTGGAGTCATTGCATTGGATCTATTTGTAAGAGCTACTTGTCATGGATTTTTTCTATGTTTAACACCTCTCTATCATGTCAGCACCATCTTCCTGAGAAGATCGCTCTGTTCTTTTTGAACTCCTGTTTTGAAGTGCCTATCAAATTCAATTGGAGAATCAAATCGCTTCGTATCTAATCTGGCAAGATGAAATCAAAACCTTAGATCTCCAAATGTTTTTCTCAAATAAATATTTAAATCAGAGATGTGCACAATATCCAGAAAATACTTTTCTAATTGGTTAACATGATCTTTTAGAAGTTCATCTTATTGAAATATAATATTGCGCATTGCAATATTATTAGAAAAGAGATTCAAAGTGCTGAAATTTACCTGCAAAAGCCAACCATAAGCCAACTTTTCAATTTATAGATGCCATGTTAATGAATGTTTTGGATTAGTTTCTGTAGTTTATTTAAAGTTTTTATTTGTACATAAGCTTGCATAAGAGGTATACCTGAAATGTGTATTATAACAAGGACATTAGGTATAACAAATGAACTAAAACACAATAGTATTACGGACAATGGAAGAACCCTGTGAATTCCCCTTAAAAAACAGGAAACTTGAAGGACAGGTTGTACTGTGGCAGCTGACCAATGAATTTTGACATCGGTGTAGGTCATGGGTCAACTTTCTGATCCTTCTAGTTAAAAAAGTAAATACACTACCTTACTCCAGAGATTTTTTTTGTCTTGGAAGTCAATGTATTTTAGAAAATATTTTTTAGAATAAGTGTGTTTAGTTTAGCTGCAATATAATATTTGTGATGCAATTTTCATATCTGAGTCCTATAGCATTACTTTACATTGTTCTGTTCTGTTATTAAGAGGGGTTTTCACATTCAGGTTAATAAACAGTTTTTATTGTAAAGTCAGTTGAGGATGGTTACTTCAAAGAAATATGAAGCAATTTATATAGAGTTTCTACATCCTTCTGTGAGCGTTAGATGTACTATGTTCCCCAACCTATTAGATTATAAACATGATCGGGCAGGGTCCCCAACTCCTCATGTGACATAACCTGTATCTGTGTGTTATCTTGTGTTGCATCTCAACTCTAATTTACTTATGTACAACACTGTGTAATATGTTGGTGCTATATAAATAAAAGATAAAAATAATGTCAAAGGTTTCAGGATTTACTACTTGCTACTGACAACAATTAATGTTTAATAGAATTAGTATACTCCTGGTCTATATATATATATATATCTATCTATATATATATATATATATATATATATATATATATATATATATATATATAGATAGCACCCACCTTTAGTAAATATATCTTTTTTAACAGACATTAGAAGAGACATTTTGAATGGACCTGTGGTCACTTTGTATACTTAATCATTTCAGAGGGAAATTACAAAAAAAATTCTGCTAGCATGTGATTGCTTTCTTTAAAACGAACACAGCTTTTCTACTAACACTCATTCGGAACATTTAGTTTGCTTAGTAAAAGGACTTTAATAGTCAATGCCAACAGATTTATCACATCTTTGGCCCTTCTAATACTCAGTTTTTTCTGGTATGGTTTACTAAAAGGTAGCCACTGTAACCCATTTTTTAAAAAAATACATTTTCCTACACTTCATACACCCAAGCAGCAAACAAATATTTATTTATGGTAATGGGTTTTCTCAAATAGCTTTATGAGCAAACACAAATCAATAATCCAGAGGTAAAATTTGTGTTAGTAAATGATCTACATATTTCAGGATAAAATGAGATGTAATGTAAACCATATAAATACAGAAAAATACAGAAATATTAGTGTTCAAGTTAAGGGATCTGAGACATCCTAAAAGCTTGATGACTTCAGTTAGCCAATAAAGGGGATCACTTCAACTCCAAACTTTTTGTATTCATTGATGGCAAACACAGTACAACAGACTACTGTTAAGAAATAAAAAAAATTTGAGGAAACCCCAACTATTGTAAATTACTTGTCAATAAACTGTTTCAAATTAAAAAATCTTTATTACCAAAGTATACAAGTACAATCTATATCCAGCAAACCAAGCTTGGTAACCAACAGACAGGGTTATTTCCAATTTTTGTGTTGAATTCTAAAAGTGTATAAAATATATATGAAATGTACATAGGCTATATTTTTTTATATCCCCAAATCCCACTGCTTGCCTTTTTTTTATTATAAATCTCTTTATTTTAATGTGGAAAATAAGGACACATTTATCAAAATGGTGATTTATCAATTATCTACCATCAAGCATATGGTGGAAATGTTCTAAATTATGAAATAACAACTGTTAAACAAGTGAGCAATGCAAATAAATAAAGAAAGAAAATTGTGATACGATTGCAGGGGTTTTATAGTGTTTGTGGCACTGTTTCACAATGGAAATTGGCAAACTGGGTTAGAAGTTTCTTTAGTTATCAGTAGGTTTAATTCCTAAAGTTGGTCTTTGTTTTTTATTGTCATTTTCAAATCTCCATGGAGTCATGTTTGAAAAATAACATCTCTGATTCTGGAGTGCTAGGTTTGAATTGAGCCTGATGGAATTGACCCTCAATTTGAAAATAAATATTATATTGACAGGTTTTATTGTTACCACAAAAAAAAAGTTATATCTGTACCATACTTTTTTTTTTTTACTAGTACCATTCACATATATGGATAGATGCATTGCTCTGTCAAATAAATCATGTGTACACCAGTTTCTTGAATGCACATATATGCTTCATTTAAATCAATGGGTCTGCAATCAAACATTAGAAAAACACTGGGGTTAATTAACTAAAGAATTATAGGCCGTTCACTTAGCAAAATTAATTTAAACTCAACTCAAGATGTTGACAATCACAACAATAAGAGAAAAAAAATTCTCCTTCATTTTAGCACAGTAAAATTTCCCTTTGCTACATGATCAGCCTTTTAGTAAATTATTAGTAAGCCATTATTTAGAATAGAAATGTCTGTATTGGACAATACCCATATAAACATAAAGTTCCGCCAAGGCAATAAACAAAAACCAAGAACAGACAAAGTAAAGTGGAAATGTTGTGTTAACTAATCACATCTCCGATAAATGTGTCCCAGGATTAGCTTGGATGTCGGCAATCTATTATACTGTCACGCTAGTTTTCACAATAAAAAAACGCAAAACAAAAACAACATTCTTGTATATGTATAGTAAAAAAAAAAATCACAACATTGCTTCATGACACTTTGTCCATTGAAACTTGAAGCTATGGCTGAGGGTTAAATAAAGCACAAAATAACTTAATATATTTAATTAGAAAGGCCACTTTAATTGTCTCTGTATGGTTGCTTTACTAGAAGAGGAACAGTTTCTGCTCATTGGTATACAAAATGTACTCCTATAGTAAATTCACCATTCTTTTGTATATATTTCACAAGCCTACTACGGGGAACTTTGCAGGCTCTCTTAGTTAATCTTCCGAGACCACCAAGTGGGTGACACCAACAGCCAAAGACTAACAGACCTGCTGTCCAGTCTTCAATCTGGCATACTATTGGCTCCCATATTATACATGCAGAACTGAGTGGCTCAGGTATTGCAGTCAATTTATTTTAAGTAACGAGAATAATTTTCCATTTTTGTAATTGCATTCTATTTAGGTTGCTTAAATTACACACTGTCTTTGCTAAGGGCCTTTAAGGAGACAGGAGGTATTAGGCCAAACTCCCAGGAGTTTATTTGTACAATGAAAACATTTGCCCAGTAGTAGTCGAAAAATGTAACAACATGGACAGAGACTGGTGTAACCTCCTGACTTTATGTAAAGAGGATCTGTCACCAGAGGATTAAGCAAAAGGAAACATTGTTAAAATGTTTTCATATCACCTATTTCATGATAAATAATTATCAGAAGTCTCCAAGTGCAGAGCTGTGTCACGCTGTCCACCTCCATGTCCAGATGATATATTGTTTAATACAAATCGTGGGGAAACCAATGTTCCTTTAGCAGCTGTTTTCCTACTACTAGAACTAGCCTCCCATGTGACAGATTAACTTTAACAAAAGGGCACACATAGATTATCGGGGAAAAAGCTAGCTGTTACTAGTAGTCAACACTAAACAACATTGAAATAAAGGAACTCTCCTTGATTAGGTCTGAAGCTTCTGTTGGCTGGTCCTGTCCTGCATACCACTTAGTCCTTTAGTAAATGACTCTTCATGGGTCTAAAGTCACATCAACAGGAGAACAACCTATTTCAGGTTTCTGCTTCTTTCCAGTCTTTAAAGTCCATGCCACCATGTATAGTGCTTAATTGAATCCTTGTAATAAAGTTCTACCAGGCTCGAATGCCATGAAGTGCAGAGACACTATTTGCCTGTTGAATAGGTGTCTGCACTGTGTTCAAGTCCCCCACACTGAAATTCATAAAGTTATTGCTGGCCGAGGAGGGCTGCATGCTTGGCATTGACGTGTAGCTGCAATTATAGCTGCCATTACAGGCTGGGTTACTGTAGTTGGTGTAGGGGGGATAAGTGTTATAACTGTAAGGGTTAATGCTGACATTGTATGGTGAGTTGTACGGAGAGGAATCTCCTAAACAAGGTTTGCCATCTCTCACCAGAACTGGGACAGCTATTCTTCTTGGAGGTGGTAGGCCCACCATTTCAAGAGTCTGGTCTTGTCTTTGTCTTTTACATTTGTATCTTCTGTTCTGGAACCAGATTTTCACTTGAGTGGATGTAAGCTTCAATACATTAGCCAAATGGTCTCTTTCTGGAGCTGAGAGGTATTTCTGCTGCTTGAATCGTCTCTCAAGTTCATAGACCTGGGCCTGGGAGAAGAGGACCCGGGGCTTCCTTCTCTTTCTTTGCCTTGGCCTGTCTGGGTCCTCCATGTCTCTCTTGTCATTATCCAGAGTCTTCTGCAGGGAGCAGAGTTCTGAGGACAGAAAAGTGCACATATATCATTAAACGGTACCTTTGCCAGCAAATCAGTTTAGTAATAGATTATATCAGTTTATTACCAAGATATTATTACTATTATTATTATTACTCAAAATACAATGTGTAAGCACACACCTAAGCAGATACTCGGTGCTCATTAAGTATTTTAATGGTTATTATAATTGTTTCTAATTTATGTATTAACCTCTACACTTCATTAACACAATGTAGCAAACAAATATATTTTCACTACAAATCGATTTTGATATATATTATATATATTATAAATAAATTGCTATAGTGTAACTCAGGTATGTGTTAAAAAATCTAAAATAAATATTTATATCTACATCTTGTTTACTATGGAAATTGGCAATGCGAAATATCTAAGTATGTATTATATATAGTTATACAAAAAAAAAGTATAAATGGTTCCATAAATAAGGCTACAAGTTTCTTAATAACAGTAGTACTATTCTGCATTATAAATGATAAAATAATAAACAGCTAACACTGTTATTATCAGCTGCAACAAAACATTATATATTATTTATAACAATATTAACAATAATAATAATACAAATAATATGAAAGTATTAATATATAATAATAATTATTATAACAATGATTTCCTGAGTGTATAATTGTAATTATTATTTTCTATATATGCTTCACTTGTAGCCTGGAACCCAATATTTTGGTAATCATATATTATTTTGGTAATAATAATAATAATAATAATCAAGAATTAATATAATATATAATATTATCAGTTGCAACCAAACATAATAGTACTCATAGATATTTTATTATGACAATGATTTCCTGAGTGTATAATAGAAATATTTATTTCTATTTTTTCTATATATGCTTCACTCCCAGCCTTGAACCCAATATTTTGGTAATAATAATAATAACAACAATATTAATATATTCATATACTATATACAGGCAGATATAGATTTATACAAATATGTTAGTAAATAATGTTGGAGTTGAATGTAAATCTGGTAAATTTTTTGTGTATACACTCTATACATGTATATTACACATTGATTTAAACATCATAGTATATATTTTTAGATATATACAATTTTTTCTGCTATAAAAGGACAATTTATATGTCTTTAGTGAATTCTAGGAATACTTCTATATGTCCTGTGATGTATATATATGTTTATGAGCCGGTGATTATCAGTTCGGAGCTACAATACGGAAACTTTCCTAACAAAGAGAAATCAGCCCAAGAACGATCCAGTTCCTGATATCTGTACATCGATCAATACATTTACCGCGAATTCTATAGAAGGGAATGTTAGTAAATCGGCTCAGTGATCGGATACAATTTAGGAGAAGATCGAGGTGTCGGCTATCTGCAGTAGTACAGGATCGGAGTAGATCAGATTCTACTGATGTGATCTAGGCCGGATCCCAGCCGATCCCTCTGACAAGATATAACTAAACATATCATTGTGAATTTGTACCTTTCTTCTCCTCTTTGTGCTCCTTAGAAGACTCCATCTCCATGTAGTTTTTGACGTAGAAGGATCCAGGGAAGGGAGAAGATCCTTTGGAGGTGTCCCTGGGGTTCAGGTCCTCACTCAGCTCCGATAGGCATGGGGTACCCGGGTATGACTCCTGCTTGAAGCTGGACAGCATGCAGGAAGAGGTGTCCATCCTGGGGGAGATGTCCATGGCTGTCAGGCCAGTCTGGTGCTGCTCCAGGTTCAGGATATCTTTGACAGAGAATGGAGTAGAAGTCACTGGGCTGGCAAACATGATGGCAGCACAAGAGTCATATACCCTCCCCAGATGTCACAGCAGATCGGGCACACTCACTATGGCAGGCAGATCATGGCAGCCTGCACTCCTCACCTACTAAGTGCTGCCTCTACTCAGCTCTGCCTGACCATAAGACACCCAGAGGAGGGGCCGGCTCCACTCATTGGTCAGCGGCGACCTGGTGACGTCATAACTCACAGATACAGGTCACCTAATATAGGCATACAGCGCTGCACACCCAGTACTGGCACAGGGATCATCACTAGTAAACCTGGTATTCTACAGAGCCCATCTGCTACCCAACACCTAACCACCGCACCCATTATATGCCACATAAACAATGCACGGTGATGGGTGTGACATGTGCCATGCATGGTTCTCTCTGTACACAGGTGACGTAACAGCAGTTTCAAGAGACAAGATGAGCATGGACTGTACCCATGCAGTATGAACTGGGACTGGACGAACTGGGACAGACTGGGATTGGCTTTATGGAGATACAGATCTCTACCCAAATCTACTCATCATTGCTGTCATTGGTATCATTGTTTCATACAACCAAACTGGTGGCAGAAACAATAATACGGAGTCAGGACAATAATTCTATATTACCATATTATTGTTAATTATTGGAAGTATTCCTTATAGGGCTACCGTACAATTAATAATAACCCCATTTATGAGTATTAGCGGAAAGCATAACGGGTATTAGTTGCGTGTTCTCCAACAAATTGGGCAACACTACAACTATGAATACACTTATATATGTGTATTATTATTATAATCAATGTTATTTATATTATAATAATATTATTTTTACGACTATGGTTGTTGCTGCCATCATCAATACCATTGGTCACTCCACATTGTCAATGACAAAGTATAACACTTCTACACTGACTTATGCGTATGTAATGATTATATTATTGTTAAACATATTATGGTTGTTTTAATGTTATTATCATCAATGCCATTAATGGAAAATATTAAGATTTCCTGTCTAGGATTGTTAATGTAAAGTACACTTATTTATACAAGTTGAAATTATTGTTATTAGTATTGTTGATGGGGATGCGGAGAAATTGCTTTGCTTAATTATTTCAGTGTTGTGATGCCAGCCCCCATAACATAAATAGTTGTGATACATTTGTGTTTTTATTTATGCTATTAGTATTGATTGTATTATTAGTATTTCTATCATCTGTATTTGCACAGTAGTAATAATTAATATCAGGCGTCGCTTGTAGTACTATTTCTAATCACTTCATTGTAAATATAGCTTTTCTCATTATTATTGTTATTAGTATCGTTATTGTTGCCCCTGGCACAACTATTATTGTGTTTATTATTTTTAATAATACTATTCGTGTTGTCCCTGGAAATTTTATTTGTATTATTACTATTATCGCTACTTATTATTATTATTATTATTATTAATAACTGTCTAGTAACAGAATGCTATTTTGCCCAATATCAGTAAGTGGTATCCCTGTCATGTATAGGAAATCACTTCTATTATATGTCCATCACAGTACAATTATAGGTGGAGCTGATGATGAACATGGTATAGCTCAGCACATATTAACCCTTAATGTCTCAGAATAGCATCAGCCATCCAAAAAATATAATAAAAACAATACTTTAATCAGTATTCCTGGGTGATGCCAGGGTCATTTATTGTTAATGTAAAAATAGGTCACCTAATCAAAAAATATAATCGCCATTGTCGCTTAGTTTTTACCTACTATTTCACCTACTATTCACACCTACAAAATCCTAAATGCGAGTGTAAGTTGTTTGAAAAGAAAAGAAATAGACACGCATGTTCGCAAATGATTTATAGTACAATTATATTCTATACAATTTTATATATATATATATATAGTGTACATTTATATTATATATCTATACATGCATTTTAAACAAAGAAACTATATTTATATAAATAGTTCTCATTAATAAATTAAAAATGTATTTGCATTAAATACAATTATTTTTATTATTTGTATTCATTTATATAGTTATATTATTTATACTGGGGGACTCACAAGTGTCGCATCCCTTTTATTTTGAGATTCTAGTACAGCTCCCTGTAATCCGGATAGATATATAAAGCTATTCCTCATCCTTCTGCAGATTCCCTCCACTGACTGTCACGGATGTAGCGGAGCCCTATGCTGTACACACGGTGCGTCTGAGTTGCGCCCCAGCTTTCTCTCCAGAGCCCCCCACTCCCCCCCCCCCCAAGGCTTTAGCCAGGCTGGACAGAGACACAACTTTATCTCAGCCTGACCGTCCTGTAAAGTGGTCACATCCGATTCAATTAAAATTCTTGCTGGAAATGGATGATAATGCGCTGTAGTATTTGTTAGTGAATCAGGTTGCCTGTCATAGCCGAGGCGCGGACAGACGCCTGAAATATAGCTATTTAATGGGGAGAAGCATCCATTATACCACCTATAGCCATAATGTTAGTATAAGTTTAATATGAGTTTACTTTAGACGCCAAAGGTTGAATTTATCTTCCGCCCATGCTGATATAAGAATAATCCGATAAGAACATTGGCGGGGTGTTATAAGTAATAGAGACACATCTGACATTTACTAACTGAAAACCCTGGGATAGGTCATATAGATTTGGGGCATCATTGCCTATAAAATGCATTGATCTTCAACGCTACTGCCTAAGGTTGAGCCACGTCTATACATTACATTTAAATCACTATGTAGAAATAAATGTTCACGTATTGCAATATGATGCAATTATTGGAGAGATGAATGTACAATATGGACCGATATACATGTCTACAGGTCAGCACCCTAGTTATGTATCATTTTTGGGGGACAGAACACATGAACATGTTTATCTGTGTTTGTTAATTATATTTCTGTAGGGCGGGCTCTTTGAGATATATCTATCTATATATATATATATATATATATATATATATATATATATATATATATATATATATATATATAAATACACACATATATATATATATATATATATATATATACCTCTATAAAACAGCTGCATTCCTCCTTGGAATGTTCATATGTAATCTAATGCAAAACCAGCATGAAATCACTTGGTTAGGCAACAAATTCTAAAATGTTACTATGGTTGGTGTGACTGGGTTAAGGCATCATTATTGAGGGGTGAATGTATTCTGGTCACATATGTGCCACACATATGTTGTGTCCTAGGTTCAGTATAGAGAGATTTGCTAGGATGTGGATGTTGTTAGTTGACCTGATCTCTATTGCAAAAAATACTTTCCCCTTATTTCTGTACTCTGGCTGCTATGCACACAATCTGTTTATCTTCTGCATTCATATATGTTAAGACAATTCAA
Organism: Ptychadena robeensis; assembly: GCA_036250615.1. Taxonomy (NCBI): domain Eukaryota; kingdom Metazoa; phylum Chordata; class Amphibia; order Anura; family Ptychadenidae; genus Ptychadena; species Ptychadena robeensis. The sequence goes on along the minus strand of CM070034.1, from coordinate 37,885,241 downwards.
GTCCAATGGGGCAGTGTTATAAATGACATAATCAACAGAGATAATAAATTATATGCCAGAACATTAGTATACAAGAGTAGCTGATACACAATAATGAGAATATAGTTTTATTTAGAGGTTGGGATGGAGTTTATACCAGAAAGCATCTTGCTTAAAGTGTTAATATATATATATATACTGTATCAGAAATACATGCTCATTTCCCATTGTTTTAACCCCTTTAAATTCTTACAAATATTTTATTTTATTTATTTTTTATTTATTTAATTTTATTTGCCATAAACATACCAAGCTGCTAGCTCAAGGAATGAAAGTTAAAATTTGAAGGGTGGATGACAGCCTCTGGCCAGTTTTCTTTTGGTAAACTTATAAATAAAAAACTAAGTGGAATGTACTTGTAATGCAGCCCTCCTTTACTTTTATCTGATAAGAGTAATTTATTTGCCCACATGTTGGAGAACAGTTAATTTAACCCTCTTTTGGTCCTCCTCCTTTAAATAGTTTTTCCTAACATAATGAGTGTTTATAACAGATAGGGTTATGCTGACTTTTCAAATGTCAGACATTCAGGTAGTCACATTTAAAACCATATGTATAAAAATGATGAACCTCAAAGCAGTTTCTGCACAACTCACCTTCAGTCCTTACTGTCTATGAGTAGAGATGACACAGGCCTCTTGTGATCCTTCAGTACTGTTGTTCATGCTCTGTAGATGGCATATTATTAACCAATGACACTGATAGAATGCAGGAAAAGAGAATGTATCCCTAGCTTGAGTGAATTATGTGAAGCTGTACTTCTACACCATGACATGACGGTCACAGATTTACTGTACTTACTAGGTTAACAACAGGGGATGGGTAATATTGTTAATGATAAAGTTATATATTATAACGTTATATATATAATTATTATTAATATATTTTTATATTTCATACTGTACATGGGATAGTTTTACTACAGCAATAGAGATAATTCACTTTCAAACTATATATTTACAATAAAGTCAATGTTCATGAATAAAGTAAAGCTTGGCCACTTCAATCATCCAATAATGGATATAGAGATAACCTGGTTCTCAAGGAGAATGCATCATCCTGTTTGCTAAGTTAATGGTGAACTCTTGGCTGAATTCCTATGAACCCTTGTAGTGGGTTACCAACCCCATTACAATTACAACTGTAATTTATTGTACAGCGCTGTAATATGTTGGCGCTATATATAAAAAAATATGATTATAGTAATAATTTGATCTGGTAGCCATCCCCTCATCTTGTGATCCCCTCTGTGGGCGGCCCTATCATATTCTTCCTCTACAATGTCGAAATATAAATTTACATGGTTGGTGATTATGTCTTAGATCACCGCTCGAGTTAACATTATAATAAAAAAATCAACTCTTGGGTCAGTTTTCACATTTAAAATAACACATTAGTGGGAAATTGAGATCTTAAAGACTAACTCCACCCATAAATTATACATAAGCTCAGTGGCTCCCAAACTGGAGGGGGGCACAGCTAGGGTGCTGAGGGAGTGGTAACAAGCAAGAAGCCAACCATGTAACATCTAGCTACACACAGTAAAGGCCCCCACACAGTTCTTAGTGGGGGCTGACCAGGGCCGCCGTCAGGGGCGGACTCCTGCCCCGGGCAGCTAGGGGGGCCCGACGGTCAGCACGTGGGGGCCCCGGCGTGCTGACTGATAGGTGCAGCAGCCTCTGCTCACTGTACCGGCAGTCCGGGCTGTGAAGAGGCAGAGGTACAGTGAGCAGAGGCTGCTGTACCTATCAGTCAGCACGCCGGGGTAAAGGTGGATTTTTGTGCTACCACCCCCCCACTCAACAAGTCCTTCCATGGGGCCCGGACATTTTTGCTGTACCGGGCCCCATGATCTCTGACGGCTGCCCTGGGGCTGACAGATCAGCGAAGGAGTGCACCCTGCAGCCTGTCGCTTACAGCATCGGCGGGTACCCTTTGTGTGCCAGCCATTAGTTTCAATGGGGATGTCAGTCTCCATTAAAACTAACGGCATTGGCCAGAGATGATCGGACATGTCCTTTCTCTGGCTGACTGAGCTTTGGCCCATGTGGGCATCCCTGATCAGTGACTGCCGCGAGGGTGCATGCACATTGGTCGGCGGCAAAATCATCTGCTGCTCGGTGCATGTGTGACAGCCTTAAGTAGAGTGCATGCAATGTGTGTGTTTGTCTCTATGTGAATGATTTATGCCTCAACACAAGTGTAGTGTGTGTCTGTATGTGAATGAAGAATGTCTTTGTATGATTGGTGTGTATTTTCTTTAAGATATTTATATACAGGGGTGCACTTAACTTTTTTAGTGAGCTCCTCAGATGAGTACCAGGAGATGGTGTTTGGTACTCACCCCATATGTAGGGTGGTCTTCCTCACTGTCTCCCTCACTGTCCTCTGTATCAGCTTCCTGCATGGTAGATTCTGGTGAAGATGGACCTCCTTGTTCCTAATTTAGCCTTGAGCTGTCCACATCCACAGGTCACCAGCTGGCTTTGGGGAAAATGTAACTCTCACAGTACAACACGTTTGAACCCCCAGATCTCGTACCTCAGTAGTACAATCCTGAAATTTCCTGGGTTAGTAACTAACCCCTGAGACTACCAGCAGTCCAAATGTCAACCTTACATAGTCATATTCCAGCTGTCACACAGTGCTTTTCTCTTGTCATATTTGACCCTTACATATGCCTACTCTGACTTTCATTCCCCAGGTCTCCAACACCCTTAGAAGGCCAATCTTTTTTCAGATTATTAATTTACATTCCCAATTACACACCCCTAACGCTAACCTTTTATAGTTATTCATATTTCCCTGCAGTTATCCAAATGACATAAATTGTATATATTTAACATTAAGCTGCGACCGCCCAGACATGGAGTGCCTCCAAGTTGTTAGTACGCATATGAGCTGTGTAACAATAATGCAGGTACGCATACTTTTTTTTGGCCCCTTTTGAGTACCAGAGTACCACTTATGTTCACCCCTGTATATATATGACTAAAATCAGTGATTGTGGGCGTATTCCGATCAAACCTTCCATGTGGTACTACTTTGGAATCGTTGTTCGATGAAAAGATCAAGATCTAAAATCGTATCGAAGATTGATCATGCTAAAATCGAACCGCGTATGCATAGCTTACCAGTATTTTTTGGAGAAAAACCATTATAGGTAAAGAACATGCAAACCCCAGGCAGATAATGTTTCTGTAGGGTTATAGTACTGGAAGCCTGGAGACCAACTGCAGGAACGTTGTTCTGTCTCCATTACAACCATCTAGATGAGATTATTATTATAGATTATTATAGGGCCAAATATTATAATAATAGTTATTATGATGGCGCTGTCCAGAGGTTGACCCTGGGGTGAGGGGGTTAATATTTTAAGCCAGCTAATTGCACAGTAATTTATGTGAATAATATCAGCAGCTGAAGCCTGAAGTGACCTGAGCCCGAGCAGAGAAACCAGACTATTTATCTGATTATCTATGAGCTTGTGCTTTCAGGTAGTGGGATAAATTGAAAGATAAGCTTAACTGTGATTAGGAATGTCATTAATGCTTTCACAGACATGCAATGGAGACAGGCAGCTTTATCCTCAGTTTTATCTTCAACAATGCCTCACTTTTAGTACTGTATCCGAGAAACAAATGGAGGGGCTTGTCTGAGACCTTTGCTTTGTGTATATATTTTTCATGCAGTGGGAGTCCATGGCTTAGACCCCTGACAAATGAACATTACCACTTTTTTGGATTTCTGTATCAACAAAAGAGCAGCACTGGGGCAATAATTGGTGAAAAAGCAAACAGTGAGGGAATAGAGAGGGGTCTGTTCTCTGTCACCCTGACATGATACAGTCAGATACAGAGAAAGAAAGCCCAGTGTTTCCGGGTTGTCTTCCACTCATGGATTTAGGAAATATATTGATGTGGAAGATACGGACTTGTACTGCACAGGCGAGTTCAGAATAAAGCCAAGAAAACATGAGCCAAACTGGAATGACCAATTGTTTAATTTCAAATATGAGGCCTCATTGGCTGGCATAGACAGAAATCATTATTTACTAAAGAAAAATATTCCAATAATAAATTGTATCTGCATTCAACTCAGTTATGTGAAGTGGTAATAAAAAGGCATAGAATTAGCTTTTTACATTGGACAATTTAAATGTTCTCAAATGTTTATTACCTAATAATTTAATTTAAGATTCACCTGTAATCTGATGATGTTTTCATTATGAAATGATTCAGGTCTGCATATTGATACTAAAGGTGGGTTTACACGTCAAGATTTTTGTTTCGTTCAACTTCAGATTCGATTTTT
>CM070034.1:37857150-37880788 GCA_036250615.1 Ptychadena robeensis | reverse complement strand
AATCATACATTGTAAAAATCCCAACATTCATTGCGCAGGAAATACGTCATGCTACTGGTTTGATATCGAGTCAAAAAATATCGAGTGAAATAAGGAGCATTCGTTTTTTACACGAAAAATAAACGACAGATGAAAGTTTACCAACATGTTCGATAACCTTGTGGACGATTTTTGATCAGATATCGAACAAAAAAAATCCATCGGAACAAATGGCCGTTCTAGATTTTTGTACGACGAACCAAAAAATCGTTCGTCGTTCATCTGTTGGACGAAAAAATCTTGACGTGTAAACCCACTTTAACTGTAGTATTTTTGCTATTTTGCTTTATAGAATAGTATTTTGAAGAAAATTACACATATTAAGCCAAATCCAAAATGGAACCTCAATCCATCCACCTCAATCAATCCATGCCTATAGATCTCACATTACATGGACTCCTGTGTTGGTATATATCCAACAATCACTGTTAGCAACAGACTGGCATACTTTTAGGATAGACATTCTGTAAATGTATTGTACATCTAAAATGTAGGAATGTTCAAAAGATATATCAGCCTATGTTTGAGCTTAAGACATTCCTTATATTTATGTTTTGTACTTTCCTGATATCTTCAGGATATTCAAATCTCAAAATGCAAAAAAACATCAAGTTGAGTTTGAAAAAAAAAGCTTACTAATAAAGACCACAGTGAACATTTGCAGGTCAAGTAATGCATTTTAGGTTCAATGTAAGCAAATCTATACATTTCTTGCAATTCTACCAACGCAAAGTGGAGTTTGGGTTATAGGAGGAGAATTAAGCTCCCCATACACGTCTAGATTTTCTGTCCAATCAACTTAAAAAGATACATTTTTGGGGTCAGGGAAATCAGTGATTGATTGTATGTTTGCCAACTGTAGTAACAGATATTTGATAATTTTTTTTGGGATCGACTGAAAGTGTAATCAATTTCAATACAACCAATTAAAATTTACCAGCATGTCCAATCCTTTTTCAAAAAAATTTTCCTCAATTTTAATGGGTTAAGGTTGATCTAACCATGTGGGCTGCCATAGATTTTCAATCAATCAACAAAAAAAGTTGATTCAATTAAGTTGATTGGATGAAAAATCTAGACGTGTATGGGGGCCTTAAGTCTGTCATTGAACACAAGAAAATATATTATTCCAAACTCCTAATATAGTAAGGTTGACCATCTAGCCATATAGCCATACAAAACTATGGGTAGTTTCTTTCCAATTGCCAAAACACTTTCTTCAGTGAACACAGGGATTGCGGCACAACAGAGAGTAGGCCTCTGAATTCAGATATACCAATCACTTCCACAACTAGAGATTGTCGAATAAAAAAAAAATGCTACCATTTTGACGATTTCAAGTTGATTGCAAAGCTCCTAAACATGGTATCATCACTAAACTTAGACTTGATGAGGAAAAGGGTTGGGGGTATTCTACAAAAAAATGTATGCTACAAAATACTACAAAAAAAAACGTATACTACCAAAAAAAAAAGCTACCTTTGTAGTTCTGTGGAACCTCCATCCATATAATGAGTCCTGAAAGTCCCCCCCTATTCCATATTCACCAAAATTACCTAACTCTAACAAAGCACAAAACCATAATTTGAGTTTTAATGGCCACATTGGCCTTTTATTAACATAAACATTCTAATTGTATAAAATGTTTTCTAATATATACACTCTAAAAATAACATTAATAGAAACCAGCAGTATAAATATAAACATTCTTTTCTCCAATCAGGTTGGAGGTCTCTAAAGGCTTTAAGGGAATCCATCCACTGAGATTAGGCCTCCAGCCGCAATAACACTGACTCGGAGACAATAACATGTCACTGCAGACAACAATCTCTAAATAAGCATAGGTCATACTCATTGACCAAAAACTGAACAGGGGACACCACACTGAACATTGGTCCCCACCACCATTTCACATAACCGCCACTATCCACCTTGAAATACCCAACCACCAGCTGCTATGACTGCTAAAAGTCGTAAACACAATAACTGTTACCACAAGTAAGTGAAAAACAAAAAGGTAAAAATTACGGAATTTTACAGGATGGGATGGTGAAAAACGTTCTGTGCTGCTACCTCGTGGTGACTAAAACTGCTGACCAATGTCCCACCCAACTGACCACCACAAGCCCCACCTGCCCCCATCTTCATGCCTAATCAGGTAAGGCTCCAGTTGTATTGTTATCATTTAAATAGCCAATCTGATGATCCTCACAACTTTACACATATTTTGTTTTTGTTTTATATATTTTTTTATTTTAACTTAAGAAAAAGTGTGTAGAGAGCGCCATACAGTACAATGTGTTTCTACTGTATGGGCGAGCAGATGCATAAAGGCCTAAAGCTAGCCATACACGCGTCGATTCCCGAGCGATCGATCAACCATCCGATCGATTCCGGTGAAGCCACAGGCGTTGATCGATCGACCATACAAGTCTGTGCCTACCACCTTAGGCCACCGATTCCTGGACGATTCTGTTACCAATCGATTGATTCACAAATGTCAACGCCCCTTGATGTGTGGGGATGACCCCTTCTTTTTCCAACTCAACTACACACCAGTGCAGTGCATTTAGCATAGACATGGATAAGTGAGTTTGGTGTGGAGGAATTTGACTGGCTTCACAGAGCATTTACCTCAATTCTATAAAACACCTTTGTGATGAATTAGACTGGATACTCCAAACCAGACCTTCTATCTATTGTCTGACTTCACAAATGCTCTTCTGTATACAATATAGTCTATTTACCTGGTTTAAACCAAAGTCTCACCTTGTTTTTACAAGTTACTACAACAACACTCATAGGTAACCTTTTATTTTATTATAGGTCTGTAAATGCTAATTATGGTGAACTGACTGGGAGGTGTTGAGCTGGTAAATTGAACACGGAAAGACATCTTTTAAAATTCAGCTATCTGAAAATGGGCAATCACTTCTATTAAAGTCAAAACCAAGAGACAAAGAATAATGTACTTGCTACTGTGAAGTACTTCTGAGTGCTTCCCCATTACTTCCACTATCAGCACAGTCATTTATCAAGAAACTTTTTGACAGAATAACAGAGACCACCCATTTCCTGAGATCCCACAGATGCAATTAGTGTATGCATGTACTATGCTAGCCTAAATGTTTTCTGGAGATTGCTGAAAGCTAATTTTGTGGCTCCGTAGAGGAAAGCAGAAGGGCTTATGTTCATGTTATCATATTCATGGAAACAAGTACAGGCTGCTATATTTTACACAAGTCCCATTGTTAATAAAGGATTACAAGTAATGGTTCGAAGACAGGAATGAAGATCCTCCACTTGTGCTTTATCTCACAATTACATGTAAAGGAGCGTTCTTCCTATCAATGTCATTGAATGAAACTGCACTACAAGGACAAGGTATAACCTAAAGCCTGCCATACACGCACCGAGCGGCGGCAGAAAAATCGGCAGATCCCTGTCGCCCCACAGCTCGGCGGGCCAGAGAACGGACATGTCTGATATTCTCTGGCTGGCCGATGCTGCTAACTTCAATGAAGGCTGGCATCTCTATTGAAGCTAACGGTCAGCACACAAAGGGTGCCGCCGATGCTGTCAGCTCTGGAAAGCAGCGTCATGATGTCATCACGCTGCATTTCAGAGCTGATCTCTCCTGTTCTGTCGGCCCCCACTCGGTACGTGTGTGGGGGCCTTAAGGGTCCCCACACATGCAACGAGTGGCAGCTGATTTTGACGCTGACCGATGTGGTCGCGGGTGCCCACATGGGCTCGGTCGGCCAGAGAACCGACATGTCCGTAAATCTCTGGCCGATGCCATTAGTTTTCAACTAACCTGCGTCCCCATTCAAACTAACGCCCGTCACACAAAGGGTGTGATGTCATCACACTGCTTTTCACAGCTCATCTGTCCGTCCCCACTTGATACGTAAGTTTAATAAAAGCTTCCCCAGTATGATTGGTGATAACAAGGACATGGGTTTATTTGCAAAGTTTTGCAAAGTCAGTGGGTATAGCTTAATGAATGAGGTTAATTCACTTCATTTATGTGCAGCCTTCTACTTTTCATTATTTCCTTGGCACATGATCTGTATGCATGGATGCATACACTTAAGTACAATAGCTTCAATGCCAGCACAATTAGCAACTTTGGCAGGTGCAGACACGCATTAATAGAAGATTTCAATGGTCCTTCTCCACAATGTTAATGGCATGTTAAAAAAAAAGCTTTAGGCTCCACTGTCTGTTAAAATCCCTGCGTTGAACGCAGGGGTTTTGATGGAGTGCACAGCCATCCATTGTTGGCAACAACCGTCAGACCCGCGAATCTGCTGGTCAGAGCCTCCCTTCCCTTTAAGCAAGCAAGCAAGCAAGCTACGTCTATGGGAAGGCAGCAGAGGCTTGAGCGGACACCAGCGGATCCCAGCGGATCCCAGTGGAGCCAAGGCCTTAAAAGTAAAAAAAACACAGGGGGGCACATTGAATACACATACTGTACAGAGCATATTGTGTGTGTAGGCCATGCATGTGTGATTAGTAGTGATGGCTGAACATCGTCCATTTGCGAACAAGAGGAGCGGACTTTTAGTCCTACATCCGCCTGTTCACAGGCAAATTCCCTGCCTGTTCGCAGGGAATTTGATTCAGGTAAATCCTGATGTCACTTCCAGTACATGGAACGCACAATATCTTGTTCCATATACCGGAAGTGATGTCACTTCATGAAAATGGTATGCACAGTTCCGTTTTCCCATACGCCACAAGTGATGTCACCTATGTTTTTTTGGCCGATTTTTCGGTCTCTATTGAAAAAATTCTTTCTCCGGCCGGATATTTCCGCATCTGAGTTGGCCGGTGGAAGAACAATAAACTTTTTCTCAGCAGCGAAAGGGGGCGGGTCAAACTCTTGTACTGTTCGGCAGTGAAAAGAAAAGCGAATATGTGATGTTCGCCATGAACTATCTACCTTGCGGTGGTTCTGTGGTGGAATCTGTGGTCACTTTAGGTAGTCTTTCCCTCAACTGAGCAGCTATCATTTCAGAATACACTTACAACCCAACAAAGGCATGATTTATATGTACAAGTGTAGTAACTGAACACATTCAATTGGGGTTACGGCAACAACCTTTAGCTAGTAAGTAGGTAAGGTAAGGCTATTATTCTGCTGTAATAGCAGGTGAGTTTAAGGTGTATGGAGTAACTGATGGTTAACAACTATATGCTGCCCTTTGGAAGTGAGTGAAGAATGAGAAATGTCTAGAAAAAAAATTAGACAGAGGAATATTAACCACAACTGTTTTAAAAATAACTTGGAGGGGTGGGTACTGGTCAGGATTTGGACAGTGATTACTGGTAATGGTACAAATGCAATAATTACAAATACAAGCATATTTACCCAAACAGGTTCTAAATCCTCACAAACCTTTATTCTGTTCTCATACAAACAGGAAGTGGAGGGAAGGTGAAAACAAAACCATTATAACTGTGGAGTGTGCCTCATCCCAACTCTCTCCTCTATGTAATAAATTACCCTTTATTTGTGTCTCACCTACTCTCCCCCATAGACACTGCAGTTTACAATCTGCAATATGAGAAAACAGGAGCATTATTTGAACCTCACTGGCATTTATTGTTGTTTCATAGACTTTACAGGGGGCCTAGAAAAATGTTATACTTGGATAGAATTTTTTTTAAAGATTTCAATAATATAAAACCCCCAAAATGTTAAATATGCAATGTCAGCAAGAAACTATCACTTCATGCTATCCAGACATTTGAACTGTCGTTTAGGCTCAAAGATTTGACATAAAAGCAAGTATGACAAGGAAATTGCCCTGAAAAACTCAGTGTTCCTATAGTAATTGTTCAGAGCAGTTCAACTTGGAGCTTTAAAGTATTTCAAGTGGACAATGTTAGTTCTGTAAAGTGCTTGTTTACTCTAAGGGGAATTCATGTTCCATTGGCATCAAAAATGTTGATAAATATAAAAAAGAGCATACTTCAGTGCTTATGTATTGTGTTAAGTAATTACAATCTTTATTGGTTATACTTTGCTTAATAAGGAAAATTAGTCACATATAAACCAAATTATTTGAACAAATTATGCAAAGAATGCCTCTGGGCCCTGACACATGCTTTCCTGAATGAAGCACCTTCCAGCACCAATTCACATTTTGGCTACATTTGTAGAATCAGCCTTATCCATCATTGGCGTGGAATGTTTCCATCACTCTCCTAGAAAGTACATGAAAGCAACATTCTGATTAAAAAAAGAGGATTTGATTTATACATGTTAACCTCCCTAGCGCTCTTGCAAAGTCCAGATTTCTGTACCAAAAGCGCACCATAGACTCTAATGGAATTTTGTAGGTGTTGTAGGCTTGTAACTTCCCAAAATCTGTCCGTACAAGGGTCTAATAGACGTCCTGAATATAATAATGTTTGAAACATACAATTATTATAAAAAAAGTACATAAAAAATTATAAAATTTATCATTTGAATGCTTAAATCTCTTGAATACTTATTTGGTGAAAGATTTCAAAACAGTATTTATGTTTGTTTATAATAACATTTTTATTTTGTTTTTGTTTTAAATTGTATTGGATACAATGGCATTTGGCAATCCTCTGAAAGGGTTAACTTCAAAGATCACATCTGGAATGACAATGGGGGTGATATTCCAGGTGTGCTCTTTGAAGATGTCCCAACTTGCATATGAATGTCCCGTGGCCCCCCGCCGCGGGCCATTCATATGCAGATTAGGCTGGGAGATTCAGATCCCCGGACAGCACAAAGCAGAATGTGCAGCTGTGGGGATCTGAGCTTAGCTAGAATACTGCAGCTGCAATACTGCATAAGCAAGCGCTAGGAAGGTTAAAATACATATGGAAATCATATTTGAGGATTGCGTACTTGAGTTCCCCTATTCCGTTTTGTAAACACAATAGTATGTGATAATAGTACAAGACTTTTTTCTGGCCCTGCCTTGCATGAATCTCTCCCCACAACTAAAGGGCAGCTGGGGATGCCCAGATATGAGATTCTGCAGACAACTCTGGACTTTACCATATACAAGGGGCTAAAGCTAAAGACTATGCTGCAGCTGCCACACTGACATTGCAGCTGAAGGTGTTAAGGAAGATTAGAGGCCATTAGCACTTGTATACAAAAAAAACCCCAAAAACTTCTGTGGTGGGAAATTTTGGTGCTTTCAGGGCATTCCTCCTTTGGGAGTGAAATGTTACCCTAGGCCAGTGGTAGGCAAATGTATTTGACCAAAGAGCCAAATCGTTACAGTGCGACGCTTGAAATATATGTTGAGAGCCGGAGATATGTTGGTGGGGGTGGGGGGTCGGGGTGCTGTCGAAATTGACAACAATTGAAATGATGTCTTCTTTTCCTAAAACTACCGTAAGTCTTGACAATGACTGGCAACAACTAACGTGAACCACGGCTTTGCATCTCCTTGGAAAGTTTGGGTAAGTCAGGTTTGTATGTTGTTGATTTGAATTTAAGCCACATAGCCCCCTTGTAGATAGCCAGAGTCCCCCTTAAAGATAGCCAAAAAGACCCCTGTAGGTAGCCATAAAGCTCCTCCCTTAATGGTAAATGGAGAGCCCCCACTCATTAGCTTATTAGTAGCCACAGTGCCCCCTACAGGTAGTTACAGGTGTTGTTGGTGGTAGCACAGGTTTTTTTTTTTCCTGTTGGGGGTATGGTGCATGAATGAAAAAAGATAAAATAAAGAGTTGGTCCCTATGCCACTGAGCCAGACTGAAGGGGCTGAAGAGCCATATATGGCTCCGGAGCCGCACTTTGCCCACCCCTGCCCTAGGCAATCTGCACCCCTCCATACCCCCATCAAGCTTTGTGCTGACAAAAGGCATGCTAATAAAAAGAGAAAGCAGAGGAAGGGGACTGAATGATGACGGGATGAAAAGTGCTGTAAAGGAAATCTCTGGTTTGAAGATGTGCGTAGCAGCAAAACCTGGTGGTCATTCATTCTGGGTTGATTAATTAATTAATAACTACCATTATGTCTGATGCTGTGTAGTCTTTGGGAGATCATTGGGAAAGTTTGGGACATAACTACCATTATGTCTGATGCTGTGTAGTCTTTGGGAGATCATTGGGAAAGTTATTTACCTATTTGACATCGTGGTAGCAGTGCACCTATCTCCACCACTCTTCTTAACCCACCCTCTGCTTAGCTTGGCAAAGCGAGCAGGTGTATAAGAGTGCTTGCTTAAGGGATAGGTCTTCATATTGAGTTGTATGACTTTGTATAATTTATATATTATATTTGTATAAATGAGTTGAGAAGGAATATACTGAATTTAAACTACAACATGCTGCAAATAACATACACAAAGAAAAGATCTCTCTCTCTCTCTCTCTCTCTCTCTCTCTCTCTCTCTCTCTCTCTCTCTCTCTCTCTATGTTCTACAACCCCTTTAATAATATTAGATAAATTCCATAGGTGAAATCCTTACACAATCCCAAAGCAAAAAAACAACAACACATCTTTAGTTCCAATGCAGATATAAATTAGCCAAATCGGGGAATCCAAACACACAATTTTATCTGGCTCTCTAGTAACAACATCTAAGAGATTTTTAAGTCCCCTGATAAGATATTTCTTTTTTTTTTCAGATCAAATAGCCAAATTGTATATTGATGTCATTGCAGAGAAATGCAATTGTGGGTTCAGGAAACTGATGTGTGTGGCCTGGCCAGCCTAAGTATATTATCCTGTTAGTGAATAAGTATTACATAAGAGCTGTTGACTGCTTTTGGTGACATTTCCCTTTTCATTTAGTCTTTGGCAGGTCATGTGATGTGTTTTGCTCCATTAAAATGACATAGTGATATATAACCTATATAAACACAGCTTTGTCATTTTTTTCCTCTCGATTTTCAAGTACAATGCAATCTCTTGGAGGTTAATGCTGCAGGTGTCTTGTAACTGTAATGATGGTTATTGAATGGGGCCACTTGAAGTTCTGTGGTGTGTTAAGAGGCGGTTTTTCTGGATAGTCTGTTAAGGTGTTCTTGAGTGGGACATTAAAAGCCTGGAAATGCCTTTGTGAAATTAACTGTCAATAATTTGCTAATGTGTACAAAGCTCTAGAAATCTGTGGTTAGTATTACTGAATTGCAAATACATGAGTGAGCATTCTGAGATACAATTGTGGAACATACTCTTGAGTCTTAAGTAATAGCTGCCACTTCCAATGGTATGGATGACTTAGAAGTATTAAGAGCATGACAAAATATTTATTTGGAGATATCATGAAACAAAATATAAAACAAAGATCTTTGAGGTTTGGATTTACATAAATATAACTCTTTGCAATCAATACACATTTCTTAGAATTTCAGTAAAAACTAAATATTTCTAAAATATACAACATAGTTCCAAAAAAAAACATCAATAGACACATTATTGTGATGTGGAAAAACGTCCCCTTTTCAAATGAAAATGTGTTACCATGCCACCACGTAAGCACCCTATGGGACAAAACCTACCTTATGGTAATGTGTCCTTTGTAATTCAATGGGCATATTACATGTGTTGCGCCGCATCAATATCAACGTGGCCCTTGTGTTGTAATTTACACAATGCAACATGGGTCTAATGTGCCTGTGGATACTTGGCCATTGAAATGAATGGGCCATCAAATGCGGGGGTTTTGAAGCTTTGGAAACATTGCCTATGACTTATTAACTAAAAGCCGATCGCAAAATTAAAAAAATAAATGTTTAATGATTCATCTGAATGAGCAATGTAAATAAATATATAATTATTATGAGTGGCACAGTGGCTCAGGTGGTTAGTTCTCTGGTCATGCAGCAATAGTGTCCTAGATTTGAATCTCAGTCTGAGCACTTACTGCAAGGAGTATGCATGTTCTCCCCATGTCTGTGTGGGGTTTCATACCACACTCCAAGCCCAAGCAGACAGGTTAATTGGCTTCACCCCAAAAAATCTCCTATGTAAAGCCCCCATACACGTTCCGATTTTTCGTCCAATCGGGTCACGCGATTTTCACTTAAAATGTTATGGTCGATCGGCCGGCTGGCATGAAAACTCAGAATTCGAATTATCACCGTTCGATAAATTATTTTATTAACAGCAGATCGACCAAAATTTACGGACAGGCCTGAAGCGGTCCCAACCAATTTTTCGGCCGATTTTGAGAAATCGGGTACATAATTCCGCATCAGATTATTCTCCCGATCGATCACCCCGACCGACCACGCTGGCCGATCGGGCAAAATTCGTACGAAAGATCGGAACGTGTATGGGGGGCTTTAGTGACATATGTCTGTGTCAGAAAAATATACATGACTTTGGTTGGGAAATTCGATTGTGGTTTTTATTTGAAACTTGCAATCAATAAAACCATATATACATATTTACATGATATACAGTAGATACATAAATATAAAGGTGCACGTGCAAAGTTCCACTGAGAATATCTTCTCTCTCCATTGGCCTTATACACTAAACCTAGATGAAACATTAATTAAACAATAAGTAAATAATGAGGCATGTTAGAAGATTCGTCATCATTGCCTTCCCCACATGGCCAAATCCTCACACTGGCATCAGATCTGCTGCTTCCTGACCTTCACCTTGTCCGATCTCCCCAAAGAGCCAGATCTCTTTAGAGAAGTATTCTTTGACTCTCAGAAAACTCTTCTTCAGAAGTACATTCCCTAAAGGAACACCTTACCAGCAAAGGGGTCCAGTCCAGGCGGGCGGGGGTCCTTGCCCTTACTTCCTATGACTTTACACCACCCCAGGTTTTCTTTACAAAATTCTTGCTGCAAAGTTCCAGCACCAGCCATCTCCTTTATACCCTTACTACCACAGACCATCTCAACCTTACTAGCCCCCTCCTTCCGGCTTCTACTTGACCTACTTGTTTTGAAAACCCCAGACTTCCTCCCTTGCACCCTCCTCACAATTAGATTGTCAGCTCTTCTGCGAGGCAGTTAGGGTAAATTTACACAGTCGTTTGCAAGGTAGTTTTCTGGTCTTTTTAGCGACCTTGCTTTAATGGAATTCAATAAGGTCGTTAATCAAGTAGTACATTTCTGTTAGTTTTTTGAACGCCTTCTGTAGTGTTCAGAGGGACGTTTAATGGTGAAGCTCTGAAATCGACTGCAACACTTTGCAAAGCCTATTTCACTAGTTTTCAGTCTTTAAAAATAAAACAACCTGGGAGTGACTATCCCACTTTTCCAGGCTCTCTGCAGGGTCAGGTGACATTTGTAGTGGCTGCTTAAACCCCCCCCCCTCCCTGGTCGTTTTTCAGGCTTTAAAACCAGAGTAAATTTTGTAGAAACGTCTTTGCTTGCCCAAAGCAAGTATGGGCGCAGTTTGATCGCACCCGTGCCGAGATCAGGCATAATTGCCGGTTCTCTGGGAGCCTGCAGCGTTTCTGCATAGCTCACGGAGTTCTTCTGGCCCAGAGTCTTTAGCGTCATTGGTAAAGCTAAAGGGGGTGGGGGGAGGCACCATAGACCTCCATGTTAATGGAGAGGGCGTCGCTTTTCCCCGCACATATCGCCGGTTTTATGAAATAAAATGCAAGTGAAAAACAGAGATCAGTCCACATTTGTAATGAGAAAATGTTACAATGTTATATATGATCAAACCTTATATAGAAATAAGATTTTTAGAATGCAGAATTTTTAATAATCAGTACCTTGTAGTTATTACCACTGAATTTGAGTGATTCTGCTGTCTTTGAATCATGTACACCCCAGGTGCCCAAGTAAAAGCCAATCACCCCCAAATGGTACCAGAGCAAGTCCTCTAGCGTTGGTGGCAGACAGGTGAGTTCCTATGCTCCCACAAATTCCACCAATGATTGTATAATATATATTGTGGAACATAAGCTGAGAAAAGGCTTTGATGATATCTATGAGGCACCTTTGACAATGTATATGACACAAATTGTGCATTACCATTCTACAGTGTTCTCTTATGCTTGAAGTATCAGTTAAAACATAAATAATGTCTTCTAGCAATGCATGCTGTAATTTTATTATTATAAAATGCTTATACAAGTCAGTATAGATTGAACTTTACATCCTTAAATCACAGCCCCCTACTATAACGTATTATATCAAAGGTTAGTTTCTAAATGATTCTAGATGATTTCTAGATGCAGTTTGAGCAAAGAGCAGAGTCTCGCATCGACATCAACACAACACAATGTGTCAAAAATGCTAGAGGATGCTAGGGAAAAAAATCTCTTCCTGAGGCAGCATCAGAAACATTCACCTAATTTGTCTTAACCCAACCTCTGTGTTTGTTTGACACGCTAACTTTACCATAGCCTAACATCTAGTGAAGTCTTAGCTTTCCACTCCAAACATTCCTTCAATACCAAGATGGTAAAAAACAACCTCAGTACCCTTAACACACAAAAAAAGCTTTTTCAAACATAAAAACTCTTTTTGGAGCACAATACAATGTATTTGACAAACACGTTATTAATGCCAAAACAAAAAAGAATAAATAAAAAAGGAAATACATGAAAATGAAGGATGAAGTTTAAATTAATTGAGGAACGCGCAGGCATAAATAAATTGCCAGTAACATTAGGCAGGAATGGCCTGGTTCGGAAATTTGGTGTCATGTGACCTCCTAAATTTAGTCTTTTCTTAAAACGGTTTGAAAATAAATATAAATCTTATCATCGATGTAAACAAAAGGAAATGGGCTTCCAACACAGTATTGCTGCCAGGCTGCTGAAAGCTGATCTTGCTGTGAGATAATGTAACGCTTTGCTCTTTGCATCGTTCTATTAAATAAAACCCCAATTCATTAACTGTATAGATTTCATGCTGCTATTGGGTGCCGAAATAACAAATGTCTTTTCAGGTTTCATTTTATGATATGATGTATTTCTAGCATGAGCAATGGGAGATTACACAATGCTTAATACAGCAACCTTAAACGTAAAAGCTTAAATTTAGCTTTGACTCTTCAGCAGAACTCTCTATGCAAAATTAATTCCAATTTCATTTCACGTTCTCCCTAAAAAATGTAAAAGTAAATAATGGCAAATGTGTCCTATACAGTAACCTTAAATATACGGTTAAAGGAATGCATGATTATCAAAAGCTGATACTGCTAGAAATGGCTATCACTAATATTTTGTATAGGAAGGCTTTTTTTAATTATCCAGAAAAATATATAAAACATGATTAAAAGTAATAAAATAAAAAATGTAATCAGAGGAGTTTAATGGTGAAAATAAAAGGAAAACTGCCAAACCTGTCTGGTAGCATCAAGGGAACAGTTGCATGTCAGTTTGCCTATTGGACATGCCGATAAAATACCCCCAGAAGTTCATTTTAAGATGAATTGTGTTTTGTTTCTTGGTTATTTACTTTTATTTTTGCTTTTATTTTCAAATTGTTGGTGTGTGGTTATAAATATATATTCAATATGTAAACACACAACAAAAATGTATTCACATAGAGAAGGTTTTAGAACAAGTGTATTAAAAGTAGGACGGTTTAATTTGAAATTCGATTAGTTGACTTTGTGAGTTGATTGCAAAGTCCCTGAACCAGGTGTCATTACCAAAATTGATGCACATGTAGAGAAGGGTTGTGGGGACATTTGAAAAAAAAGTATTGCTCTATATACTAGTATACACTAGTATATGTAGTGTTTTCAATAATCAAAATTTCACTTTACTTAAAACTTAATTCAAGCAAAAACTATTTGTGTTAGACTAATACTTTCCATTGAAGTATACCCTAAAACCTTTTCTACATTTCCAGCAAGTTTGGTGATGATACCATGCTCAGGTGCAGTTAACTCACAAAGTTGAAGTAGTTACATTTTCAAAAAATGATTCACCCTTCTCTAATTAAAAGGGCACAAACCTAGGCAAAGTCAAACTACTGTACAACAGCTAATAAAGGTCTGCAACGGGAGAGGGAAAGGTTAGGTATGATTTTGTTATGCTTTAAAAAAGATTTGTATTTTAATACAGCCAACATAAAATTGTATATATATATATATTGTTTTTTTATATTTCTATAGCGGCAACATATTACGCATCGCTTTACTGTAGAGAGCATATATAGTCATATCACTAATGGTCTCTCAGAGAAGCTGACAATCTAATGTCCCTAACATGTATATGTACCTAACATAGGAGAATCTTTATTTGGGGAAGCAAATTAACCTACTGCATGTCTTTGGAGTGTAGGAGGAAACCAAGGCAGAGACAGGGAGAACATACAAGCTCCATGCAGATAGTGCCCAGGCCAGTATTTGAACCTTGGACTTAGCGCTGCATGGTCAGAGTGCTAACCACCTGAGCCACCATGTTTCTGTTAGCTGCATAAGCTTTATTTTAAAGCGCCCTTTCACACGAAACGTGTTGCATTTTTATAAACACATAAACGCATGTTTTTACAGTACTGTGTTTTCTCATAGAAAAGTAAGGGTTACCGCTTTTCTATGAAATTTCTGCATTCTTTTATAACACCCCAATGCATGCATTTTTCATTGCTTTATTCAAAAATGCAGATGTAATGTGCAAAATGCATGCCTTTAGGTATATATGGGTAAAGCATGCCTTTAAAAATTGCATGCCTTTAAAATGCCCATATAGCAGTGGTGGCCAACTGAGTTGACTTGGAGGGCCACAAGTGCGGCCCTTAGCATCACTAAAGGGCTGCACTTAACATTTTCAATCTATACTGACTTGTAGAAAGATTTTGTATAAGCCTTTGATGATATCTTTACGGAAAATAACCTTTGATTCATAATTTCGTAACAATACGTATACCGGGAACTTAGTAATATGTTTCGAATGTGATTTTTGCTTTCCTCAGCACCTGTATACGGACTAACCCTATTCTCAGGTTATGTGCCGCAATACATATTATATCATCATCCCTTGTTCATTGGTGGATAGTGGGAGCCAAGGCACTCACCAGTCTGCTGATTCCCTGCCAACACTAGAGGAGAAGAGGAGAGATGATGGACTTTCTCAAGCACCATCTGGGTGGCTAAATGGCTTTTACATACTACTATCAAGTAAGTTTATCGCTCTCCTCCTCTTCCCACTTGGACAGGTGAGTTCCTATGCCCTATACAATAACAGTTAGGTTTCAGGGGCCACAATTGGAGGACCACAGGGGGCCACCAAAAAACTCCCAAAGGGCCGCAGGTTGGGCACCTGGGCCATATAGTGTGAAAGGGCCCTAAGAAATATTTACTCTCCAAATGTCTCCTATCTTTATCTACAAAATTAAACATTTCACAAAATGTTGCCTTAGAGTTAATTTATATAAATGTAATAATAAAAAGGTTGAGAGACTTATTTAATTAGTTTAATAAAAACTAAATCTGGAGAATATTGTATTTGAATGCAAAATTGCAGCTAAAACAGAAACATTGCCAGCCACAGTGATTTTACATTGGAAGTGGAAAAAGTGCCAAAGTCCGCTTTTATCTACAATTTTAGTTTTCCTCTTCCACCAATAAATATCACTTGTATGATTCCGTAGGAAGCGAAATGACAGAAGAGACTAAACATGTATAAGAACAATTACCACTGCTGAGGAGAGCTTTCCTTTAATGCAATTCTGGAGGAAGTATTATGGTACGAGCCTGTGAATGTTCCACTGAATTAATGATGTGTCACTGAAATAGACATGTGACATTATTACCTTCATACAAAGTGTTAATGTAGTTTACATGTAGGAAATTCCAGTTGATCTGTGATTATGGGAAGCAGTAATAAAATTACATCAAATAATAAAAGTGGAATTGGCTGATTACAAATCTGTGATAAAATATTCTTAAAATGAATTTTCTATCAAAGCATATGTATTTCTGTCACCATTTTTAAGAGTTTTGTATGATTTGGAGAATGGAAATTATAAAGCGGAAGACGTTTGTGTTGAGGAACTCTATTCCAGTGTAATATTATGGATAATGACAGTTTCATATTGGGTGGTCTGACTAATCCTGGCCATTTGGAACTGAATGGGTAAACTGTGAATAGCTCTACACAACTCAGTTTCAATTTAATGCTTGCTGTTTGGAATTCTGTACTTAGCAATGTAATTTGCTGGAATCTAGTAGTGTTATAGACAGGAAACTGTTATATATTGTACAAGTTGCAGAAAGAGGGATAATCTTAATTAAAGCTTCAAACCAAGATGTAGGCTTATGGTAAAAGTTAGGTTATGTTTCCACGGTGTTTAGTGATGTGCTTATACCCCCTGCATTACTCTCATGCCTTGATGGGGATTTTGCCGCATCCCATACATATGCATGACTTCCCGCCCGCCTGTACCCATGGGTCTGCCTGCCAAGAGGTTAATGCAGGGCAGTACGTAAACCTCAGCTGTCCACTCAGCTGTGGGACCTGATGTGTGCTGTGGAAACAGGCGGGGCAGGAAGTCATGCATATGTATGGGATGTAAAATTAACACAGGGGGTATCGGTGCATCCCTAAATGTAGTGGAAACATAGCCTAAGGGAGGATGATAACCTCTGGGAGAATTTTATTGCTCTGCGTATCAGTAGTTTTCACTTCACACTGTCCTGGTGACCAAACAGAAAGTTAAAGTAGCCATACACGCATCAACTTTTGTTTGATTGATCTTAGATTTGATTGGTGAGGGGGATTGAAGCATTGACTTTCATCAATCGATCATACAGCATACAATTCACAACTGATCGATTCCTTAGCCTTATGCACATGATCCATAGTACCATCGGGTACAAAATTGGTTGAAATCACCCGTCAGATGCTTCAATCAACTACAAATTGCTAACATGATCGATCATGGTTTGATCAATCTTATGTTCGATTTCAATCACAATTGTTTGTGCCAATCGAATGAAAACATCAAACCATGTATGTCCACCTTAAACACATTTCCAGATTCTTATCTAGAGTATAATTTATTAGAGTATCATTCCATGGACTAATGGGTAGTCATCATTTTTTAGACATCAAACAACATTTCTGCAACACTTTTCTTTTGTTTTGAGGGCCACAATAGAACTAACACCAATAGCACTCACAAGCTATTGGCTTGTCTTGGCTTGGGTTTGAACCTCGGATTTATTGCTAGAAGGCCACTGTGGTATTAACTTCACATTGGCTATTTAGCTTAATCTGATTCCAAAATCCTGGCACTGTATCCCTTTAGCATGGGCCTTTATATCGGTCATCAAAGGGGCTACTGAAACATAATGAGATGAGTATACAGCAAAATAGAAGTTTATTTGTGTCAGGGCTTAGTATGGGGCTTAGGTAAGCGTTAGACATTTATAGTTTTAAGCATTTGGTGTTATGGAGTCACCTTAAAGTATTTTTCTTAATTTTGGACAGAAAAAGGATGAAATTGAACATATCACAAGTTGGCATCTTTCTGTGCCATCACTGGAGATTCCTTCTCACTTCCTGGACCTGGACTGGAACTGCAGGAAAGACAAAGAATGCAACATATGCAATATGGTCATATGCAAAATTATTTACACCTCTGTAAGGATAATATTGATTGAATTAAATCTTCAGTTGTCAACTGCCATCCTGAATTCGCACCCTCTTATCACAGGAGGAAAGTTTAACTTATCACTCTAAAACAAATAGTTGTGCCAGGAGCTGGGCTACAATGGTTGCTTATTTAATAATAATATTGAAGTTTTGGGGGAGCAGTGTAGGGTTTAATAATAAGCAATGTAAAGCTTAAGTGTTAAAGCCCAGGTGACCAACTTGTGGACTTGGGGCCTTACCTTACTGTTAATGCATAGGGCATAGGAACTCACCTGTCGACCAATCCCCAGCTGACTCGTCTTCACTTGGTCGATGATTTGCCTTATGTGCATTACCATACATTAGTGTTCCCTAATGCTTAAAGTATAATTTAACACACATTTTGTTATTTAAAAATAAACAAATAATCCCTTCTAGCTCTGCCTGCTGCTATTTTTTTATTAAAAAATGCTTATACAAGTCAGTATAGATTGAAAATGTGCGGCCCTTTAGTTATGCCAAGGGCTGCACTTGTGGCCCTCCATAGCAACTCAATGGCCCACCACTGTGTTAGAGAGATGATTATTGCTTGGTTACTACTTGGTACAACACTGGACAGCTATGCTTATTTCTGGGCTGGAGACCTCACAAAAAAAATGTATAACCAGTATAATCTGTTTAAGGGGGCAATTTTATTAGTTCCCTGAGCACGTTTTAAAGGATGTGATATTCCCGCAACTCTCATCCCTAACTCTCTGCCAATAAGATACTGCTAATCCACCAAACTGTACATCTGCAAACATAAACAGAATAAAACTTTAGTCCTCTTCTTCTTTGTGATACATAATATGCTGTATTTCAGTGATGCCATGGAGGATCTGCGGGCACAGTGCCCTCAAAAATCCATGATTTTGTTGCAGCTGTTAACCGTACACTTGTTATAACTTGTCTTCTGTGATGACTTTGCAAAAGTGAACTTGTGAGGTCTACAAAACTTAATATGAGATACAATCTCTCAGGACCTCACAAGACTTTGTTTCCAGGGTACAAAGTCTTCTTATCTTATTCCAGAGAGAATTTATCCCAAAAAATATATGCAACTATGTTCATGTTTTCCACTTTGGTGGCATTTGTAAAAAATCATGTAATTAGGGCCACGATAAGGCCAAATAAGTAACTCCAATTAACAACACAAAGGGACATCTTTCTAGCATCTGGAGCAATTTCCAAAACTAATACGATCCTCTTTCGAAACTATTATATTGGATTAAAATAACCTCTCAATTAAAATGATCATTTAATGAACATATAAAACATTATTGGTTTAATTTACTAAGGGCTTCAATTAGTACAACTGACCTGTGCTCACTTCATATTCCTAACCATGTGCTTGGGAAGCGAAAAAATTGAAATGTTCTCTGCACATGATTGGATCATTCTAGTGAACGTAACTTTACTGGGCTAAGAGAGCACTTTATTTTTTGGGATATCAAACCAATTGTCCAATAATGTATGCTTTTGGCTGTAGTATGCAAAGCCAGACATCATCAACACAGATATTGCATTATATGAAAACGTGAAGCCAAAACGTTATCTCAAACTCACATTATTTTTTCCAATCAAAGGGACTCAGTGATTTAGGGTAAGAAAGATCCATTCTGTTTTTAATGTCAATGTATTTTTTGGGGTTTTAATATTTAATGTAATACTTATATTGCTGTGTTTATGTTAGTTTATATGTAATGTGATGTTAGTCAGGCTGTACAGCAATAACATTTTAATTGATTTTTTATTTAAGGTTAATGAATATAGTTATGCTGTAATTCATGATTATGGTAAATGTACAATTACAACATCTGTTGTGTTAATAGATTATGATTTATGTTTTTGCACCTCATCAGCCACCAGTATTTAACTGTGTGTTATATATAGGCTAATGAATAGTGTTGAGTGACAAATTCGAATATATTCAACGAATATCCATCATTCGAGAATTCGCAATATTTCGCGAATGTGCACATGTGCAGATATTCGCAATGGCGCATATTCATCATATTATGCTTCAACATTGTTAACCGGCATACATTGCGCATATGTGTGCGCATTGCGAATGGATACGCGCAATACACAAATCGCTTGTACTGGCTAAGATCATCGCACGCATTGCAAGGCAATAGAACACAGACAAATCGTTTTTTATGAATTAAGAATATTTCTTTGTATATTTGTGAAATTATGTGAATTCAAATATATAATAATTAATAACACTACTAATGAATATATAATGAATATAAGCTAATAAAAATATATATAACTTTATCATAAGTGGAAAATAATTAAAAATACATAGAAAATACATTTATAAAGTAAAATACAAAGTATAAAGTTAAATACATGTACATGTAGGTTATATCTAGCAGTATATTGTATACTAAAATAAGCAAGGATGCTGCCGCATATTTATGTCTGTCTAAGTTAAAATGAGATGGAGATGTCTACAAACTAGAACATTTTAACTGCAGTATATTGTCTTCAATTTATATATTACGTGAGCAATGATTTACTGTGTTAAAGAAAAGCCCTAACACCAGATTAAGGTCCTGGAAGACCAGTTATGGGTAAGGTTTAAAGGCACAACATATACAACATTGATAATCTATAAAAGGTCTTTATTGTGGTGGACCTAAATACAAAAATAGGTATTGATAAATTGATAAAAACTTTCACTCTTTCAACATCGAAAAGTGTGTTGTAATGAGGTGGTTTTACAAAACATCAGTGTACATCGAGATACAGATATAAATCAAACAAAGCTCCGATCTGTGATACAGGGTTAATACAACCACGATGTTTACTGATTGAATTAGTCGGTCTAGTGATACATGGCAGCTCCGACGCGTTTCGTCCTGTGTTTCAGGACTCATCAGGGAGATTGTTTCACTATAATCTAAACATATTTAAATTAATATCATCTGCAGAGATTCACAGTGTATAACAAAATACATTCTAAGCGTTTTGAGCATGTCATTTGTAACGTTGTTCGTTCAATACTTCTGTATCTAAGTATATATTGTTGTCACTGCTTTTGTTGTATTTACATCTAAGTACATATTTATCCAATTACTGTTCGAGCTGTCTTTTCCAAAACCAAGTCAATACTTATTTCATTAAGTTACAATGTGCATATCAATCTCACCATAATTACTACTATTCTAGATGAGTCTCCTATATATATGATATGATATGATATGATATGATATATCCTGATATAGCTCATTTAAGAAAAACTATCTAGGTTAAAATTATCTATATTTAAAAACTATTGTCATTAGTACTCACGTAGTTGTATCTCTTGTACTGTTCAAGATCGGCAGACGAGACGACTAAGCAGATGTGACAGCGTCATAAATACCTATTTTTGTATTTAGGTCCACCACAATAAATACCTTTTATAAATTATCTATGTTGTATATGTTGTGCCTTTAAACCTTACCCAGACCTTAATCTGGTGTTAGGGCTTTTCTTTAACATTTCTAATCAAGGGTGGCACTCAAAAAAACTCAACCTCAGATTCCCACTACTGGTACCAATATACATAATTAGTAAATTGTTGAATGACTTACTGTGTTTGAAATTATAACTTTAATGTTTACATTGCTTATAAAATGTCTTCTATTCTATCCATACTGTTATGAGTTGTTGTTCAATATGGAAATGAAAGTATTGGTTTAACATTAAAATATTCAATAGGTTAGGATTGTACAAAGCACAATAGTTGTAATGTCTATAATAGGATAAATAAGGATAGGAATGATCATGGGGAAAGGGGATCAGGGGAAAGATGTGGGGTAAACAGCACATTGAAGATTTCATGTACGTCTACTATATTTTTAATGACAAATCCTAATTTTAACATTTGACCCCTGTGGCTTAACACAAAATATTTTGGGGCTTAACGTTCTGTAAAATGTTTTTTTTTAATGGTTTTGTTATACAGAAGTTCCCCAATTTGTCAGTATCACTATATATAAAAGCCATGAAAATGGACAGAAACACTAATATGAATGATCATTTCAGCTATCTGTTAGGAAGGCATTCTACCATTGACCCTCAGCATAATGGCGCCCTTCACTGACCGCCAATATAGTGGGGCACTTCACCCATCACTCTGACCGCCACTTTTCTATTGACCTTTATAATAAGTGCCAATTTCATTACTTACCACTAAGTGAAAGAGCACTGCAGATTTTTTTATGGTCTTAATTTCTCTGTCTATTAGTATTTCCTTTATTAAAATTTTCCAGTGAATCTTCTTTATTTATAGGGAAGCCCATGGTTTCAAATCTATTCTGTAGCTTACATTGCATAAGCATGTTATAACCCGTATGATATTTTATAAAAAAAATTACTTAAAAAAATAATTCTATTAAAACGTTGAATCAAACAAATCAATAGTATTTTGGGGAGACATCTCATTTAAAAATTGGTTGAACAAAATGTTTTGTGGTTTATTGGGTAACCCTAATATACTAAACACTCATGATTGTAATGAACAATTATTGAAGAAATGAATGGTACCCAATAACTTGTTAACACAACCATTGATTAGTTTAGCGATCCTTTGAGAGAAAAGTCTATGCCAGCACTTATATCCCAACTTGTATGAATGAATTATCATTTTCTTAAAGACAAGTTGTTCAGATTCTTACTAATTGCATCATGTCAAATGAAAAGAAAATCAAATAGCTAAAAAAAAAACTTATGATCCTAATGTCATTTTTTTTCTTCAAAAGTGTCCATTAATACTTTCCAGTGCAATCGAAAAGACATAAAACTATAATTTTGTTATATAATACATTTGTTTGGAAATATTGTAAAGGGGTTAACTTTTGTGTGTTTGTGACACCCGTTCCAAAATTGGGGGAGGTATAGGGTCAACAGGACATGAAAAAACAAAGCATCCCTTCACTGACATACTATAAAAATGTAATGTTAATCTCTGTTAAACCCTCTGAAAGATGGGAAGTCAGGTGAAATCTCCCCAAAGGGAATGCAGGCAGCAATACATTTCTGCCAGATGTTGTAACCTTTCCCAAGGAAGAAAAAGTCAAATGCTTTGGTAAGAGTTTTCATAAAATAAAGCACTATGTCAGGTTCGCTTCAGTTCAATTCGTTCCATTACAAATACGCATTTAATAAATTTCATCCCATGTAATGTGTACTTTACTGCATTTATCTATCACCTGTATAGAAATAAGAGGTACATATCATACATTATTTTAACACTTGGTACCATGAAAATGTATGTAAAACTGATTACATAGTTTATTAGCCTTGGTATCACTAACCTCTGCCTGATGATGAGCGTAGGGCTCATGAGGTGTCATATGAGGACAGCAATACACAGGTCCGTGAGGTGAAATATCAGGCCAAGCTATTGATTCAACATAAGTTAAATATCAATTTCAAATGATGATGCTTATGAAATGAAAATATTATTTTGAATGAAATGATCAATTAACAACTAATGAATACAATTGAATAAGTATGGGGTAGTTGTGAACTGACCCTCATATTACTACATATTCTCATACCACATGCCTCATATATGGACTACATTTTTTAAACTGTGTTGATTCAATAAGGCTGGCTTGGGTTGCTTTATCTTTTTTTGAATATTTGGTTATATGACTTATAATTATACAGAGCGCAATGGATACAAAATTCAACCAACTGCAGATGCCAGTATCCCCATAAATTAGTTTGATTTACAAACACTGTTTAGTAAAAATTAGCAAATTCCTGTCCACATGAATTATTAATTATTCTTTTCTCATAATTAACTGTACAGTAACATTTACTTAAGGCTCACACAATAGCAGAATTTAGGCACGCTAGATAAATCTAAATGTATATTATAAATTTTTATATCACATAATTTATTGCTACATTTGAGGAGATGCTATCTGGAATATGACCAGTTCATGGTGTTCCATGCCTTTTTATTTAGTATATCCAAGTACCGTATATGCCGGCGTATAAGACGACTTTTCAGTACCTTAAAATCCTCCCCAAA
>CM070034.1:37820724-37846698 GCA_036250615.1 Ptychadena robeensis | reverse complement strand
GTACATTGAATGCAAAAGTTGCATGTATATACAATTTTTTGTACATCCATTGAACATTGTCATGGTTTTGTTATAACAACTATGTCTACTGTTTAAGAGTCTATTGTACAATTTATCTTTAAACATCTAAATGTGACCATACACGCTTCGATATTTTCTTTAGATCAACTTAATCAGCTAATTTAACAACAAAAAAATAAAGTGTTGTTAAATACAAACAATTGATTTTTGTAAGATACAATTTATTTACATGGAAATATCCATGAATCGTATATACACACAACATCATTCATCATTCACATAGAGACATACACACTACACTCATGCAGAGATAGGAATCATCAACATAGTGACATGCACACAGAGATACACATGCACCCTAGTTACTGTCTGCAGCCAGTTCCTCCATGGTTGGCTTCCTTCTTGCCCCTCCCTCAGCATTCTAGCTGCGCCTACGCCCCAGAACCACTGCACTAGAGTGTAATGAAAAATAGACGTCTGAAAGGAGGCTTTTTTTTATCATATAGTATCTGAATGTGAGACTTCCTTAGGCTGCCTCATAGAAACGTTTACATCCACTGTAAAAGTATATACGAATGTATATTTACGATGAAGGGTCATTTCACACTGCTGTGGGGGTTTTACCGGCACAAAGGACCTGTTGGTGTTATGCTGGTTATAAAACCCTATGATTTATATTGCTTGCAATGCAGCCTACAAAATTAGTGCTCCAGTGTGTTTGCATTAATGCCCAATAAGGGGGCCAGTGTGAAAAGTACAAGCTACTATTTTGTAAGGGCCCTTTCACACAAGTGTTTACAGCGATGATCTATGATGACCATCTTGGCACTATCTAAAGGCCCCCATACATGTCTAGATTTTTCGTTCAATCAACTTAATTAACTGCAAAGACATATAGATATATATATATATGATATAGACTTACAGTAATATGAAATAAATATCTGTATTTTCTGCACCATCTGAAAATGCTCCTACACTGAAAATCCAAATACAATATAGCAGCCACATCTAATAATACATTTTTATGTATTTTGTAAGCCTTTAACCAATAACCAAGTAATAGAAGTAATTTGCCACACTCCTATGGATATTCCCCAGATGTACCCTCCCTCCCCTGGTGTGTTCATATATAACTGTATCCAATACAATTCAAAGTAAAAAAACAAAACACATTTCCAATTGAAAAATGTTATTATAAACAAAACATAAATATGAATACATACTGTTTTGAAATCTATCATACAAAAGAAGTATTTTAGAGATTTTATCATTCAGATACCTTTTATTCTTTTTTTAAATCTAATTTGTTTTTACATAATTGTGTGTTTCAAACATTATTATATTCAGGGTGTCTACTAGACCCTTGTACGGACATATTTTGGGAAGCCTACAACAAAAATAAATAAAATTTAAGTCTTTGGTGCGCTTTTTGTACAGAAATCTGGACCTTGCAAGAGCGCTAGGGAGGATAAACAAGCTGTTCATTCGCAAGGGTGGCAAGGTTGGTTTTGGATCTTTGTCAAAATGGCCATCAATACTTCCAGCAGCACCTTTCACCTGCTTTACCATCACCCCTTTTCTGGTGCCACTTCTGCCTCCTTACTAAAGCTACATACAGTGCCCTGGCTCAGGGTGGGAATTCTTATCCCAATTTGAATTGAAGGAAGAGCGGTCAAAAGCCATTCCCTTGGCTACGGCCTTATACTTCCTCAATTTGTTACTACAACATTTAGAAATGTAGAAAAAAATGCAAAATTATTTTCACTTAATGTGTTTGAATACAAAATCATAATCAAAGGGTAAAAATAAACTTAATCAGAACAGCAGAACAAGTTCAAAAGTACACAAGGTGAAGGTAGGTGTGTTGATTTATGTTTAATAATCTTGAGCAAACATATCTTTGTTTCTGTTTTCCTTGTCTGGAATATGAATATCAATTTACACATTAAATCTACATTTAGATCTAAGTAAGAAATAATTAATTCTGGATTTCTATCATACTTTTTTGGTTAAAAAATATACACCCTTTTCTGTGTGGCATATATTTAGCACAAATCTAAGGTACACATTTTTTCTTTGACTTCTTCAGACACTTCATACAAGAATGTAATTCTTATTACCAAAACATTAATTTCAATGTCTGTTTGTAATCAAATCATACATTTTATATTAATGTACATAGGATGCACATTTACAGGGTCTTTTTTTCTTTGTTGTTTGCAGAGATTTTCTATAGGGCTATTTATCTATATACAACAGAACTCAGAAAGTGTAGCTGATCATCGGTTTCTTTTTTTGGATGATTGGGTCCCTGGTGATTGTATGGTCCCAATTAACTGCGTAGTTCAATTATGCTTTGGTTGGACCATTGAACTAAGCTACTGCAAGGCAACCATGATCTTTGTTTTCCAATGCGTGGCTTGTGTAAAAAGGTGGTTGTATCTAGCTATTTTTTCATATAAATGTAAATAACATGGAGAACTAGGAGAACAGAAGTTTACAAGATCTCAAGCAAGGGGCCAAACCTAATGCATTGTATACCACAATGAGAATGGTGCCAGTAGGTCTTGTGGGCCCTTGTTATTTTGACTAGACCTATTCACCAGCTGCCAATAAGCTTTTACCTGTTATAACTCTTCTTCTTATTTAGGATTAAAAACAAGACTTTGCTTAGGTACATATGGCAGCAATCCAATGCAAAGCGCAAAAGGGATACATACACATAATACTCAGCTTTCACCATATGTGAACATATTACCATGAAGTAGCCTTTGGATACCCATGTCTTCCCTCTCCCCTCCCCCTATCCTGTTGTGTAGTGGAGGTTTATCACTTATCAGAGTGACAGGGTGAGATCTATGTTGGTATTTTATCTCTGGTCTGCGGCACTGTCCCTTCAGAGCGGAGACGCCACATGCATTAGAGTCTCACTGAGCAGCAAGGACATTCTTCTGTGACATACTAAAACCTTTATACGTATTCAGCAGCTTCTGGAAACCTGTAATTATAATAAGTAATTACACATATATAAAAGCTGATAAATTAATATATTCAGTGAAATTATACAGAAAAAAAATTATTTCTTAAATTGCAGTTTATTTATTTCTATCCATAAAAATACTTCAACCTGCACAGCTGCCTTTGAAAATTTGGATACAACATTACAAGTGGGTTAAGCTGGGAATAGACTGTACGATCCTATGCAGTAGCAGACAGAGTGATGACGTCATCACGCCCGCCCGCTAGTGCCGAGAATGGGACAGCATTCTGCTTCTGCAGCTCATTAGTTCGGCTGGGGGCAGCCATCTCCAGCTGAACTAATGGGATCGGACTAAAATTTACCATCCTGACGGGTTTCTGTGCGATCTGACAGGACGGATGATTTTAGTCCAATCCCGTCAGTTGCAGCCTCCAATTCCTGCAAAACCCGATCCTTAATGGATGCGTGAGCGTGCACAGCATCGAATCAGGGATTGGATCATGCAGAAATTGGACCGTGTATGCCCAGCTTTAGTCCTTCTGCTAAAAGGAACATGATGTGCTGTACATATTGATTACTTATCATTACTTGCATACTAAGATAGCTTAGTTAGCACAGTTAGCTAGCGGCTGCTGGTAATCAGGAAAAGTTGTCATCAAAGACTTAACCTGGCTAAAAGTAAATATGGAAACATTTCCATTTCACCAGTATTCTATCTCATTCTTGGTCATTTTCTGACCATACCAAGATGTAAAATGGACCTTTAAGGCACGAAAGTCAAATGCAAGATATATTTAACTACCATATATACTCAAGTATATAAGCCGACCCCAATATAAGCCGAGGTACCCAATTTTAGAAAAAAATCTGGAGAAACATAATGACTCGAGTATAAGCCTAGGGAGGGAAATGCAGCAGCTAAGGCAAAGAAACACACAGCAAATGTACTTTTGTTTTGAGGTGCAATTATTTAATTCAGCAGATTTGTAAGTTAATTACAAATCAAGTTTTTGCTCAAAATAAGTTCAAATTTGAGTTGACTTTGAACCTAATTCATGCAAAAACTTCATATGCTATAGCAATAATATATTTTTCAAATGTTTCCACACCCTTTTCTACATCTCCAGCAAATTTGGTGATGATAGTATGTTTGGGGGCTTTGCAATTCACTCATAAAGTCCACCTACAAAATGCCACGGTTTTCATTTTTTGACCCGAATATATGCCGAATTTAATTTTTTGAGCACATTTCAGGTGCTGAAAAATTCAGCTTATATTCGAGTATATACGGTACTTATTTATATATTAAAAGTCACACATATCAATGCATCTTTATACCCATCCATGTAATTATATGTTTAACATTACAACCAAATCAATAATTCACTTCAAGTAGATCAAATATATAGTCAGGTCCGTTTGGGTGACTAATTGTGGCCTTATCAGGAAGTATGTTACTTTGACACATCTATATATATAATATTGTGAATCCTGTATCAAAAAATATCGTCATGTGTATAACTCAATATAGGCTATCCCAATTGCTAAGTGAAATACTGTATTGTTGTCCTTGATTGGGTCTGCTTTTAACACAGAGGTAGGTTGGAGGCCATAGGGATAACAGGGGACATTATAGGCAGTTATTCACGTCCAGTCCTAAGAGTTCCAGAGTTCCTGTTCAATTTACATGCACCGTAACTATTTAGCACATTTCCATCCTATTTTTCTCGGAATGGAGCACTGGGGTTATCTTTAGTTACAGAGGATTACAGATAAAAAGGAACTTTCCAATGCTCCTAATCTACAGAAACTAATATAGGATCCTGATGTGTCCATCAGTAGGATTGCAGTTGTCCATGAAGGAGATTGTTAAACAGTTTACCGTAGAACTGTTAAATGACTTA
Source organism: Ptychadena robeensis (assembly GCA_036250615.1). NCBI lineage: Eukaryota > Metazoa > Chordata > Amphibia > Anura > Ptychadenidae > Ptychadena > Ptychadena robeensis. The sequence goes on along the minus strand of CM070034.1, from coordinate 37,841,790 downwards.
AGCAGGGTACAGACGGCTCAATATTTGAGCCGTCTGATGTACCCTGCAGCAACGTGATAATGTCATCACGTGGCTGTCAGATATCGGCAGAGCCAGGGAGACAGCTCTGTTCTCCCCAGCTCATCTGAAGATTTGCCTGGAGACCAGCAGTCTCTAGGCAAAGCATTGGACATCGGCCGTATTTACGGTCATGCCCGATATGGCTGTTTTAGAGCGGGGTTGATTTGTCCCGCTCGAAAACAGCGATGGGCGCATATTATATGGGCCAGAAAGATGGCCATGAGCGCAAACGGCGCTCAAACGGCCATTGATTTGGCCCATATCTTAGTGTCTGTACCCTGCTTAAGTGGCCACTGTCTGATGGTGAGGCCCTCCATTGTCCAGAAACAAATCATTTCGACAAATAAATGTCCTGCTTCTAAATAACATGGTTTGCTAGAGAAAATGTGCTATTCATAAATCCCTAAAGGTGGCCATACACAGGTAAATTTTGTAATCAATTTGAGCACAATTGATCACCATGCACGTTTGTGGTGATCGATTGTTCTTAAATTGATTGTGGCCACCCAACATGTTGGTAAACCCTGTTCAATTGCCATTAATATGGTAGTACTGAACAAGATCGATTGTGCAGAAGTGCTGCACATTGATTCTATTCAGTTGATGAAGTTTGAGCCACCTTAACTCAGCTCCAAATGTACTTTCAAGAAGATTGATGTCTATGTCGGCTCAACAAAAAATGACTTAGCCCCAGGCTTCACTATGCGCTGGCATCTGCTAATATGGGCCAAAGGATATGGGGCTCTGTTGGGCTGTGGAGCCAGCTCTGTCATAGCCCCATTGCTGTTAATGGCCGGCTCGAGCACTACTGTATTTTTCGGACTGTAAGATGCACCCTGTTTTTAGAGCAGGAAAGCCTGAAAATTCCTGCAGTACCCAATTTCAGCCACAAAAATTGTGTCACTAGAAAGCACAACTCAGGCTCATACTCATACTTGCCAGGTGAGCTGCACGGTGATCACAGTTACAGGCAGGCATACATGGAAGCTGATGGCTGGCCGCTAGAGATGGTCGAATATTTTTCAACTTGCTAACTTTGTGAGCTGATTGCAAAGCCTCTGAAAACGGTATCATCACCAAAATGGCTGGAGATGTAAAGAAGGGGTGTGGGAACATTTAAAAAAAAAGTATGGCTCTAGCATATGTCGTTTTTGCATAAATTAGGTTCAAAATTAAAGCCGGAATTCCGATTTCCGAATTTTATATCTATTTGTGTTAGAGACATACTTTTTTGTTTGTAGTATACCCCCAATCCTTCTCTACATCTCCAGCAAGTTTGGTGATGATACAATGTTCAGGGGCAGTGCATTTAACTCAAAATTGTTGAAATGGTTGAATTAAAAAAAAAATAATTCGGACATCTCTACTGGCCGCTTCCATGTATGTCTCTCTGATGTACTGCTTCTATCAGCAGCGCTCTCCTGGTAGAAGCAGTACAATACAGATGAGGGGTGTGGTTGTCTCCGCATCTCTCATCTGACATCTCAGGAGTGCTGGCGGGAAGCCAAGGCAGCGCGGGGGTCTTGCATTCGGACCATAAGACTATTTCCCCCCGATTTTTATCTTATGGTCCAAAAAATACAGTACTTTAAAACCTCTCTGTTTAATGAGTTTTAATGGATGTTCTCTTCAAAACAATATTTTCTGTTACAGTACCCCCACTTCCATTTATTAAATTTTTTTTAAAATTTCCCTTCCTGAAGGGTCCTCTGTGCTTAGCGATTCCTGAAAGTTAAATAACCATCAGTATAGGACCCAATAGTGGTGTAATGGCCATGGTAAGGAACCAACATTCATTGGGGTACAATGCATTTGAGCTACCCAGAAGTCTGCTGAAGGATAGGATAATATGGGAGTGGAGTTTCATTTGCAGAGAGCAGTTCTGTCATTATTATAGCAAGATTTTAGGCCACTCGGTCCATAGTATGACTGGCTTAGTATCATACTGTTTTCAAGAACAGGCTGTATACACACTGCAGTAAATCTGTTTGTTGAACAGCTCGCATCAACTTACAAATGCTGACAGATATTCCTTTCATTTTGGCAATCTCCACAGATGACAGATTGCCAGTCAAAGCCTCTCATTTAAGTCTTCTGCATATTTTTACATTGGGAATGTCATGGTAATCCACACCTGATAGACGCCTGCACAGAGCTGTTTCCTGCTTACTGAACCAGTGAATTACAAGGTAAACATAAAGTACAAAATTTCCCTCTGACACCAACTTTGTGGTAAATCTCTGCTCTTGTTCAAATATATTAGGTGATCTCACTCTTTAATTCCACTCAAATCTCCACAAATCCTACAGCCACTGTGTGACTTCCCAAGTATCCCTGTTAGTGCTCATCCTCCAATGTTGACATTGCTAGAATGACATCAGCCTCATACCACATAGTCCTAGGAAACCACAAGCAGCCAACTGTTAGTTTGTATGGAGAATCATTAACCGGAGGGATCTCAGGTCATTGCTGTAGATATATCACCATAGCTGCTGTCAGAAACATGACATTGGAAATTGTGGAAATTGAAAGTTGGAAATACAATGGAAAATGGTTAAAGGAATCTAACCCAGAGTTTACTATTGCTGACTACTTCTAACACTGCGACCATTTCATGTCAGCCAAGTCTGTGATGCTTTCTAATGCAATCCTAAATAACAATTGGAGCAAAGCAAACATAAAGATGTAAACTAAGGGTGAGTTTACACGTCAAGATTTTTGTTTCGTTCAACTTCAGGTTAGATTTTTTGTTAGATTTTTTTATCTGATTTTGTTCGTCCATTTATCGAAGGTAATTAGATTTTTTTTTCGATTTTTGTACAACCGACGCAAATATCGAATGAAAATAATCGTTGGAAACACACATGAAAAATCTTTCAGATTTTTTTTTTTTAGAAAGTGATGAAAAAAAAACGACAGATGAAAGTTTACCAACATGTCCGATCACCTTGTGGTAGATTTTTTGTCCGATATCGGAAAAAAAATATCCATCGGAGCAAATGGCCGTTTCTAATTTTTGTACAAAGGACCAAAAAGTCGTTAGTCGTCCATCTGTTGGCCGAAAAAATCTTGACGTGTAAAGTATTTTACATGATGATAGAACAGCAAACCTTTTTTGAAAGAGAAAAATAAAAAAAAGAGGGGATTACCTTCTTACAATGGTCTGTTCAATAAACCTAATTTTCTTGAATTATAATATGAATTATTCTCTGAACATTGGGGTGAGAATACTCACACAGGTGTCATCATCCTAAACCAGAAAGTCGATGAGACTTTTTGCCCACACAGTCCTGATTTCAAACATAATAAAACCAGCATTTATTTAGAACTCTAAGACAATGCTCCAAACGCGTTGGAAAGACATTTGAAGCTATTTTATAAGACCTTTCTCAATTTTAAAGACTCCTGGTGCTAACAATTTTAAGAAAATCTTCTTATGTAAATACTGGCATGTATAGTGAGCCGGACTTACTCTTATGAACTACAGACTTTCTTTATCATTGAGACTATTTATAATTGATTTTAAATGTATGTATTTATATATGATTTAGATTAAAATTGTGAAGCTCATTTCTTTAACAGGAACTCCACTTTTGTACTTCACCTTAAAAGTCCATAAGGATTGGCCACCCCCCTTTGGGGTTAGTTCCCCCCAACAAAACTTGGTATTGATATATAATTGGGATGTGGTGAATAAGCTACCGATATTGGGACCCACCCCCTTTACTACAACATTTTGAGATAGGTTAAAATACCATTTAGGATAGGTTCGAATACCATTTTCATATTTCCTCATCCGGCATCTGTATATGACTTGACAAATGATGCTTTGGCAGAATAGGCACAATTTCCCCAAGACACAATCATGGAAAACACTATCCAATCCACAGGTAACCTGTTTTAGGACCACAAGGTGGGCCAACTCCATTTTTTGCCCACTGTTTTGGAATAGGATGTCCATGACTCCTCAAACAGCTGCGATGATTAATTTATAAACATTTGTTATAAGGTATAGTAAGAGAAAAAAGTCACCTTTTCACATCCTGATAAAAAGCACATACTATTATATTAGGTATTGACTACAAGAATTATTCAGTTATTGTGTATGTTGTGTAATGCGAGCACATAATGTGTACATGAATAGGAAGTAGGTGCAGACACTGTTGGGTTCTTTAGTATTGGCCAAACTGCATGTGTTGTTTCATAGGTATTATTATAGTCTAATTAACCACTGTGATATAACTGGTCTATATTGTACAGGTTTAGGATCAACCAACTACTCAGTGGCAAGCGTAATGCTTGTAACCCTTTATTTCTTTAACAGCTACAGCAAGAACTGGGAACCAAACGGTGATAACTAACAAGATAACAGCTGGAACGGTCTGGCCAATCAAGTCCTCTTTTTAAACTTGGGGGGTGATGCTCCAACCTGTCCCTTATAACACAGGTACAGGTCCTTGATGCAGGTAGATCAGGGATGAGTCCCTACCACTTCCACGCAGTCCACAGCAGTACCGCCCGGCCAAACCTGGATCCTTCAGGAGCGGAATCCACAGTGTTGGGCCCGCTGGGTGACATCCGCCCCACCCCACTTGAAGGGAGTAATCCGGATGTCCCCGGGTAAGGCAGAATCCCTGGCAACCGGGTCGGCAAGTATCGCGTGCTATTATGTCCGCGGGCTGCACGCACGCCTGCACAAACAGCTTGGAGCCAGCTAGTGTGCCCGGTCGCCCCTGTCTCATCTGGACTGAGCTTCCTTTTCTTGTCTGCTCTCGTTTAATTCCTCTGGTCGCAGAGCCTTCTGGGGCATGACCTTAAAGGGGACAGCATCACACTTGGCTTGTGTGACTACACTACAATATCATTTTTATTTCATTTTAGTTCCTTTGTCATGCCAATTTTTTTTTACTGTTAGCACACTTCATTCATCAGGTGACCTTCAGTCTCTATGTGGTGATGGTTCATCCAAAGCTGATATCATACTGGCCCCACATTTGTTCTTTTTAATGCTGATAGCATCAAAGGCATATGTCTTTTGAGGTGGGATATGTAGGTAAAATAAACTAGTGAAAATGTTGTTAAAATAGGCATTCAAATGGCTTTGACATGACATGTTTTTAGAGGAGGCAGAATGGCTGATACCTCAATGACTGGCTTAGCTTGGACAAACCAATGATGTGTACCGAACAAACCTGACTGCTGCCTCTCCTGCAGCTTCTATATAGACATGGGTTCCTCTCTCAAGCTAATGTGAATGATTAGTATTGGAGTATCTTCTTTCTAGATGTTTTCTTCCAATTTCCCAGGCCTGCGGTCCTGTACACGTTTTAATTACTCACAAACACTTGAATCTATCCAACATTATCACCCTTTCTCAAGGTCAATTTAGCTAATGGCAGGACTTGGAGCAGACAAGAGGAGCAACACATACTGTATATACAAACACCGCAGGTCCTAATGAGCTGTGACCCCTTTGATGCAGCAGTTTGCTATTCATCCCTCCTTCCTGTAGAGCTTGTGTTGTCTGCACATCACACAAAAGCAAATAGTGTCAGCACAATCAGGACACAACTCCCTGGAAGAACCTGTCACTTAGATCTGTTTACTTCACTGCCTCCGACTGTTGCTCTCCCTTGAGTGCTCTCTTCCCTCTTAAGGATTTGTTTCACATTGGACGAGGCTGAATGCATCATCTGCTAGTCACCAATCTACCACCTTATGCACCTTATCATTCATACAAAATTCAATGATAGAAAAGTTGGGGTTTTGTAGGAGGTAAACAGGCTTACAGTAGATTTCAGAGGTGTTCACAGCAGATCCCATGTTTGGAGATTTCTGGCTATCATTTGGCTATTGTCTGTTCAGGGGGTCTATTCTACTTCAGTAATAGTCAACCAACTGTCAATGGCTACAAACAAGTGCCAACATTGTTGAAGGTTTATCTGCTGGGGGGCCAAGCCTTTATTTTGTTGCACCCATAGGGAAATGTATACTTATTTTTTTGTTAGGCAGCCTAGTCTTAATCAAGCTGGAGATGCAGGTAAGTTTTTGCCCAAGTATAGAACACATGAGCAGAAGAGTCATATCAAATGCCTATATAAGTGGCTTGGCTGAGATAAAGTTAAACTCTTTGCAGTTAGGGTAAAAATTAAATATTAGGACAAGACTGTTCACTAGCCAATTGACGGATTGCCTTAGGAAAGTTACATGTTTGGCATGTGCAATACCTATAAATATGAGTTTGTTATCCAATGCCTCAAATATGAGTTTGTTATCCAATGCCTAAAAAGGCAAAATTAGTCAACTGTCATCTATGGGTACCCTAAGGGCTGGTGAAAATGAAAATGTGACATTCTTGAGTTGAGTTGAGTTGAGTTGCTCATAATTTGCTTCTGAGTTGATTGAGTGGTTTTGCTAGATAAGGTCTAAATTAGCTGACATACTCACTCTTAGATGCATATAATGGCTCCACATCATCTAAACATACTGAACATTAAGGAATATAATACAGACTCCAACTGAAAGACCAGTTTAGTAATGATGTATTCAGCACTGACAAACAAAAAAACGAAGCAAATGCATGTATGATCAGACCTGGTTACTGACAATTTTTTTTAGTAATTTACAGAAACAGAACAATATTTTTGGTATGCCAGCACTTACAACTCCTCAGTGTTGATGCATTTTGCTTCCATTAATTATCAATGGCTCCAAAACATGGCTTCCCTGTATTATCGCACATCAGTGCTTTGTGTTTTTATAAATGGAGCTTGCACAATGTTTCCATGCACTGTGGTGGTGGGCAGCAAATCAATGCTCACACATACATAGTGAGAACCACATAGTGGAGTCATATAGCAGATTGTCTGCTGGGCAAATATAAAATACAGCATCAGAATTTTAGGAAAGTCTCATATACTTGAGTAATTCCCATATCATCCAATTGGCTCAATTTGAACCATTCCAAAACATTTTTAATGTTTACATTTTAGATGCATTGACCAGTATTTTTACATTTAAGTCAATTTGATGAACCTCAGCGTCAGGGTCAATTCCTATCTTTGGTCTATGTTAGGGGTGAGAAACACATCTTTACACATGGGCCACAATGGATTTTGAAGGGCCGGACCAAGAACCTGTAAGGGCCACCTGGTCCAAAGTCCTTCCAGTCTGGGTGGGAAATTCAAACAGATTACATTGATAAACGTCATCCTGCATGGTCGGTCATTCCTAGAATCAGCAATGCACCCTTAGTGTCCCGGCATGTCCATTCTTTGGGCGATCGATATTTGGAGCGCCCAGGATCGGTCACTCAAGGTGGGCGGCTCCGATCCATGGCAGAATTTCGCCTGATCCATTGCCGCAAGTGCACGTGGAGGTCAATCTGCTGCTATAACGCCCGCGGATCAAAGCTTCTATGGCTGACTTTATACATTTAAAGAAAAAATTCCTTTATTTTAATAGTTTTAGTTAATTGAATGATGTCAAAAACAGATTTTGCTTAACACATGGGCTTTCATATTTCAGACCAATTGTTTTTGCATTTAACTTAAAATACAAAGAAAAAGCAGAACACGGAGAACCATCTACTAGATTTGTCCGGGTGGTAGCCATACATTAATGTGACATCTTGTATACTCTAAAACTCTACATTTACAAAATAATTGTGTTCAAGGTCAAGACCTTTTGCAGTATTTTCCAATGCATAAATGATATTTGATGAAGGCATTGCATGAGTCTGAGAATGAGAAGCTAAAATATACAGCTAACCCACAGGAAGAAACAACAAATAGCATATTTATTATAACCCACAGGAAGAAACAAATAGCATATTTATTACCATAAACATGGACAGGATAGGCACAAATCAGTGTATGAGTGAAACGGCTATGGTAATAAATTAATAAAACTCTAAAATGAAAGTTAAATATGGGGTCGTACTGTACATACCTTTGCTGTGGGTATACCCCACCTGGCAAGGGCTAGCTTAATGTTTGACATAGAGAATGCAAAATCAGTGGACATACTTATCCTGTCCCTCACTACCATGGCAGCCGGCAGACCTCCTGGCATGTGAGCCAGCTCTTGGTGTCCTCACATACAATACAGGACTGGCTGAGGCTTTGGGGGTCCAGTTAAATATACTGGATATAGCCTGCTTGAGTATGATTTCAAGTCACTATATAAACATGTCCATCATTCCATAAGCAGAACAGTTATAAGCAGAGTGGGGATACACTCCAAGTATAATTTAATATATATATATATATATATATATATATAAATTATTTTCATTATTAAAATTGGTTTTCCTCAGGATTTTGATTTAAAGGACACATAAGGTGAAGTTCTTCATTTGACAAAAGTTCCACCTCTCATCACTGTATTGAAAACTGAAAGGTTTTGGTTCTACATGCACCTTATGTTAGTAAAAAACGATGAGCTCACCTATACATCTTGACATAGTGAAGGACATGGCTGTATGATTGAAGTGATCAGACTTCATCTTATTTATTTAGAACATTTTGCTTACAGCGGACCTACTACCAGAAAATTTTAAGCTCATGCATGGTACTAGAAGTGCCGATAATAGGGAAGAAAGCATGAAAAAAAACCAAAATAAACCAAAACTTACCTGTAAGAAGTACCGCATTTTTTGGACCATAAGACACAAAATTGGGGGCAAAAAGTGCCTGCGTCTTATGGTCTGAATGTGCGACGCCCGCAGCCACTCGGCTGGCGGTGGTGGCACCTTGGCTTCCTGCCAGCTCTCCCTGCACGGAGATAAGCTGGAGAGCTGGAGGAGCTGTCAGTTGAGAGATGCCGGCTGGTGTCCGGCTCTCCAAACTGTACTGTATAATTGTCAGCAGAGCTTTGCTAGCATAGGCAATGGAGAGAGAGATGAACTGCCATCTTTCCCTCTCTTAGTGTCAGTGGGAACTGCAATCACTCAGACACAGCTGATCAGAGCAGAGGAAAGGGAGAAGACTGCAGATTTCTGCCCCCCCCTCCTCCTCCTGCCGATCAGTGTGAAGTAGGACGCTGTGCTAAGAGTGTACTGCTGCTAGCTAGATTGAATATTGCATTCATTGAATTCATTGCATTAACCCAATTGATGTGAAAACGTATTAAATCTTTTTTTTTGGCTTTCCTGCCACTGGGTGCGTCTTATTGTCTGGTGCGTCTTATAGTCCAAAAAATATGGTAATTTAAGATCCCTCGTCTCTCTCTAGCCCTGATGACATGCAGCCAAGGCGGTACGTCATAAGAGCGATGTGATTGCCGGGTAATTCTGTGATCTCATTTCAACATTGAATGTACACTGACGAAAATTCCCTTAGAAAACCATTAAACGCGCCCAGTGGCCACTCACGATATTGAGCCGGGTAAACCTCTGGAAGCCTGGCAGATAAATATGAAATCTCCCATACGATTCCACAGAACAGCAGGTAAGTTTATTATTTTAGGATAGTGGAGCCCTAAGCCACCATCATACCAGTGCAGAGGTAAGTAAAACTTTAATTTTACATATGTATTTTTTACATATTGAGCCGCAAGGCGGACAGTTCGGCCGCGAACAAGCATGTTTGCCCTCCTTCTCGCCGGCGGACAGTACGGGTGTTCGACCTGCCCTGTCCGCCGGCGAGAAGGAGCCCTCTATCCTTCCTCTGGTGGGATCATAAGCAGCGAGATCCCGCCGCAGGAAGAATCTTTTCACTGAAGACCGGGTAGAGAACCCGGTCTTCAGTGAAAAACCGGCTTGCAAACCCGGATGTGACGTCAGTGACGTCACTTTCAGTTAGCACACCAGGAACTATGCGTTCCAGGATGCATTCCAGTCGCCGGATGTGACGTCACTGACATCACATCCGGGTTTTCCGATTCAAATTCCCCCCCTCTAGGACGAATCTGTCCACGAACGGGCGGACGGCGGACTTTTTTAAGAGTCCGCTCCGCCCGTTCGCGGACGGACATGGCCGAGGTTCGGCCATCACTAATATTGAGTATACATCCGCTTTAAGCAAATCATACTATGCAACCCTGCTTGCTACTTACCCCAGCATTCTACTGATCATGACAGATTTAATTAAGCTGGCCATACATGTATCAACTTTTTCGCAACTCTATTTTGCTTCAATTCAAATATTGTCTGTCAATCCAACATCGATCAATCATTTCACCGCACCAATTGATTCCTTTCCAAAGCCCTGTATGCATGCTCCATAGTACCATCGGATACAAAATCCATCGAAATATCAAGAAAGCCCATCAGATACTAAAGCAATCAACTGAAATTAACCAACATGTCTGATCATTGCTTGATTAATTTTATGTTCCATTTCCAGATTCAGGTAAAAAGAAAATGATCAACTTAAATAAATATTTTTAAAAGCAAACAAATGGAAAAATCAGACCGTGTATGACCTTTACAACTGTCTTTGGTTGGACATAATTATAAGCAGCACAATAGTTTGAGACACATATAGAACAAGGCCTGTACAATGTATTTATAATGAAATGTATCAGATTGGGGGGAACAGCAACATGAAAGAAGAGATAGATCCGCCAGGCTGTTTTGATTACATATTATATTAGCTTAAAAACACAATCCTGAAAACACAAAGCCCCACCGATTAGAGCCATCATGATACAGAGTTAAGCAGAGTAGTATCATATCTCAGTATGTGATATCAGGAAAAAACATCTAAGTGTTATAGAGATGCTGAGTGCAACACCAGTCATGGACAGGTAGGTATCAGGCAGCCACCAGTCTGTGAGCAGCAGTACCAGGCAGCCAGCAGTCATGAGCAGGTAAGTTCCAGGCAGCCTCCAGACTGAAGGCAGTATGTAACAGGCAGCCCCTAGTGTGAGAGCAGTATGTACCAGGCAGCCCCCAGTGTGAGAGCATTATGTACCAGGCAGTCCCCAGTGTGAGAGCAGTATGTACCAGGAAGCCTCCAGTATGAGAGCAGTATGTACCAGGCAGCCCCTAGTGTGAGAGCAGTATGTATCAGGTAGCCCCCAGTGTAAGAGCAGTGTGTACCAGAAAGCCCCCAGTGTAAGAGCAGTATCAGGCAGCCTCCAGTCTGTGTACAGTATGTACCAGGCAGCCCCCAGTCTGAGAGCAGTATGTACCAGGCAGCCTCCAGTCTGTGGACAGTATGTACCAGGCAGCCCCCAGGGTGAAAGCAGTATGTACCAGGCAGCCTCCAGTCTGTGGACAGTATATACCAGGCAGCCTCCAATCTGTGTACAGTATGTACCAGGCAGCCCCCAGTCTGAGAGCAGTATGTACCAGGCAGCCCCCAGTCTGAGAGCAGTATGTACCAGGCAGCCCCCAGTCTGACAGCAGTATGTACCAGGCTTCTAGTGTAATACTGTCATGCAAGACTAGGATATAGAACCACTGTATACGATCATATAAATCACTAAGCACCACACAGAGGTCTACAGTACTATGATCAATCTGCTACACTGATCCCAATGCTGTGCTGGATCTGCTACACAGAGATCTACTGACACATCATATCACCCTTCCATCACTGTGCTGTACAATACCAGCTACCTCTGGCAGATCCATCCCTGTGTACTGTAATAGAGAGCAGGAATGAGAGAGATACTGGAGGAATGGTCTCACCAGAATCTATTACACGTTTATATAAGTGTTTAAATAATAAATAATTACTACTAATAATATTGTTGTGTTTATTATTACCATCCGTTTTCTGTAATAATACTCATAACATATCTCTACTGCTCCTAATACTACTACTAGTAATAATATTTACTTCTATAGATGTTGTTCCATACTTTGGAAAGATCCGTCTATATTAGGGGAGAGCTTTTTGTTCTTTTCGATTACAATGCAATTCCCATATTCTAATATAAAATACGGAGAACGTCTACATAACAGCAGTGATACAGCAAACATTGATTTAAATATCGAAGTTCTTGTAGTAGGAAATCTTTTTACATTAGGATTTCACAAATCAGATAAATACATTAATACATCGATGACCACGTATATATGATCGGAGGAAATGATCAGTCCGGGTTTCACTATATATTTATATATTGTATATGTGTAGTATTATAAAGATGATATTAAGACGTCCTAGGACGATGCCTCATAACATAAACAAATTCTTTTTTTATTTCTGTAGTCACTATAATAAAGTTTCATGTGGACAATATACTACATTATACTACACTACAAGTATGTGCCATTCTCTAGCATACTGCTCACCCTTGACACACATGCACATGTTTTGTTTCACCTCCTTAAACTTTGATACTGTATATATGTATCTTGCAATGTATGCCATGTATATTCAACCTTTACCTTATGTACTCTGTATACGCGGAGAGTGATCTCCCACTTAACGCTCTTAATAAAGGTGATTTAAAAAAAAAAAAAAAAAGAAGATATAATATTCAGAATTATATAATTTTTATCTAATATAATATTCGGAATTTATCTCACAGGAAAATCTTCTACAATAAAGACAATGGAGAGTGTATGAGCAATTATAGCATTATAAATAAGTACCGCATTACACATCCTCTATTGTCACTTTGTGTCTCTTGTATCTTAAGCTAGCCACACATGGTTCAATTGACTGTACAATCAATGTAATTCGATCAATTTTTTTAGTCGATTGATTGAAAATTGAAGCATGTCCACATGGTCCGATCGTTGAAATTCGATTTTAATTGTCATTTTGCTCAATCGAAATTTGATCGGACCAGTTGGAAAATTTTGATTGATTTTCCCCAAATTGTGTCTCATTTTTTGTACTGTTGTTTGACCTGTCCAATTGAGATTCGATTCAATCAATTAGCATACTGTAACTTGAGGGAGGAGGGAAATGCAATACAGTCATTTAAGCCATGCAAGCATGCATTGTAATGACTTGTGTGTCTGTTCACTGACACACAAGCATGCAAATGGCGATCTCTGTGAATACATCTCCTAATGTAATGTGTGTCCACCAGGGTCCTTTTGCCACGATTATAATGTACTGGATTAAAATGCCATGATATGACCTATGGGTTTTGATCACTCTGTGACCATCATTGGTCACTTTTTGATCCCTCTGTGACCATCATTGGTCACTTTTTGATCACTCTGTGACAATCGCTTTTTGATTACTCTACGTTTAAAAACGATTAAATTCAATCGAAGTCAGGCTTTGATTGCATACTCAATGTGGTGTGTACTTCGATTCAATTACAATCGACATACGATTTAATGATCGAAAACTTCGATCGAATTGATGATCGATTTGATGTCAATTGAACCATGTATGGCTAGCTTTACAGCCGATATACAACGATGTTTTGCAATTCTTTACAGAAAGTGTTGCTCCTTGATTGATTTAAATGGATACAAATAAAACCCACAAACATATTTAGCAATGGACAACACCGAATAATTGTATATCAGGGCAAACAAATGTATGAAACGTATTTAGATATAAAACGCAGTTGCAGTTATAATTAAAATACATAGGTAATACAATGTGTAAGTTATTTGAATAGCACATATAATTAGCCACGACTATATATAATAAATTCAGAATTGACAGAGATTTGACAGGATTTTTGGAGGCTTACACTTGTCTCTTCTTTAGGAATTATATTACAAGCTTGATATAATAATTGAATATATAGAGGTCCCGGAAGCTTAAAAAGCAGAAGCTAACTTAAATTAGATATTTTCTGTATCACCAATGCAGCACACATTACTGGTAATATATAATATAAATTCAGTATACCATTCCAGCAGGGTAGAGGTTAAACAACTGCAGGGACATCAGCAGCAGCAACCCCTAGTGTGGCTCATCCTGGACTCCTTAGTATCCAGCTCTGTATAGTCAATGGGGAGATGGTGGAATACTGCCTCCTAGTGGCGTACATGGGATAAGCAGCAGTTCTCAAATGTCATGGTTGGGGATCTTATTCTGAATGATAAAAGATGGTCTGACTATTCAGAGTAGATTACCCTTTTTATATAGCTTTGGCATGTTACAAAATATTTTACAGACTATATGGATCCTTTCATGTTAGTCTCTATTATTCCACCAATGAAGCTTACAATTTATTCTAAATATTTTTTTGGGGGGGTCTATAAAGATATATATGTGAGTTATTCTACTAAACTTAAGGTCCCCATCCATGTCCGATGACTTCACCATTTTAGGTTCCTGATACCTGGTCATTCTTTTGGATGAGGACCCTGGTCCAACCAAAGGAATGATTTTCAAGCAGGATTTATGGACATGTCCTTTACCTCCTTAACAGATGGGGGAGCGGGATCGCTCAAAGAAAGGCATCCGTGGCTAGATTTGTTTATAGATCAGAGCATGTTGCTTGATTGTGCTCTTATCTTTTAAAAATCAAGCCGTGGATGGGCACCTTTAAGCTTGCCATAGACGCTTAGATTTCCCAGAGATCAAGTTGTGAAACGATCATGACATGCAATTGAGTCTTTAATCATAAGTCATACATTGACTTGTGCGTCTGATTTGTGCGCCCTATTGATTGGTGATGCAACTAAAAATCACACAAGAAAGTAAGATCAGAAATGATGGAAGTGGGATCAGGCCTGCATGGGTCGACCAAAAGGGCAGATCTTAAGGTCTCTGATAACATCCTATAATTTGCGATAGATCGACTAGAAATGACAGACATGTCCGATCCCTGCCCAATCAGACAGTCAGAAATTGTAGGAAAAATGTAAGCATCTATGGCCAGCTTTAGCTGTTAACCCCTATTTAGCATCAATCACTTTGAGCTTTCTCGATGAGGAGTGTAAGACAATGATGCTTCATTGAGCCAGTGCTGTGTCTAATGGTAGCCATACATCGGTCGATTTTTCACTTGATTTTTGTCTGATCGATCACCACACATGTTTACGGTGATCGATCTGCAATCAATCGAGTGCTGCCCACCCTGATCGATCGACCCAAAAATTTATATTGACCAAAAATCTAATCAAACCTTGATCCGACAAGTTTTGTTTTTTGTTTTTTGGGTTGCTTGTTTGTCAATCGAAGTACGTGGGTGGAGAAAATCGATCACACTTCCTGGAAAATCAATCGTGCAGGGATCAGACATATCTGAAATTTTTTGTTGATTGATCTGGAATCGAAGGATGTTGTTAAGGTAGCCTTAGGCCCCCATACACCTTACAATCTTTTCATACAATTTCTGTACAATCAAATTTTGTTCTAAAAACCATGTAATATGAGGACCTTTCTAATATTTCCAATCACCATGTATTCTATCAGGGAGGCTACTATACTACACAGTTGTTGGTAGATCTAATGGAGATTGTATGGTTCGATCTTCAGGTGTATGGGGGGCTTAAGACACCTTGATTTGTCTGTGATCAATTCCTGATCTGATCATTCTTGGTGACCGATTGTTTTCTTCACCAACGTACTTCGATTGACAAACGATCGACCGTCATGTCGGATCAAGGTTTGATAAAATTTTTGGCTGATTTTTTTTTTTGGTCGATCGTTCATGGTGGGCAGCACTCGATTGATTGCTGATCGATCGCCATGGATGCGCGGTGATCGGACAAAAATCAAATAGACCCATGTATGGCTACCTTTAGAGACTTTTGTTTCTATCCATTAACCCATGGAGGCTATATTCCACTTCCATCATTTTTTTTGTGTAGCCGATCTTTAGTTACGTCACCGATCGATGATAAATCGGGGATTAATCGGCCATTAATTGGATCCCAAAAATAGTGCACTTTTCGATTGATGCATGACTTATTGAAGTCTCAATAACTGGCCATATACATTAAGATCACTCTGTCAGATATCTACCAACAACTATGTAGTGCCGGGTCCTCCCTGATAGAATACATAGTGATTGGAAGGTATATATCACTGCTATGTAGTGCCGGGTCCTCTCTGATAGAATAAATAGTGATTGGAAGCTTTAGAAAGGTCCTCATATTACAGGGGAAGGGAAAATTACAGAAATTGTATGGTAAGATTGTAAAGCTAGCCATACACGTGTCGGATTCCATGGCCAATTGATCACTCACCCAATTGATTCCGGCGATCTCAGCGGGAATAGGAGCTGCAATCAATCAGCAATTGATCGGGGGCTCAGAATTGGATCCGACAGAGAACCAACATGTCAATGAGTGATCAATTGGCCATGGAATCTGACACGTGTATGGCTAGCTTAAGGTGTATGGGGGCCTAATCGCATGCCACGATCGTTGAAAACATTGATCTCAGGGAAATTGAGACGTCTATGGCCAGCTTTATGCTGAGGGTATGGAAGCTGCCATTGCTGATTGAAAATGATCATTGCCTGGCTCTTGGACTGAACCAGTGTTTTCATCTCTGACTTGTCTATTCTGCTTGTCCTTCCTCAGGCATTTAACAAGCATCGAAGTCAGGGATGTCCAGAGACCTCGCATGTTTAAATGTCTTGTGTGATATGAGAGAACTGTAGTTCAAAGGCAGAAGGAATATTTTGATAATTGACGCTGATAATTCACACACCTTTCACAATTTTCTTCCAGTGTATGTTCTTTTATGTCATCGAAATACCGGCTGCAACGCTAAAAGTATGATTGTAAGTCAAGCAATGGAAACCTAAAAAAAGTCCATCAGCGTTGTGAAGAATGTGTTTACCAGTCGTGGTGGGAAGGGGAGGCGTAATAAAGAAGACGTGGATTTAAAGGGCTGATTGGTATCTTGTGCCGTGCACAGGGAAGAGCTGAATTATTGCCAACATTATTCAATATTTGCACAAGTCATATAAATATGTCATAGCGCGCACTTCCAGACATCACTTACTATGCAGGCACAGCGCACAGTAGGGGATGTTTATGTGTAGTGTGATTGATTGTGTATTGAACAGTTGACTATAGATGAGTAAAAATTGTCATGGTGTATCTAAGGTTTAAAATTAAAAGCAACCCTGCCCAAAGCAGGATTTTATATCCTGCTAAAGGCCCCCATACACCATACAATCTTACCATACAATTTCTGTACAATCAACTTTTCTTCTACCAAAACCATGTAATATGAGGAGCTTTCTAAACCTTCCTATCACTATGTATTCTATCAGGGAGGACCAGGCACTACATAGCAGTGATATATATGCAGTAAACAGTTTAGAAGTATGTGACTATATTAGATTGGGGGTAACTTAAGCCCCCCATACATGTCTAGATTTTCTGTTCAATCAACTTAAAAAGATACATTTTTAGGGGTCAGGGAAATTGGTGATTGATTGTATGTTTGCCAACTGTAGTAACAGATATTTGATCAACTTTTTTGGGAATGCTAGGCAATGACCAGCCGTTGAAAACCCCTGACACCCTGGGAACGTGTCTTCCCCCATGAATTTGTGTGCAACCAGCTGCAGGGCAGGCGGTTTCAGGGCAGTTTACAGTTGATTGTGTAAATTTAGTCTTAAGGTGCCCATACACATGTAGATATGGACTAGATCGATGGCCGCTTCGAGCGCCGTGTGCGCTTACGGCCATCTATCTGAGGCTGACTTCTCCTCTCACAGGACACAGCCTACAAGCTTTGATCAGCTCCTGCTCTGAGGTCACCACGCTGTGATTGACCATGGTACAGCAATCTACCTGTGTATGCCCAGCTTAAGGTGTGTTTAGAGAATTAGTCAAATTTACAGTAGTTGAGAGGGGGCTATCACAGGTGGGTTATAGTGTTTTATAAAAGGTAGAATTGTTCTTTTCTAAAGACCTCGCATCTGGTTAATTTTTATGTTTCTCAAGTTGTGCTCCTCAAAATGAAAACTGACTTGATGTGAACAGAAAACAATTGTGACTTATCTGTCCTATATTGATAGGTTTGCAGAAGGTTCAGAGTAAATTCATCTTTTGACCCCTTATGTTTTAATTCTAAAACCTTGACCCAGTGATGGCAAACTCTGGCCCAGGGGCCAAATCTGGCTTGCGGTTTAATTATATTGGCCCTGTGAGATTGTTTTTTTAACTTGATTAAATAAATGAATGCAAAGATGTGTCCTTTATTTGACAATTGATGTCACATGTGTTATAGTATTTGTTCCAGATTCAATGTTTAAGCAAAACTTTGTTTTCAAATGTTCCTGTCCTGTAATTTAAGGTGAAACTTATATATGAAATAGACTGATGACACGCAAAACAAGACATTTCAAGCCTTTATTTGTTTTCATTTTGATGATTATGGCTTACAGCTTATAAAACCCCCAAAATAAAAATCTCAGAAAATCTGAATATTACATGAAATCAATAAAACAAATATTAATATTTGAAAATATTACTGCCTCAATGCGCCGAGGCATGGATGATATCAGCCAGTGGCACTGACAAGGTGTTATGGAAGACCAGGATGCTTCAGCTGTTCTGCATTGTTCCATCACATGTCTCTCATTTTTCTCTTGTCAATACCCCAGAGATTCTTTATGGAGTTCTGGTCAGGCGAGTTTGCTGACCAATCAAGCACATTGTCATTGAACCAGGTTTTGGTACTTTTGGCAGCGTGGCCAGGAGGCAAGTCCTGCTGGAAAATAAAGTCAGATAAAGCTCTGTGTCTGTGGAAGGATGCATGAAGCTCCAAAATCTCCTGATAGACGGCTGCGTTGACTTTGGAATTAATGAAGCACATTGGACCAAAACCAGCTTCACACTGGACTTCAAGCATCTTGGATTGTGTGTCTCTCAATTCTTCCTCCACACTCTGGGTCCTTGGTTTCCATTAATGCAAAGTTTGTTCTCATCTATTTATTCACACAACCATCTACAATGCCCAAAATATACATGCCAGTAACTCAGGTCACACATTGAACAATGAGAATTTGTTAATTCTGGTATCTGGTAAGAAACTTTACATTTTTATCAGTATTGAACAAAGGGCGATGATGTATTGCAGTTTAACAAGTGTTAACACAAGTTATATTCGTGGAGACTAGTGAATGTAAGGATTTTTTTAAAAAACAAAGGCACATAAGGTGAGTGAAGGGTTATCTCGGCACACCAATGTAACCGTGTTCCTATACATATACTGCAACAGATGATTGCTGACAATTGGTGGATGTTGCTTTTCCTGTAATACAGGAAGACAGAATCTGGCTTCATATCACTGAGACACCTTACAACCATCAAACCCCTCACCGTCACCCAGGGACAAAGTGGCCACATCTACTCAAATGGTCTTCGAAGGACTTGACCCTGCCACCCCTTAGGGCACATTTTATCTTAAATCTACATGTTAAATAGGTCAGGGATATAGACTTGTACATAAGGACAGACAAGGGCAGATAATGACAACCAGGTCACTAAACAGAAAAGTAGGCTTTGTTTACAGTTTTCCAACCCTGCAAGGGAGCCAATAGAATATATATAATATGTAAGTGTAACACTTTATTCACCATTTTTGTCGTTGTATCGTCTGTTTAAAGCCAGTGAACATCGTTTCACTAAAATTACTGTTTGTAGTTTTGTTTTCTTTTTTTAAACGTGTGCTATGGCAATGCTTTTTTTTCCATTTTATTTCAATGTTCTTACAACCCCCCATCTATTGTATGCTCTGTTCCCTAACCTATTAGACTGTAAACCTGATCAGGCAGGATCCTCAACTCCTCATAACCTGTAGCTGTGTGTTGCATTTCAACTCTAATTTAATGTACAGCGCTGCGTAATATGTTGGTGCTATATAAATAAAAGTTCATAATAATAATAATAACAAATGCAGAAAAGGTACTTGTTAATCCTACCAGAAATCCCAGTAAGAGATCCATTGGTCTATGCCTATACTGCACTTGAACTATATTGATCTCAGCTATAACTGTACAGAACACTGTTAAGTGGCATACTGTATATTCAAGCTCACGTACTTTCGCACTGATGAGCAGCATTATTCGAATTTGCAACATTTTTCAAATTACTGTACAAATATTCCAAGTAAATTGGCAAATTCGAGATCTTCTGTCATTACAGTGTGGAAAAGAGTGTAGACTGGATTTTAGCATCAGATATGGAGAAGCAAGGAAAATCAGGGCTTGATGCATTCTAACTTAAAGTATAATAAAAAAAAAATATATATAATAATAAAAAAGATATTTATACAAAATGTTATAAAATAATACTATATATATATATATATATATATATATATATATATATATATATATTTAAACCATCATTGTTAAATAAAGTTAGTTAAATCTAGTACCATAAGACTATAAGGTTGTGTGGTAATAAATAATAATAGTATATATATATATAGTAAATCTTATATGAGTGACAACACTCCTGGGAAGAAATATTTTTATATTCATGTTGTTAAACTGATGTTTTCCATTCAGTATTTAGCGATGATCACTGTTTTGTCTTTGTATTTATATTTCCACCATATCAAAAGGCCCACTGTTATTCTATGTGTGGCTGCAGTTATAGACCTTGTCATAAACGTCACATAACGATGTAATTTACAAGAGATAAAAACTTTTCTAAACCATTCATCACTCTCATAGATTGACATAGGGAACATAGTGAACAAACATGTAATTCAGCAGCAAAATTGAAAGAAATTTGACTACTGATCTAGCCTACCCCTATTGTAACCCCTATTATATAATAAAATAAATTATACATTTTTGTTTGGGTTACCCTAACTAGCTGGCAAAACAGGTTAAACATCCTCCATTAGTTCATTTTTATTGCTGAATTTCTACTGTGAACCTCCTCTTACATCTGTATTATTACAAATATTGACATTGCAATTCTTGTAACTCTATAAATATGTTATAGAACCCATTTTAGAATTGTATAATGCCTAAAGAAGCGATCTCAGGCATCTGAAAGCTATCTTCTTTAAAAACTTAAATAGTAGTTATCCAATAAAGGGCATCAAAGGAACTTCCTGTTTTCCATTAAATCAATGCTTAAATCAATGCTTAACCTCCCTAGCGCACTGCTGAGGTCCAGATTTCTGTACCAAAAGTGCACCA
>CM070034.1:37792829-37820624 GCA_036250615.1 Ptychadena robeensis | reverse complement strand
CAATTTCTGTACAATCAACTTTTGTTCTACCAAAACCATGTAATATGGGGAGCTTTCTAACCTTCCAATCACTATGTATTCTCTTAGGGAGGCCACTATACTACACAGTTGTTGGTCGATCTAATAGAGATTGTATGGGGTCGATCTTAAGGTGTATGGGGGGCTTAAATGATACTAATAAAATACTTTTATTGTAACAAATTATAATATAATTGTAACAAATTGTAACAAATTATACAAGACTATGGATTCACTTTGAGCATATAAAAATACAAATAATACATATTTAGATATTTATATATCTATATATATATAAAAAAAAACGTGTGTTGTGAACTTCACATACCAACCCCATCATGGCTGTCATATGGGGACATCTTGTGGTCACTATGAGGTATTGCAGTTAGATAAATGTTTTATTGATCTGTCTGTTTTGTGCATGTTGTGTTATACCAGTGGTTCCCAAACTAGGGGGCGCGAAGTTGTTCCAGGGGGGTGCTGGCCCTCATTATGAACCTGTGTTTGAATGGGGAGGGGATGATAATATTCCAAAATAAAAAAGGCGGCTATTTTCTTTATATCAATGCTGCAATGAGCCATCCTAAAAAAGCTTACCACTAGGATTTTAGGTTTGTGTGTTCAAGTTTCTTAAAGTAAATTTTTATTTATATTGTCCAAAACAAACAGCCACTATAGTGTAGGAAGCTAGGTAGATAGATAGTTAAATATAGTGCTCTCAGTTTCTTGGAAATCCTCTACATGTAAATAAATAATTAAACTGAATGGAAAATCAGGCTAGAGGTGGGGCAGGATAGTCCTCTATAGACAAATCCAACAGTGGTTTGACAATGTGACAAAACACGCGTTAGAAAGATTGGGAAATGCCCTGGGCCATGTAAGCTAACAATTTGAGGAACATATATTTCATTTAGCAAATAACTGCAAATTGCCTTGACTTGTGGTGAAACCATTGGGTTGTATTAAAGTCCCCAAATCCACTGTAAATCCTTATAAACTTGTAACACCTTTAAAAGGAAAAACAAAAGTATATCAAGCAAAAAGAGAGCCCAGAATGCAAGAAAACATACTGGACTAGTAGAAATTTCCCTGTGACTATTTGTTAATTAAAGTAAAGATTAAGACAACAGTATATGCCAAGTATATTGCAGCGTAGAATACGTCAGAATGATTTCTCTTCCTAAAATACAAGGAAATATAAATAGTGGAAGTGGAAGGGTCTTAGCCTTAGAGTTGCTGTTGTGTTGCACCCATGCCACGAGCCCTGCATGAAGCATCCCTAGCCCCATCTTTGGCTCTGACATGTCACGTGAAACACACCTAGATGGACCCGATAGGAATTCCCTCACTTTCTCTTTAATTTGGCTAGTTTCTTAAAACATTTAACTTGTGGTGGTAGATCTATACTAGAAGGAGTTGCTAGGTGTTTGTACAATGTAAGGTATTACCAAATTAAGATTTTATAAAGTCGAGTCACTAATCACTGAAGTTGAGATGACATTATCACAGACACAGTTAAGGAACACAAGTGTCCAACAATAAAGTTCTCAATAACATCAACAAGACAATAAAAACCAAACAAATATAGGCTAATACCTTGAATTTCCAGATAAATATTAGTGCAAAACAGAAAGTGGGTATAAGTTAAGCATGCGGCAGCCAGGGCACATAGAATGCACATAGCTCATTATAAAATAAATATAACACGGGCTTGCATGCTTCTAAAAAAGTGAGGGATTAACCCCCCTGGCTGTCTGATTAAGTCTGGTTTTCTGTGGTACAAAAGAGTTTAACCACCCTGGCGGTCCACTGAGGTGCAGATTTTTGTACTAAGAAGGGTACATAGGTTGATTAACTTGCAAAGTCAGGGAGTGGAATATTCAACATGAAATTCCACCATTTCCAGAAACAAAAAAATCAGAATGAACACAAGATGGAGCTGCTGTCTAACTTACACTACATCTGATGAAATAGAGAAATGAATTCAGTGGGATTTTTTCTGTCTGTTGTACTTTACTGATTGCACATGGTCTAAACACTTCTCATATATTTGAACATATGCTAGGATAAAGCACTGTTATTGATGGAGAAGTGGTGTTTAATGGATTCACATGAATGTAATTTACTGGATCTTTAGATGAATATCCTAAAATAACGTCAACTCTGTCACTTTCACATAACACATAGCAATAGGCCGTGTTTTTGGTCCTGTTAGTTCTACAGTCAGCCCTGGGAATGGGAAATACAGCCAATGCAGTTCACTGTAAATGCCACAAGATGGTAGAACAGATCAAGTCACACAGACGTACACAGAAAGCTACCATACAATTTTACTATTTCTCATTCTTAAGGTATTCCGTATCATTCTATGGAGAAGAAGTAAAGGGTTGGCACAGTCAATCAAACTCTATAGCTGCTGACCATGATTCAGTTTCATGCTAATGCCCATGTTGTTTGTGTCTCATTGGCCATATTACCCCCCTAGCGTTTCTGATGGCCCCATCTCGTCCAGCGCTGTCCTGTCAGTACTGCTCTGGACGAGATGGTGCCGCCCAGCAAAGGTCAGAGCCCCGACAGCGCATACAGTTTTGCGCTGTCCCAGTGGCTCCGATCATCTGAAGCCGATGCCCCCCCCCCCCATGGCGGCGGGAGTTTCAAAAGTAAATTGCATGAAAACTGTTTTCTATGCAAAGTAAAAAAACACATTTCCAATTGTAATAAAAATGTTATTATGAACAAAACTTACCGTATTTTTCAAAATTGGGGGCAAAAAGTGCCTGCGTCTTATGGTCCGAACGTGTGACCCCAGCAGCCACTCGGCCGCTGGTGGTCGCATCTTGGCTGCCCACCAGCTCCCACGGAGATTAGCCGGGGGAGCTGGAGGAACTGTCAGTTGAGAGATGCCAGCTGGTGTCGGCTGTCTCAGCTGTACTGTAAAATTGCCTGTCAGCAAAGCTTTGCTAGGCAATGGAGAGAGAGGGAGAGATGGACTGCCATCTTTCCCTCTCTCAGTGTCAGTGGGAACCGCAAAAACTCGGCAGTTCCCACGGACACAATCACAGCTGATCAGAGCAGCTGTTTAGAGCAGAGAGGGAGAAGACTGCAGATTTCTGCCCCCCTCCCTCCTCCTCCTCCCGATCAGTGATCAGTGGGAAGATGCTGAGCTTGAGATTGTACTGCTGCTAGTGACCCCTGCTGGCTGAATTGAATATTGCCTTCATTGTATTCATTGCATTAACCCAATTGATGTGAAAACTTAATAAATCTTATTTTTTCTGGATTTCCTGCCCTAAAAACTGTGTGCGTCTTATGGTCCGGTGCGTCTTATAGTCCGAAAAATACGGTAAATATGAATACATACTGTTTTGAAATCTATCACACAAAAGAAGTATTTTAGAGATTATATCATTCAAATTAAACATTTTATTAGTTTTTTTATGTCATTTTTTTTACATAATTGTGTGTGTCAAACATTATTATAGTCAGGATGTCTACTTGATCCTTGTACGGACACATGTTGGGAAGTTACAGGCCTTAAACATTAAAAAAAATTCCATTTAAGTCTATGGTGTGCTTTTGGTACAGAAATCTGGACCTTGCAAGAGCGCTAGGGAGGTTAAGTTAAATGTATGATTTTTTTTATGAGCATGAAGTGCAGACAGACATTGTGGTGGTGTTCAGCTGCGTTAAGAAAGTTGGAATCTTTTTAGTGTGGCTCCATTGTATACATGTCCCACTTCACAGAGAACCTAAAAACAGCAGTGCAGCCCTGTTTTGAAAATGCAACTCATTTAGGATTTTGGTATTGCTGTCAGTTTCCTAAATACATAACTTTGTCCTGACTTCCTTTGTGGTTATCCAGACAGGAAGGGAGAGGAAATTTCTTTAGTGAGAGCACAGACAAATAAAAGAAGTCTGGCAGAAATTCTTTCCAATCTCCACTCCATTTAAAAGTTAACATTACGTTACTTGGGTGTAATCTACTAAAGGCAGCAAAACAGGAATGTTTCCATAAAAGTTATTTTAAAATAGTTTTTCTATCTGCTGCTGCATTTATTATTGCTATCATTAAGTATATCTTTAATATTAGAACACTCCATTATAATGTATAACCCACTATTAACTGCAACAACTGTTTTGTTAGGCACAAATAAGAGACAAAAAAGAACTACATTTTAAGCGTTTCACACTTTTTTTATAGCATTTAACACAGCAGCACAACTTAGGTTAGCAAAGTTGCTTCTGAGAAAACCACAATACTACTGTAACGATATCCTTTGGACAAAGAAGACCATAGTGTAGGGATTTGGTCATAATGCATCATATCATGATGATTGGTGAACTCTAAACACAGTAAATAGGCACGGACAAGCATAATGGTGGAGAGGTGACAACTTGTTTTTGTAGCTACAGGAACTGGGCACATTGAAATGATTGAGTAGACCCCAGGTGCCCAGGTGTTCGGCGGCCCACTTGGTCCTTCACTTGCAGTCCCCAAAACCTAATTGTTAATGTATAGGGCATAGGAATAAACATCTTCTTAGAGCGCTAAGTGGAGGAGA
The DNA here is from genome assembly GCA_036250615.1 of Ptychadena robeensis. Lineage (NCBI taxonomy): Eukaryota > Metazoa > Chordata > Amphibia > Anura > Ptychadenidae > Ptychadena > Ptychadena robeensis. The sequence continues at coordinate 37,816,044 of CM070034.1, read as the reverse complement.
GCGAGGGACTCTGCCTGAGTGCCTTTGCTTCCACTATACTACTTTGATGATATCTATGAGGCACATAACCTTTGATGATATGTATGGGGCATGCCATATATCACCACATGTAGCGGTCACACTCTGACCCAGCTTTCCTAATCAATCCTAATGCTACATCAGTAAAATTGTCAATGTTGGAAAACCAGGTCTACATATGACCACTGCACCCAAGGGCAGGAGGGGGTGGTGGGTGCTGTCAAGTTTTGGTGTGATGTGCGGCCCTTTATTGATGACTAGAGATGGTCGAATTTCACCAAAATTGCTGGAGATGTAGAGAAGGGTTGTGGAAACATTTGAAAAAAAAAAAGTTTTGCTTTAGCACATGTACTTTTTGCATAAATTAAGTTAAAAAAGAAAGTTGAAATTCCGATTTCCGACATTTTGACTTGATTTTGAACTTAATTTGTGCAAAAACTATTTGTGTTAGAGACATACTTTTTTGTTGTTGTAAACCCCCAACCCTTCTCTACATCTCCAGCAAGTTTGGTGATGATACCATGTTCAGAGGCTTTTCAATTAACTCAAAATCATCAAAATAGTCGAATTTGTGAAAAAAAATTTGACCATCTCTGTGAACTCAGTTGCCCACCACTAGAGTAGACCACGAACCTCTATGCCAGGACAAATTAACCTCCCTAGAACATTGCTGAAGCCCAGATTTCTGAACCAAAAGTGCACCATAGACTTAAATCAAGTTTTTTTTATGTTGTAGGCCTGTAACTTCCGAAAATCTGTCCGTACAAAGGTCTAGTAGACATCCTCAATATAATAATGTTTGAAACACACAATTATGTAAAAAAAAATTACATGCAGAGGAACTTCATCTTTCAACATGACAATGAACCAAAGCATACATCCAAATCAACAAAGGAATGGCTTCACCAGAAGAAGATTTTGGAATGGCCCAGCCAGAATCCAGACCTGAATCTAAATGAAAATCTGTGGGGTGATCTGAAGAGGGCTGTGCACAGGAGACACCCTCACTATCTGACAGATTTGAAGTGTTTCTGCAAAGAAGAGTGGGCAAATCTTGCCACGCCAAAATGTGCCATGCTGATAGACTCATACCAAAAATGTGCCATGCTGGTACAGTTTATAGGTCACATTAAAGGTGGAAAAGGTTCTGAAATTATTTATCTTTGTCTCATTTTTGTACAGCACAGGAACCAGGGGCGTGTAGACTTTTTATATCCAATGTAGGTCCCTGATGCCACTAATGACGTTGGGGAGATTGGGGCTGCCCACACCTACGCCTATATTATGTGACAGAAATAACTGTCATGAACAGTCCAGAGGAAGGTGTGATCAGCAAAAAGTTACCCTAAGCCAAGCACGGTCACTCCATTCAAGTTAAATACATAATAGAATGGTATGATCTGTTTTATATGTGTATTGATTTAAATAGGTTTAGATCCTGCAGATGCTTTTTAAATAAAATCTTTAATATAAAATGCTAAACATGTGTCTGTCTAAAAATACTGTTGTGTACCTCCAGGAGTGGAAAGGGGGCTGCCACAGCACGGGTGCAGCCCCCTTTCCACTCCAGGAGGTACACGACTGTAAGAAATGTGGATGTCGATGTAATTTTATAATTGTGATGTCTTTGCTATTTTGCGGTCCCCCCTTTTTCTAAGTGGGTCCTGCATCTTTTCAACTTTAATAAAATATGGTTAAACAAGTTCAGACTCTCTTCATTGACTTTTCCCTTGAGAAACCCTGGGTACTTGGCTTGTCCAAGGAAACCTTCTTTGTGTCTTACTTTGTTTGGATATGTCTGCATTAAACACTTTTCTTGCCCTCTATAATTATTTTGATATGGACCAAGCCACTCTCCTGAGGAAGCCCTTTGGGCGAAACGCATCGAGATAACCTGGACATTTGACCTACTACAGACCAGAAGTGTTGGACATTTAATGTATCTTTTTACTGTTTTAATGTACAAATAATTGAATTTTAAATCATTGGTTGAGACCATAGACTATTCTTTATCAATTTATCATGCTATAGAATGAATTATATTATTTCATCCTAGACATTTCTGACCCTGAACAATTTTCTGAACAATTTTTTGCTAGTAAAGTCCGTGGACTTGCTTTCCGACGTGCTTTCCACATTACGTTTCTGTCTATCACTGTATTTAATTTTTATACCATTTGTTTTTTTGTGTTGATCAGGTTCTTTGTCTTCCTTTGATTTGCTATTAATTGTAGTTTCCCTGGAGGCCTGGAAACATGACTTGGTAGCCATCACTAAAATGTAAGTAAGCCAAAATAGTAATTAGCGCTGAGTGTGAATAATTGCAAAGATCTCAAATATAAAGCTATATCTTTAAATTCTCAAATATTCGAGATTCTGGGGAAAGTTCCACGCATTTCCTTCACAATATGTGTATGCACAAGAGCCGATTTTCACATGAATTACTTCTATGTGTTGTCTGAGTGTTGGCTCATGTGGTGATTACACTGCAGCTGCTATTTTACATTCTGTCACTAGATGTCACTGTGACAACACACATTGCGTTCACAATATACGTATGTAAAAGTGCTGATTTTTGCATTGGCAAATGGCAGGAGATCTCGAATTTTCTTAGAATGTTTGGAGACTAATATGCCAAATGTTGCAAATTAGATTATTGCCTATAGTGCTCATTACTAATAGTAGTGTCCTCTTATTAGTTCCCATTTGATTTGTGAAATAAATAATAATATAAAGCATAGTCTTCACTGGTCTCAGTCAAATTGAGAGAGTTAGAGATTTGGGGGTTCAAACATTGAGAAGGCATATGTAAAGCTAGCAAAATCTAACAAGAGGGAAGCATTATCTGAAATATTACTATAAAGGATTACAGCCAGAAGTATAATTTGGACTATGGGTAATCTCAGTGTTAGTAACATGTTTTGAACATCTCAAGGATGATATCATACTTAAACCAATACAATACTACCTGGGGCAGTCCTATGGAGACCGGCGCCCTGGGCGAGCACTCCCTCTGTCACCTGCCCCGGGGGTGCTTCTGCTGAGTCACTTCCATTACTTATTTTTGCCCGGCAGGAGTGAAGACAAGTAGAGCCCAGATGCTGCATGTTCTTCGGGCTCTTGGAGGGGGGGGGGGGGGTTTGCTGACGGAGGATGGATCCGACCAACCTGCCCCCCCCCCACTGATTGAGCTGGAGTGGGATGTCAGTGTGCAGAGGAGATTGGTGGCTTTACACATGGAAGGTATGGGGAGGTTCCCAGGTCTGCATCTTGGGGGGGGGGGGGGGCCGCATCTGCCTATACTGCCCATTTGTACAACCCCCACTAGTCTGGGGCATGTCCAATGTTAGTCCCACCCCTCCCACGCCAGCCTGCTCCATAACACCAGTTCACTTTTTAGCTGTGTAAAGGGTGGCATTCGGGTAATTCTTCCAATGACCCCCCAAGTAAGTGTTCTGCTGGGGTAAATCACATCCAAGCTAAACACATTAAATCTCATCGGAAGATTGAATCTGAAGTGAATGGTCTGGTAGCAGAGTGTCATCAGTCCTGAAGGATGCAGAAAATTTGTTTATGAGAATTTTATTATCATTATTATCAGTCAAAATGTTGACTGTATGAAAACCAAACAATTCGTGATTATACATAAAATGTTTATTAATAATAAAATAATTATAGCAATAAATAAGGTGTTATAACATCAATTACATTACAGAACTGAATAAAATTATATTAAGTTGCATAACAAAATATACTACTAGTGGCGTAAAATATGTACAACACAAGGTGGGAAGGATTTTGGTTTAAATTAGCTGAGCTAGAAGAAGTGTACATGTGACTGCACATGTGTATAGTAAGGGTGTGTGCCTAGTGTGCTTGTGTACAGATATGTGTATGTAATATTATATTCGTAAAGGAAAACAATACAATAAATAGAGCATAACATATATACAATAACAGCAAAGGAACAGTAGATATACATGTAAACAAACATTAACTTCATTCAGCCCTGCAACTTTTTAGTTAAAACAGTAACCATGTACACATTTTGCCTGCAGCGGATGCAGACACCGGTCGGGAATGCCTTAGAAGCTAAAGTAGCTTGGAGTGTTCTGCCAATGAAGGCCATCAGAGGGCGCTATTGAGGTACTGCCCCCCATCATGTAAATCTCCAGTATTTACAGGGTCAAGAGGCAGCTAAGGGCAAGGAGCTAAGAATTTTATCATGTCACCCCTAGAGGATGCTTATTGATACAGTATTGGTAGTAATCATAGGCAGACGTGTTTTTAAAAGGCACAATACTGTCTACTGGTCAGTGGTTCACTTGCTGCTTCCTGTCAGCCATAATAGATTAGTGTAGCTTACACCAGACATGTCCATAAGTGTCAAATACCTAGTTTTAACTGAGAAATTAACACTTTTCACCGCCCCCATCACAGATTAGTACCCTGCAACTGAGCCTACTGACAGATTTCCCTGGAATACTTATACAGGAGGATGGCAGAAAAAGGAGAAAGTGAGAGGCTAGGAGGTTTAGAGGGGGGGGGGGGGGGGGGGGGGTGCGTTACACTCCCCACTTGTCCGGAAGATTTGCGAGGTGGGAAGTTAGGAGGGAGGGGCTTGTCGGGAGGAAGTGGGGTGCATTACTTCCGGCTTTTGGAGCACAAAAGTGGCAGCTTCCGCTGCACCCATGTATTTGGAAAGGGAAAACTTAACATATAAGGACATGTCGATGTCAGAGAACTGTACATGGACTGTTACATTCATTCTGCAATAATTTTTAATAAATATATGTGGAATATAAAAGTTCTCACATTGAATGTATACATGTTGTGAGACTCAGCTTCAGTACTAGGGAGGAAAAGTCCTGTATGTGGCATTATCTGGCTATGTAGGAAAGAAATAGTCAGTATGCCTAAACAAAAAATATTTACTGGCTTTTTTGGTGTTTATATTATTCTATGGCAGCCCATAAGATAGCTTGTAGTATTGGGCTTTGCTACACATGACCTAATGCCCACGAGTATACTTCTCTACTAGGATGAGAGGCTCCTCACATATTCAATGTCTTTCAGGTGTATCTTGCCTTCATGATGTCATAGGTGACTGTCATCTTCAGCCCCTCTGGAGATCACTGATCTCACTGACTTTAATCTACCACGGGCAGTGCATACATAGACTAACTGAGTAGGCAAATACATACGAACACTAAAACACATACATACACTTACATACACTTAAATTGCACCTGCCAGGAGAGAAATATGGGGGCTGCCGTGTCCTGAGTCCATAAGAAAATGCTTGTTAAATGGCTATTTTGATGATGCTCACACTTTGACCACTTACACACAACAAAAGATATGAGGGCTCCCATACACGGGTCGATTTTTCAATTATTTTTTGACCAATCCATTACGAGATCGATCAGTGATCAATCAAGTTCTACCCACCCTGAATGATTGACCAAAAAATCAGAATCGACTAAAAAGCAGATCAGACAATAAACCGACATGTTGGGTTTTTTTGGTCGATCATTTGACAATCCAAGTACATGTTGGTGGACCCATAGCTCCCTATTCAGCAGCCTTTCCGATCGATGGATTTTGTGGAACCAGCCATTTTGGAAATCGGCTCATGTCCAAATCGACCACAAATTGGATTCCCATGGTGGTGTTCCATCGATTCCCGATCCATCACCGTTTCCACCATCGCCTGGAATGATCGTGAATCGATCGGTGACAAATCGACCCGTGTTTGGCTACCTTGAGGAATGACAACATTTCTCTCTTGATAATTTGTGCACTAAAGACAGCCAGGCAGATAGCATTTTGAGGAGGTCAACAATGGTAGCCCACACATTTCTCTCCTGATAGGAGTAGGTTCAACATGCCGACATTCACACACAGGCATGCGCAAATACAACACATTTTCACACACCCACAGAAAAACACATAATGGCAGCAATGTTCATCACAATGATAAGGAACTGCGTCCTTGTAAATAAGACAAATTATAACTATGTATGATGCAAAGTGAGGTGATCTGTTGAACAAGACATTCAATGCTTTGCATGGACTTAACCATTTGTTAGCTGTTGTGCAATGTGTTTAAGCTACAACACTCTGCCTATACTCTTTTATTAACAATTAAGGTGGCTGTGTCTAAGCGCTTAATGTTCTAAGCACCTACAGTTGGGTTTCATTGGATTAAAAAGGAAATTTGAAAAAAAAAATCTGAACATTTCTTGGATGGAAATAAGGACACAAAATAAGTTAAAAACTCAACTCTGGGCAAAAAGTTTTTAAATGTAACATTCTCCCAACAGTTCCTTAAATGAAAACCAGCAGCTTAGGCTGCTATACTGGGGTTACCTCTTGGAGTAACTTTTTCCCCACTAGATGTCCTCAGTCTTTCAGGTTGATAGATTGTAGAAATCCTGAGTGCAGGAGGTCATGGACCCCGAGGGGTGTCTTTACAGTGGCGTTCACTTTATGACTCTGCATTTTTAAAGACCACCTACTGAGATTCTATGACTAGCCTTAGGGCTAATAGATAAGGTACATATGTATGTAATAACATGTTTACATCAAGGGAAGGGGTAAGGGTGTGTCTTGGGGAGCTCAGCTCAGTTGAGCTCTTAAGGCTTATATTTGAACTTGAGTCAACTGTTGCCAAGTGTGTTTAACAAATACCATCCAACTTGTATAAGTAAGGAGCCTTCTTCTCGGTAAAATCTCTAAGGCTTACAACTAAAGTATTAATAGGGTTCTTATTATCCTAATTAGATATTTTATAGACATTACCCTTTAACACAACTTTAAGGTTTACTTGTGTTTAAAAATGTGATCACCAAATAAGTACATTGTAATATCGCTTGGATTGATCTGTTCATATACTATCTCATGCCAGCAATGTATATCAATGAAATGAGTGCATTATGTTGTATGGTTCTCTGTCCTCTCCATAGGAGCTTGAGATTAAGCTGCTGAATCTGAGAATGCGCTTGGGGCAAAGCATTGCCCTCTTTTATGGTAAATGCCTTGGAATGTCCACAGAAAAGGTATGACAGACTTCTCAATGGAAGGATGTTACAGACTGATGGTGGAAAAGCTCTTTCACCTTCGGATGTCTGTTGAACCGGACAGTTTTTCAGAACTTTCTGTAGCACTGAACGCAATTTTGTTGTTTATGGGTTTACCACGTACGTTTGACTGAACTTTGTTGTTTTTCTCATTTTTGGTGGATTTGCTGCTTTCCCGTTCCATGTCAGACTGAATAGAAGAGTCACCACGGCCTGCCTTCCCTGGGTCTCCTTTCATGGGTTCCCCCTGCTTTTTGCCAAGGGGGGCGCTAGATCCAATCGCACTATCTCCTTGCATAGAGGTGCAGAAGCTTAGAATGTAACATAGGCTTCCCCAACTCTGTGCACACTGTACTTGCACGCTGCGAGTGATTGCATCTTTCACCTCATCCCCACAAGTAAGCAAAATGTTCACCAGATCGACATAGGGCCTGAAGAAAGAACATATTTAATGTAATTAGAATCATTATAATTTGATTTGCCTATGCTTATTTATAAAAGCATTGAATTATAATAGATACACATATTTCTCCATCATAACATACATGAAGCAGTAGCTCCTCAACAGATCTTATTATGGACCTGTAAATTCTCAGTTTAGCTTGGTTGACCTTCAGTAGCATAGACAATCTCTAACCCTTTCCACCTCACAGCTACTATGCTTCCCTAGGACATATTATATTGAATGCTTAGTATAGCTTACTATTATAAGAAGTCCATAAAATCTTCTGGTTTTCTATGATATGACATGAAATGGTGAATGTGTCTTGTGTGAAATCCAATTAAAGTTGTATTTAAAATTTAGTGGCCGTTTTCAAACTAGTACTAGTACATGTTACTGCAGCGCAAACACGGCTCAATCTGACACTGTGTAGTTTGAATGGGGGGGTTCGATAATGTTCCTATCCCTGCAGGGAAAGCTGCTTTATGCAAACATATACAAGTAAAAACTTATACGAATGTAAACACCTATTACTATGATGGTGACCATGATGATTATTGTTGATGAACTTGGCTTGGACAGTAGAAACATTGCTCAGAATGCATGATTCCAGAATGTATGCAGTTGTAAACTATGTTAAAGGAATTACAGTTAAAAGTGAAAGAGATAATGCTCGGCAATGCAATATCTCAACTAGAAAATCTTTCTCTCAGCAAAGCATTTTTTTTTATTAAGTGGATACGCCTATGGTACATGAATAATGGAGCTGAATGCTGGCAGCAACGTTACATATGTGGGTCCTTATTGGCCATCCATTAGGCCAGTGATGGCGAACCTATGGCACGTGTGCCAGAGGTGGCACTCCGTGCCCTCTCTGTGGGCATGCGAGCACAGAGGAAAGAACTGCAGCCTATTGGCTCTCAATGCTGTCTGTTCTCTTCCCCTCTCTTCTGACTGACCCCATACCCTCTCCTATTCTGTCTTACAAGAAAGTAGTTGTGTGTTTACATGTTTTGTCTGTGTATATGATTTGTGTGTATTTGAGTTGTGTGTAATTCAGGTTATATCACCTTGCCAGCACTTTGAGATAAATAAGTGGGTTTGGGTTTCAGTTTGGACACTCGGCCTCTAAAAGGTTCACCATCACTTCATTAGGCAAATAAGAGCACTCCCAAATTTGGCAGTTGAGAGCCAAGACCTACCAGTGTCCTGGAGGTTGGTAAAGTAATCACTAAATGTGCTAATATAAAGGTTTCTGTACTAACTGCACTCAGTATTGAGCCATAACTTAATCCTGTTTCATTAGGTTGAGCTGTTATATTTCCAGGTTAACACATTTTTACAGCTTTGTCATGGTGCATGAGTAACAAAGCTAGCATTCCTTTTTGAAGTCATTTTATAGAAAAAGGATATTTGTGGTGCACAGTGAATGACTTGATTCGTTTCCAAATGTCAGTTTTTTGCTCCTGGCTACAATACCTTTCACACGAGGAATTCCAGAGCTAATGGCCAAAAAGCGCCCCTGGCAGTGCTGCAACACTCTGACCATCATCACTTACTCATGTAACAGGAGGTCTTTGAAGTGAATCATCTCGACAATCACTTGAACATTATCCTTGGCAGCAGAGCAGAGGTCGTGCTTGGCGTAGCATTCCTTCTGGAGCTGGTACACCATCTCCTTAATAGCTGGGCACTTGCGACTGATACAGCTGAATTTGTGTCTCAGTCCATGAGCTTTGCATTTCAGTGCATCCTTGATAAACGATTTTCCCTGCAGGGCAAAGAACAGAAAATTATATTCTCAAATATTTTAGCCTTTGGCTAAGCAAATGTCAAAAAGATCTTCTATTTACTTCCTAAATATTATAAATTACTTTTATACTTTGGGCGACTTTAAATCTAACTTAGCATATTTGCACTGCATGGTGTTATGACATGCACACAATACTGCAAGGCAAACCAATGTACCAAGGTCATGGACCTGCTCTACCATGTATTGAGGTATAAAGTGTTAGAAAACCTTTCTAGAGCTCCATTTGTTGACTGGACAGCAAAATATGAATCTAAAATAATTCATGTTTATTTATATTTTCCTTCATTATTTCTAACCGCCCTAGCGGTCGGGACGGCACCATCTCGTCCAGCGCTGCTACTCCTACTATAGCACTGGATGAGATGCTGCCATCCAGTACACATCGGGGCTCCGATGGGGGCTGAAGAATACTGCTTTCAATGTACACCTATGTATTTTTTTATTCTACATAATTGTTTGTTTCAAACATTATTATAGTCAGGATGTCTATTGGACCCTTGTACGGACAGATTTTGGGAAGTTACATGCCTACAACATAAAGAAAAATTTACCATTGAAGTCTATGTAACACTTTTGGTACAGAAATCTGGACCTCAGCAGTGCACTAGGGAGGTTAACTATATTAAACAAGGAAACATATACAAAATATCATATTAATATTTAAATTTAGATTAAAGGTTTGTATCTATCCTGTCCTTGTTATAGCATGGACAATTATTATATCACATCTACTCACTGACTGAAGCCAAGAAAGTTACCAAAAAATGTTCATGTGGTTAAGGTCTTAGTACTGATATTTGTAAACATGTTTTCAAATTTTTTCCTATATTACTGTTTGTACGCAGAAATATCACCAAACCATGAAGTTTAGAAAACAACTATGTGTATTGGAGGTGAAGCATAGCAATGGGGGATGGGAAGCATTGGAATGACAGCCTTGGGCAGCATGAAATAGGAAAATGGTCCTGTCCACATCTTTGCCACAGAATTATACACTAGGTAAACGGCTAGAAATAGTCAACTATAAGAATGTTGTTAGTGTGATGATACCTACAGTAGTATGAATTGTATACAAGCATATACAGAATATCAGATTGGTATTTATGAGAAAACTTCTTTAGTCTTTAGACGCTGTAGTCACTTCCAAATTTGGATTGGCTGAGGTTGTAGTGAAAGGTTACAGGAGGAGAGTGGGGGAGCCCGAGCAGCTTCCAAGAGAAGGAACAAGTGGGTTTCTAAGTTTACCCAAAGAAGTACCTCCGCTCTGTACTCAAGGAAGGAGAGAGATATACGAGGACTGTTTGTACTGGAAAGGCATGCAACTATGATTTATTTTAATATCTGTGGAAGGTTGGGGTTGAGTCATAGTCAAATAACTCTTCTACAAATAATCCCAGGGGAAGCATCCATTCAGGTAAATATCAAAGAGTACCAATTTCTAAATATTTGGGCAAATTGTTTTCTGTTCATATTAGTCATCTGAATTGCTGGGACTCTCCTGCTACACATAAGAAACCTGCACTCCACAATTTATTATCCATACACAAAGATTTTGATGGTGCCAATAACACTCATCAACCTATTCTATGTTTAGAGACGTCCACCCTTAAGATGGTTTAAATGTTTACAAAATTTGCAATAGCTGCTTCAGTGAGTTTATTGCAAAGTCCCTGAATATAGTGATTTAGGGAAGGGGTTAAGGGACATTTTAAACTCCTCCCTACATCACTAACAACTTTGGTGAAGATACCATTTTGGGGGCTTTATAATAAACTCACAAATTCAGGTAGTCGAAGTTTTGTGACCATCTCAACCTTCATACAATTGTATTAGCAGCAGCAGCAGGGAACACATGGCTCGATGTAGGAGCTCCGACAATGCTTTGCATGGGGACCTGCGGTCTCCATGTAAAGCAATGGACATCGGCCATGGTTTATGATCATGTTCGATATCCCTGTTTTAAAGCAGGATTGATTGGTCCCACTCGACAACGGGGATGGCCGCATTAGATATGGGCCAGATAGATGGCCGTGGGCGCACAAGGCGCTTGAAACAGCCATCGATCTGGCCCATATATATACATGTGTTCCTTGCTTATGTCTTTCTTTCCAGCTTTCTTACTAGGAAAATGTGATGGTAAGGAATAGTGTTAAGCTTGAATATTCAAATTGCGAATATTTTTTACGAATATCGGCTGTTCAAGAATTCGAGAATATGGCTGTGGATATTCACAATTTCAAATATTTGAGATATTATGCACTGGCAAGCTTATGGACATGCATTGCGATAATATAATTGCGATGCTTTAATAAATATCACCTGTGACCATTATTTTGAAGATAATCACAACGCAATTGTTATTATCGCATTGCGATTATATTAAAGCAAGACATGGCCATAGGCGTAACTTTGTATTTCCGAATATCAAACCAAATATTAGTAGAATTATTTGTGAAATCGAATATTGCCTATGCCGTTCATCACTGATAAGGAAATTTAGACAAAGCAAATACATGGAAAAAAAGCCAATGACAACAATGTCCGGGCACAGGTAAGCTGCAATTAAATTCTTGAGTGCAGACACAATGGAATGTATAGGTATGTGAACCCAGTAGTATTATCATTCTAGTACCTGAGCATCGAATCGGCCAGCATTATGAAGGAAGGTCATGCAGATCTCATGAAGGCCGCGGATCTCACACGAGTTGTTCTCAAAGCATTCGAAGACTCCGCATCCCACATCACCAGCGCTGACTAGGCAGTGTTGAATTTCAGCTGTCATGGTAAAAAAGGCTTTATCAGAAACAATAGCGACTTCATTTGTAAAGACATTAATATGTGTAAAGATATTAATGATAATGATGGTGGTCATCACCTACAGTTATCATTCTCTATTACATTGTAAACTACCTCTTCAGGCCGGTGTACCTTTACGTTTCCATTGCAGAAAAAGTATACTAAATGGCGTACCATTATCAAATCAGCATTTTCTCTTTATTAACCTTGCCAACTGCTTCAGTTTCCAAAATTCCTAAAATAAATCCAGCCTAAAGCCTTCGTCCCAAATTTCCATCTATTGGATCCTACTCATTGCTTCTCTTCCAAAAATTTACCTGTTGGATACTGGTTATAGTCTGAAATGTCCGTTCACTGGATCCCTCCTATAACCTCAATCCCAAAATTCTACCTACCCTGTTTAGGCACCCTTACATTTTTGCTTCATGCTTAAATATAAGGCATCCCCCCAAAAAATAAGGCATCCCCAAAGATACAGTACTATAACAGTGGGGATCAGAGGGGGCAATCAAAATGACACAGGAGAATCAGAATGGGTTACTAAAATGGTAATCCCCCCTCTGAGTGTTCTGTGCCATTTTAATTCCCCCTTTTGATCCCTCCTGTGTCATTTTAGGTAATCCCCCCTGTCACGGATGAACCGTGAGGTCATCCAGCCTCCCCGTGTTAATACAGCATAGTTGTATTGAATCTGTAGGAATATGATATATATTTTCCGGTATTGACACTGAAGGCCTTTCACATGTAAATAGAGTGTAGTCTTTAATCTAGGAGGGTTGTAAACTTTCAAAGGTGATGGCTGTAATTAGATTTCGTAGAAGTGTCATTTCTTCCCCCAGTGATGGCTTCAAAAGTTCCAACTCCAGCCCCCTGCTGAGGGTTGCCAAACAGTCTGGGAGGCAGATAGATAAGGTTGAAGTGTATCCCTACATCTGGTCTTAGAAAGTACCGTAAAATCACACTCATACAATAAACCGGCACCGACCAGAATAGAACTGTCTGTTATAATTTTAGTGGACATCATACCTGATACAGTTATGAAACCTATATCAGCGTATTCATCTGACACAGCCGCATACCCTGATATAGAATATGTACTTCTGGCATGGACTGGCCCAAAGTTATAACCTTTCTTCATGACTGGATATGCCATTTCATTAATGTTTGGTATTAATGTGACCGATAATTTCTAGGAAGTTTGGATTTGCCATTATCATCTGTGTACCACGGCCATGGGCCAAAATATGGATTGTGTCATATTTTGGGACGTAGGTTCCCTCCAAAAGTGTAATGACGCCCATGGGGGCCGGATCTCAAAACCCGCCCAGGATTGTTCATCCTTAAAACACGAACAAAGCATGATCTAAGGAGTTCTCCATCTTACCATCACCTGAAGACACCAGCAGAGAACCACAGGGCTGGTGGCCATTTCATTTTGGACTTATAATTCTCGGACTTATCCTTTTGGACTTTTCCCTACAAACAGACACTCTCCTTCAGCAACCTTAAGTATCATTTCTTCTGTTTTTCCCTTTTTATTTACACTGGCTTACACTCTCTTTAATTGTTGATTTTAATAATTATTGTATATTTTAATAATTCGTATTGCATAAAATAAATGACTCTTAAGTCATTTCTCTCAGCCTCATACCTCCTTTGAATACCGCAGAACGCTTCCCTAGCTTTCTGAAGAGTCGCTACCTAGACGTTTATAGTGTTAATTAGAACGGGTTTCCCCTTTCCCGAATTAAATGGGATGGTGGCAGTAATACCAAAATATTGTGTTATTTCTGGTCTTGTAATTTGCACACTCCCCCTTTATGGTCTGACTGCGGCCCAATTCCGGCGATTCCGGCGCACTGATTGTACCGACCCAGTTGGACTCTCTGTGTGTTGAAATCGATTGGGAGGCCTCTGCGCGGTCTGTCCACTAGGGGGGGTCGTGACACCCCCACCTTGATAACCCAGTGCCTATTCATGGAAAAATCCCAAAAAATTTTAATAAGGCGTAGGGCATCTTTGGGTGCAAAAATTAATATAAGGCACTGTCTTATTTTCGGGGAAACATGGTAATAAATCCTGCCAAAAGTCTTAATCTAAAATTTCCACCTAATGGATCTTCCCCATAGCTTCAGAATTGGAACCTGCCCATTAGTTGAGTTTAATAAAAATGTTGCCCAATAGAAGATTGTCTACTGCTGTAGTCCATTAATATACACTTCCCCTGGCTGCTAGTTCCAGCCATGTAATTCTACTTAAAGAACCTTAGCTGTTAAACCTGTATACCTTAGCATACCAGTGCCCACCCAACACAAAAATCTAATACATGCAATTAACTGCATTTAAAGGTTTTTATTAAAGCTTTACATTTACAGTTAAGTAGAACTGTTGCCTACAAACTAACAGTTTTCATGACCCAGAGCCTGGATAATTTCATCTTCAGATGTGAGTACAGATATTTGTTGAACAGCATCACTTGTATAATGACGATGCATTTATAGTTTTAAAGCCTGTTGATAACAAATTCCTCTGCACTTGAAAGCCTCAAGTAACCTGAAACATGTCCACATTCTCAGGTTTCCTTTCAAAACTTTCACCATCCAACTGGATCACTTCTTGTTTCATCAATGCCAGTCACCATCTGATCTATTATTTAGTATGTAACGGAAGCATTGTATGTGGTTATATTACATTTCTCTTCATTTTTATGTGTGGATCAAGCCGTATTAAAGAAAACAATGGGAACATGTCTGCTACCTATAGAAAAATCCCCAATGAACACTGTGTGTGCAAGTGGTTCACTCAACCTATCTGAGCTCAAAGCCCTGTTTCCACTATACGTCGGGATCCCCTCCCCTAAGCGCATTGCTTGGCGGGGAGCACATTCACTTACCTGCTCGGCGGATGCTCTGTTTAGACATCCACCAATGCAGAGGCTCAATGTACTCGACTATGTTCAGCCTTACATCAGGTAAGTCTATGTGCTCCATTGGGACCTCCTGCCAAACAATACACTACACTTTCAGGTCATTATGGTATGGTTAGGATTATAGAGCCACTATGTGATGCCGTTACATCCTGCAATGACCTTAGAACTAAAAGCTAACAAGTAATACAGAGGGTCTAGCGCAGTGGTGGGCAACTTAGTTGATATGAAGGGCCACAAGTGCGGGCCGCACATAACATTTTCAATCTATACTGACTTGTCAAAGGTTATGTGCCGCAATATATAATATAAAATCACCCCTGTTCATTGGTGGAATAGTGGTAGCATAGGCATTTGGGTCGCTGATTGGCATTTACGTACGCCTATCAAGTTTTTCGCCTCTCCTCCTCTTCCCACCCAAAAAGATCCCGGACAAGGACCTGTCAGTGGGGGATAGGCGGACAGGTGAGTTCCTATGGCCTATGCATTAAGTTAGTTTTCAAGGGCTGCAGGTGGAGGACTGAGGGGGGCCGCCAAAGAATGCTCAAAGGGCCGCATGCGGCCCCCGGCATGCAGGATGGGGAACTGGGGTCTAGCGCATCAGAATTTTGACCTGTCGCATATCTACCGAGGCTGAGCTACTTTTCCTGGTATGTTCATAATAATTTGGGAAGATTTCAGTTGACCTACCACTGGCTTTTGAACTCTAGAAGATGAAACTTGCACAAACTTCAGAAGATGTTTATGTGTGCAGAGGCTGTGTTAACTCTTGTTAGGTTACTTTTTATTTTGAAGTTTACCAGATGGCTAAACCCCATTTCTGGACATTTGTTGAGCCCTCAGTGCCTCCCCCATTGGTCCAGTTCTGAAATCTGTTAATGACCAGCCTGTTGCTGGCTCTAAGCCGAATATCACCTGTAGTGTTCTGGGTTCTAAAAAAGACCCTGCTACTTGATCACCCAGGCAGTTCAGTTTGTCCTCCTAAAAAGAGGCTCTAACAGCTGTTTCTCTATAAAGGCCTAGCGAAGCAAGGGTGTGCGCTTGAGGTTACTGTGGTTATCCTTGGTTGCTTGGTCATGAATAAAAATGTGAAGATTTCTTTTCGAAACTGTCATGTAGATTTACTTGCCTATCTATTAGTATATGTCAGGAACCATAAAATGGCCATCACCTGCAAATCCCAAGGAGAAAACTGTACTAGAAGTATTTTGGCAGCACCCAGAAATGGAAGCCATGTTATTGCTTTCCTACACCTTGCACCAGACAGGTGCATTTGGGTATATGCCAGATTATGTAATAGGAATCTCATGCCAGAGATGAAGATGGAACCATTTTGGGGCAATATCTATGAAAAAAACAATATCCATATAGCTCCTCAGATAAGTACCAGAAGATGGGGTTTGGTACTCACCCCATATGTATGTGGTCTTCCTCACTGTCTCCTTCACTGTCCTCTGCATCAGCTTCCTGCATGGTAGATTCTGCTGCAGATGGACCTCCCTGTTTCATTATTTAGCCTGCGATCAGCGGTCTCCATCCACAGGCCTGGCTTGGGGTCAAATGTAACTCTAACAGTACAACACATTTGAACCCCCAGATCTCATACCTCAGTAGTGACACCCTGAAATTATCTGGCTTAGTTACTAACCCCTGAGACTACCAGCAGTCCAAATGTCAACCTTTCATAGTCATATTCCAGCTGTCACACAGTGCTTTTCTCTTGTCAGACTTTACCCTTACATATGCCTACTCTGATTTCATCCCCCAGATCTCCAACACCCTTAGAAGACCAATCTTTTTATTATTATTATTAATTTCAATGTCACACCCCTAACTGCAACCTTGTTTCCCTGCAGTTATCCAAGTGACATTTATTGTATACATTAACATTTAGCTGCGGCCACCCAGACATGGATTGCCTCCAAGTTGTTAGTATAACAGTTAGTATAACAAAGCATATAAGCTTTGTAACAATAATGCAGGTATGCCTAGCTAGTTTTTGGCCCCTTTTGTGTACCACTTATGTGCACCCCTGCATATAAACGTAGTTTCACATACAAATATCCAGTTTGCAAAATAAACTTTGTTTTAGCATGAGGTTGCCTCTAGCCACGCTGTCCTAAGTCACGTCACATAACTGGAGAAGTATCTAAGTAACATAAATGTTTTGAAACCATCCCTCTTGTCCCTCATGCTCCTCACTATGAGTTGTAAATTGAGGATATCAAATACGCTACAAAATGCTGACCCTGTGACCCATGGAACCAGTGTATGTTTTAAACATCTGCTGGAGCAGCCAGGAAGTGTGACCCTACTTGTACTGAGGTTGGCCGTTGTACGTAACAAATATTTCTGCTCTAAGAAAAAACAAAGTGACGGAGAATTCCCTGTTCTCACAAGATACCAGACCATGTTCTATTATCCAAATTCCCAAACATGACTTTGTCTATTCTAGACTGCGACTCCGACCATGGGATTTAATGAACTAACCACAAAGTACTCAGTGGTCAAATGAAATGTGTACGGTCTAGAAGAATTTCAGCACAGTTTGTTTTCTCTGAGCACTAGTCACCAAAGGGATTCAGGAAACTGATGTTAGAATTTATGAAGAGAGTTTGCTATTACTTAATAATTAGGAGAATAAGATGTTTTCCTTTTTTTAGTAGGCATTGTGATGATACTACTACTTGATTTACTACTATTGTGGATGTATATTTGGGAAAACTGGATCTTGTCTTTCATCTAAAAAATTAACCCCCTGGGCGTTACAGGCTTTTCGCGCCGGGCTGTAATTGCTGGCCCCTTCATTAACATGGAGGTCTATTGCACCGCCCCCTGGAGTGAAAAGCGACGCCCCCTCCATTAACATGGAGGTCTATGGCACCGCCCCCTTCGGCGTCACCGATGACGCAGAAGACACGCTGCCAGAAAGGCTCTGTGTGCCTGCAGCTCTGTAGAAATGCTGCAGGCACACGGAGAGCCGGCGGTTGTGCCTGATCCCGGCACATGCGCAGTTTGATTCACGATCAAACTGCACCCGTACTGGATTCGGCCGTAACGCCAAGGAGGTTAACCTTTCTAGCGCACTGCTGAGGTCCAGATTTCTGTACCAAAAGTGCACCATAGACTTCAATGGTAAATTTCTTTATGTTGTAGGCATGTGACTTCCCAAAATATGTTGGTACAAGGGTCTTATAGACATGCTGAATATAATAATGTATGAAACAAACAATTATGTAAAATTCATTTTTAAAAAAAATAAAATTAATGAGAAAACACAAAAATCAGGGCACAAAGTTATGCTGCAAAGTATCACTTTCTGTATTTGGAACACATAAGTGGCTGTGCAGAGTGTCACTTCTGCATTCCAAATACCGGAAGTGACACTCCACTACGTTACTTCTGGCACGGTAAGTGTATATTCAGGTATATTTTCTCACCCTGCCCATCATTTGCACAAGCAATGTAAAAAATATAAGGGAGGGAGGGGGCATTGCTCTCCCTCATATCTTCCCACCCCACTTGTTAGCAACAATTCTGATGCTTTCAGTAAAAGCGGCGACCCCTGTAAAATGGTAGTTTGACCCCCAAAGGGGTCCCAACCCACAGGTGCTCTAAATAGACGTATCTCTTGCAACTCCAGTGCTATATGTTGTCATAGCCAAGCAACAGGCACAATTCTAACTATAAATGTCTTCGGACTTACTGTAAAGGGCAATTAAAAATATTTCTAGGCCCCTCCCCTTCCATAACCCAAATATTGCTAGTAGGTGTAAAGCATCCATCAAAGTTTAACTAACTTTACACACACCTTATTTGAAGGAAGATCTACTACTGAACCTAAATAGCAACTTTCCATAAGGTTTTGATTCCCCTTCCTAGAAGGATGTTGACATCACCCTCATCTAGGTGTTTTGGGCGGAAGATGTTGTAAGGTCTCTATAACTTATTTTTCTTTACATGCACATTTCATGCCTAATAGAAGGTAATTAACCAACAGGGCCCAGAGAAAGTTAGTTTTAGCAGAAGATCTGCTTTAAGAGAGCTCCCATACATACGGTAGGTTCTATAAGTCTGTCATGGAAGTGCAACTGTAACGATAGTTCCTTGTTTCCTATGGCATCCTGGGTATTGTTTGTTTTTTTGGTAGTTATTTAGTATCCATGATGATAGTAGAGTTAGACTGGGTTTAAACCAGCATTTATATTATGGTTGCGCAATAAATTTGTTAATCTGAGTTGTTCATAATCTCCAGTCATTATTACTTTCATTGCTCAAATTGGCACTTGTACAATTGGATATTGCAACGTGGAAACTGGTGTAAAAATTTTTGAATATTGCAGATTACGAAGATATAGCATTATATTTGAGATCTTAGCGAATTCTCATAGTGCGGATAATTGCAATAAATATTCACCATTACAATATTTACGATCAACACTATTGTTTTTTTTATAAAGAGCAGACATTTAACCCATGTATACGACCTCTTCTTACTGGTTGAGTAATCCATTAAGGGTATCTTAGAGGTGAGCATGTCTCTTCCTAAACCATTACACATACTGTACCTCTCGCTGGTGACCCATTACACATACTGTATCTCTCGCTGGTGACTGATCCTTGATTTTCTCTCCATGTACAGTAGCATTCTTTGGCTCCAGAATGAGTTGCCTCCAATAGTGACTTCACTTTGGGACCCCCAAGTATCTTTCTAAAGATTTAATCATTTCCAGTTTTGACTTTTCATCAGCTAACCTTTTTATATCTATGCACTTGGCAGTCTGTTAGCAAGTGTCTTGCAAACAGAATAAATCTTTATCAAGTCTAGCTTGCTTGGAATGTACTTATGTCTGACAGGGGTACAACACAGGCAGGGTTCTGTAGACTGAGCAATGCAATGTTCTGTTGGGGTATGCCAAAAAGAGACGCTTAGTGCTAAGTTGGCATAGACAATACATGGCTTTCCGGCTGATAGTAAACTACAGATTTGAATCAGAGCCAAAGTGGTCCAGGCATCCTGATACTTAAGTTCCATGAGAACTGGTGATTCACAGTAAGAATAGGATGAGGAATGGGGACCTTTGGGATGGAGAGCGAACACAATTACCTAGCCCTTTTATGGTCAGCAAAAGTAATGTGTTATGATGCCACAGCCATTGATGGGCATGGCTGGTTTTCCTAGTCTTATTACTTCTTTTGTTTATTTTACCTTAGGCTTTGACTTCCACTTCAGAGATTTGGTCACATGACAGCTCATACCTGCAACAGAAGACATTCCGCCGTCTGGTACTGTGATCCCAGTTATGACTGGGTTGCAGGTACATGCCTCATACCCAACATGTGCTACTGACTACAAAGCAATGTCTAAATGGTGGACCACTTCCATTCAGGGCAACCAAGCCTACATATCTTATTAGGGGACAAATCCCAACCTTGTCTCCAGCTTGGTCCTCCGCTGTCTATTAGTTGCCAGCTTCTGCTGTAAAGCCAGATGCAAGAACACATTTCATGCTCTGTTTTATACTGAAAACTGGGCTATGTAAATATTCCAAATATAATTTTACAAATCTGCACATACCATGACTATGAAAACAGCCTTTACAGTACAACCTTTCTGTGCAAAAATGCTTTCCTGGGCACTGACCAAATGCCTCAAAGTGCTATTGTTACCTGAACTGGCAAACTGCATCTGGCCGATATGTTTGCTAAATAGAAGACAGAGCATTTCTTGTAAAAGATCCCGGCCTTGGTCCTGTCAGACAAAACACCATCCTTTTTACTACAGCAGTCTGTCTGGAGATGAACATTTTTTCAGTCTCTGACTTGAAGATATTAATTCTGCAATCCCCATGTGACTGGACTATTCCTCCCCTCGCAGGCACACTTAGCACGTGCTTTAACGCAAGCATTCACACGCTACAAATCTCACCGCCTGTCATCAACCGTCATTATGTCGCTGAAAACAGCTCCTTCAATCATGCATTTGCCTAAGTCCCAAAATATATGTAACTGCATAGGAAATATGTATTTCAGGGGGGCTGCATCATGTATTTTCCATTAATACCAAATATTTGTTATGAGGTTGTAATAACTTTGCAGTTCTGTAGTCACATATCAGATATGATTTATCAGATAGATAGACAGATACGATCTATCAGATAGATAGATAGATAGATAGATAGATAGATAGATAGATAGATAGATAGATAGATAGATAGATAGATAGATAGATAGATAGATAGATAGATAGATAGATAGATAGATAGATAGATAGATAGATAGATAGATAGATAGATAGATAGATAGATAGATAGATAGATAGATAGATAGATAGATAGATAGATAGATAGATAGATAGATAGACTATTTCACATTACAGAGTATACATCATTTATAAATACCATTTGCCTCCCAGACATCTATGTAGTGTTATAGAGTCAGAAGATGAGTCTGACAGACAAGTGGGCATCTCAGATGATATGGTGCCCATCATGCCATGGGCACAGGTAAAGTGCTGTGCCAGCCTGGCAGGGGAGCTCTGGCACCTTACCTGTGTTCTGCAGGGACAGTCTTCCCTTCTGATTGGCCAGCTTGTCTGCCCTGTCCTGGCTGCTGTCCGGCAGGTCTGTGGCATCGGTGCCCAGGACGGCATGTATGCTGAGGCATAGCAGTGCCAGGGCGAGCAGGCTGTGGAGAAGTTGTGCGCACATGGTCCTGGTAGGAGGAATGCTGTGGGCTGAGTGATCAGCCTGAGACTTGTAGCCCTGAGAAGCCCCTTTCCTCTGAGCGGAGTGATGAGAGCCGGGGAGGGATGGAGCCTCAAATATCCCCAGCAAGCTCGCCTGTCACTTGAATGAAGGAGTCAAGCAGGTGTTGTCTTGTGTGTCAGCCAATCACAGGAGCCCGGAGGGTCCACAGGGGGCGGGGCGCTCCAGCCCACTCACTACTACGGCGAGGAAGATGATGGATGGACTTGTCCCGGCTGGACGGGCTTTCCTCCGATCTAGAGAGCATGGATGGCAATAGCGCTCACATAGGCAGTAGAGCTGCATTACTTTGGACCACACTGTGCAGTCTATAAGTTAGGTGCTGAGTGGATGAGGATCAAGATTTCACAGGGGGAAAAGGCCATGGGTGCCAGGGTCTGGCAATGCCCCCTGGAAACTTGTCTTAGCGCACCTCTATCTTGCCTGACATCTAAGAATTGTCCTGTTTGATTTAGTATATGGAAAAAATTATATTCTATGCAGAATACAGCTTTGTGCCCAGTGTTGTCCCTGGTCTTTTAGGACCCTGGCACTGCTGGAGTACCCAGGTAGGAGCTACTGTGCCAGTAGTTTGCATGATGCACAGAGAGGACATAAAAAGTTTGGCTCTAACACAAATAGTTTGGCTCTAACACAAATAGTTTTGCAATTTCGACTTTGACTTTGAACTTAAGTTATGCAAAAGCTACATGTGCTGGAGCAAAACTTTTTTTTCCAATGTTCCCACATCCCTTCTCTACATCTCCATCAATTTTGGTGATGATACCATTTTCACAGGCTGTGCAATCAGCTCACAAAGTTAGCTTGTCAACTTCTGAAAGATGACCGGCTTCTGACACTAGGAGACCACTCCATGCACACATAAAAACTTCTTACAAGTTTCAAATAAACCAGAGACTTGGGAAAGCTACATTTAGAAATGTTGATTATAGTCTGTTCCTGGGGTTCTTAGTATAGTAGAAGTACTATAAGTCTCAGTGGGATTTGGTTCTGGGATCACCATTGGATGTGCGTTGCACACATTCTTATACATGTTATATTTGACCACATTGACTCGCTGCAATCCTCTCTAAGCTTTCTTTTCTCAATGCTTGCACCCAGTCTGGCTGTCAACTGACCTTGCTGGCCATCCCCCTCGCACACACTTCTGATAAATCTCTTGAAATGTTAGCTGATGTTATGCAGAAACAGCTTAGAGGTAGTGGACCGCAGTCTACAGACAAGATGCTGGGCGCCTCATGTTGAGACGACGGGATCCATTCAATGATCAGCTTTTATTTATACAAGTGAAGACAACCCTCTCCACCCTTCCTGCAACCTGGAAGATGTGTGTGTGTGTGTGTGTGTGTGTGGGGGGGGGGGGGGGGGGGG
>CM070034.1:37769739-37788589 GCA_036250615.1 Ptychadena robeensis | reverse complement strand
CCCCCCCCCCCCCCCCCGGTGTAAGCCAGGACAAGGGGACTTTAAAGGCCACACTCTTAGAACTTCATTAAAAGTTAGAAGATTCAGATTAAAATCATACATAATATTTAATACATAATAATAGGGCATAACAATGATTGCTGATGTTATCCCATACAATCAAAAGTAGTACATGCGTACCTATACATCAGCGATGAATGCAAAATCTTACAAAACCATGAAATAAAAAAAACAAAAAGTTGTAATATATTGTGGACCAAGGACTCCAACACATAGAATACACCTCCTATTGATATAGGAGATTTGTAGTAGCTGAACAAAAAATCCCTCATAACCCCAGCACAAAGAAGTGAGATGTTGATGTTCATTCCTATAAGTATTTGATCTCTTTGCATAAGATGACTTTGGCAAAACCCTTGTTGACAAATACAGACATTTCTTGTAGTTTGCCACATCTCAGATGCTCTTTAAGGCAGTTAAAAGGGGATCATATTTCCCCAACTGTATGTTGAGTCTGCTGGCCAATGTCAACCTCTGCCCTTGAGAAATATGAAAACCATCAATTTTCTTTACTTGAACTTTATTTAAAAAAATAACCAAATATTGAAATATCACTTTTATGGGCCCTTGTTGTAGAGAATAATGATTATTATTATTATTAAACATCAAGGCCATGTGCCATGGACAGAGATAGGATCTGATGGTGCTGAACGTGATTCCACTTGAGAAAAGTCTACAGAAGTCTTTGCCATTGGTAGAAATATATACGTTTCTGACAATGCTGTGCAATAACAATATGAAAAAAAAAATAGGAAGAATAAAAAATAATGCTGATCTTATTGTACTGTTAAAGAATAGTGCAAAGTTCCAGTCACACCTGAAATCTTTTGCTGTCAGCCCAGAAACCATGTTCCTCTCAGGCATAACGTTTGAATTATTAATACATTCTTTAATTACAGGACAAGTATCGTTTGTCTGTCTTACAAATTCGGACTGTACATTTGCACTATAGGAATGGCAAGAGCAACAACTGAGTGTAATAAAACTCAACGAACCTATGAAAAAGAAACAGAAGTTGTGTTTTCATGCTCTTTTTATAGTTACATGAACTGTTTGGCTTCATATTCGGCTTCAGATGGATAGCTATCCAAATATTTGGCATATGGCAAAAGAGTAAGTCGGAATATTCACAACACCTTTAGTTCCTATATTTTCAAATGAAGCTTTGACCTTAAATGTTCCCCATGCATCCTTCTATTCTGCAGCCCACACTTTAGTCAACTTTACCTTACATTTTTGGCCTGTTTTCTATTTATATTCAGCAAATTTCCACAACAAGTAGAGCCCTGTGAGGCTTATCCTGGTAGATACCTACAGACAGTGACTGGTTGATCCCGTATTAGTTTTGGCAAGGAGCAGATGGCTCGTTTCAACAGATGAGAAGGAAACACAAACAGACCATACTACTATGTGAACTGGATTTTTTTTATTGGTGAGGCTGTACTGTTCCCTTCTGAGGTCAAACTGAGGACCAGAGACCATAGAAATGAAGATACATTTGACACTGGCTACTAAAAAGCAAGTTTGTTTTCTAATAAGTTCTATTACATCTTCAGATCAAATATCAGATTTTCTAAATCTATACAGGAATCCATTCTATCTCCTAAACACACAAGACTATGCAGGGCCAACCTAACATTTTACAAAATATGGTGCAAAATTGGATTAGGTGTCCCTTTGACTGGGTCCCACCAACCATCAATCACACAACTATATCAGAATAAAGACCCTGGTGGTAGGAGCAAAGCAATAATAGACACTCAGATCTGGGGCTCTACATACACATGATTTCGGGTTGGGGATCTCTGAGGAGAGTAATCATTTGTCATGTAATACACCCTCTAAGTACTTGTAGGTGTGGCCAATCTGTGCTTAAGTGGAATGGAAAATATACCAAAACACGAGCTTACTCATTGTATGTATACACAATGCATCACTTTTTCCATATTTTGTTATGCTACAGCCTTATTCCAAATTGGATAACATTCCAATTCTACACACAACAACCCATAATGAAACAATGAAAAAAAAGTTTACTTGAGGTTTTCGCAAATCTATAAAAAAAAATTAGAAATCATATGTACAGAAGTATTCACAGCCTTCGCCCAATACTTTGACGATTCACCTTTGGCAGCAATTACAGCCTTAAGTCTTTTTGAATATGATGCCACAAGCTTGGTATACCTATCGATGAACAAGAGAAACTCTCCCACAAGAAGAAGCCAACATCCCAAAATAATAGAAGAAATTAGAGAGCAAAATCTCCCCAGTACAATCACTGGGGCATGGGGACTTTAGCGGCTTCGAAAGGTAAACAGGTGAAAACAAAGAAAAAGTGCTGGATGGTTTTCATCACTCAACTTCATCTTATGAGGATGCCCATGTCTAATGCCTAAGATTTAGGATTGCGGTGCATGCTTGATGTTTGCCTATGCTATGTACATTGTTTATGGTATGATTTTGTGCTATATCTATTCCGAAAACTATATCAACCCATATGGATTTGGGTTTGGTTACAGTAGTTTCACAACTGATGGTTTGTTTTAAAAACTGACGGGGCAATCATTTCTTCTGATTGCACTAATAGTTGCTGATGACTTTTGCATTGTGTTAAAGCGGACCTACCACCTCTGTATTTGCTTTCTATGATCCAGTGCCAATAATAGTGCAGATCCAAGGTTAAAAAAAATACTTATGTGGTGAAATCTGTAAAGATGCAGGGGCCCCTCCTGTAATGTGCGGCCAGCAGTGGCCGGCTCCAGCCACAATTGGATATTTGGAAAGTAAACCTCACTTCTGACATCTGCCTCCCCCGTGTGCCCAGCAGCCAGTCAGAACTGAATCCAGTGATGCTGGAGGGGCGGAGCATCACCAAATTCAGATCTGGATTGGTGGAGAGAGCGAGACAGGATGAGCTTTGCTCCTCTATCTTACATGCTTGAGCACAGGACACTCCAGACATGTTGGCACTGGAGCAAAGAAGAGGGGAAGGTAAGTATGTTATTTTCCTCTACAGGGATCGGTTTGATGAATCAAAAATCCATGTTTTTTTTGCAGTTTTTATTACTTTTAGTTTAATACATCTTTAATTACAATGGAAGTGTCAAAAGTAAAAACTGAATTTACCATATCTGCTAAGGACTAGATAGTTGAAAATGAAAGATGGTGTACTTTCCTCTAATAGCTGTAATTGCTTATGAAAAAAAAGAAAAGAAGGGACCAGTTTATGGGAACTTTCTTACAACATAAATGTAACTTTCTGCAATCTTGTTTTCACTTTTCACTTCAGATATTTTTCGGTCTCCAATTCTCTTGCCTTTTCCTCTTTGTAAACAGGTTTTGCTTTGGGGTACAGCTGTTGAAACAGGGCAGTTGGCCTGATATCACAACTCATAGGGTTTAAAAACAAATACTTTTTTTCATTATATTGTAATCAAAATTGATTGTATCATTACTGGCCATGTTGGAAAGGGAGATCAAAAGAACAAGCCCCCAAGTGTACTGGAAGTGATCCAGCTTCTAAGCCCAAGCAGCGAAATGAGCTGACATCATACTTTATGGCACGGTGTCTATTATTATACTGTAATCCTATAAGATTAAATGATAATTAACAAACCCTAAAGCAAATAAAACCAATTAAAATCTAATGGTATCTAAAACTGAATTTTCAGAACCTCAAACTAATTGTAAAGTTTCAGCGAATAAACTAGACCATGGAGATCAAAAATTTCGGTTGGTCATGGATCTGAGATGGCTTATATCTTTTGTTCTCTATCCAAAGAAGCAGAGAAAGAAGTATGTAGTAAGAAGCAGGGTGTTGAAGGATAAATCCAGATTTTTCTTTACTTATTTGCTTTTTTTGAATTATTAAATAATAGGTTCCACTTATCTTTTGAGTGGAAATTTATCAGTCAAACTTTGATTCTGAATGTTGATAAAAGCATGGATGAAATGACTTGGATTCTGGTAAGTGTTACAAATAGGCAACATAGTGGTTTAGAGGACAGACCTGGAGTTTCAGGTTTTAATTTCAGCCAGAGCACTCTCTGCAAGAAGATGTATACTGTCCATGCCTTGGTTTTATCCAGCTACTTCCGTTCCCCCCATATTTCAAAGAAATACTGTTTAATTGGCTGCTCCCAATAGTTGTTCTTAAAATGTGTTAATATGACCTAGACTGTTTTTGTTATCTATGGTTGGGACAATAGTTTGTGAGCTCTTCTGAGCAGGGGCAGTCTGGTGATCTGGTGACCTGGGCGATCACCATCTCCCCCCCCCCCCTCCGGTGTCAGACGGGGTATCTGACCAGGGAGGCGGTGGTATCATGGGTGTTTGCCGATGCCTAAAACTGCCACTGCTTCTGAGAGACAGTTAGTGACATGACTATCTAATAATACCACATACTTTATAAAGCAACATTTGTTTGCTGATAACACTCTGCCTGCATCTTTTTAAATGGGTTGTAACCTAAAAAAAAGACACATACATTACCTAAGCATAATACTCACTTGTCAGCAGTTTACATCTCACCTGCTACACAAAAATAAATGTACTTACCATCCTCACTTCTTTATTCACCATCTGAAGTACTGGCGTACCAAAGCCACTTCCACCCATGCAGTTCGCCAGTACCACCCATGCAGTTCGCTAGCACCGCACCCCAGCAGGCACCCCCCTCCTCCTCGTGTCCCCCCCCCCCCCCAGAGAGCATAGAACACTTTCTGGCAGCTCCTCTCCCTCTGGAGGGTGAGTCAGAATTGCTGTGGTGGCAGCCAGAGAGAAAGAGGAGCTGCCAGAAAGTGTTTTACCTGATGGGGAGAGCACGAGAAGGAGGGGGATGCCTGCTGGGGAGAAGTGACAGCAGCTGCTGATAGCTGCATGTCAGAAAGTCCTGCGGCTGTGACACTGATGTCACAATCTCATGGGACTGGATGGACACAACAGTATACTACCCCAGGGGCATCTGGGATAGATTTCCCGGGTGCCGCTTCAGCTGTATGACCTAGTGCTTCGGTGCTACGTCACAAAGTGGGAGGGGCGATACTTCCAAGATGCTTTCAGAATTTTTTTTATTTTGGGGCAGTGTGCTGTCAATAGTGCAAAGTGACCTACCATGTGGTAGGTCCGTTTTAACATAGAAACATTAAATGAAAAAATCCATTGGAGTGTCCTAATGTGTAATATGAAAAAAAAATCTTCATATTGATTCCATTCTTGTATTCTTTACCTTTTTATTGCATTTTAAGTATTGCTTATATTTCATATTTGCAGTAACAAAGCCAAATCTATAACGCTTTGTAGAGTATGATAGAAGAAAATGCACACTATTATTTCCTTTAATAGACTTAACAAAGTAAAATTAGATGAATCGATCAAACGATTGGACATTTTGGTAAATTTCAGTTGATTGTTTGAGTATCTGACAGGTTTTCTTGGTATTTAGATTGTGAAACAATCACATTATGCTTTCCAAAACAACCATTTTAAAACAACAATTTTTTTAGTTGATTGAATGAAAAATCGAGCCGTGTATACCTAGCTTTACTTGCATCTCTTTTAGATCATATTAGATGAATATGTACCCGGCCTAGTTGGTTGGAGATCTGCAATGCATCAAGCCAGCTATAGGTAAACAAAAGTTTTCTTTTTCTATGAAGCTATAAAGTATTTTCTTCACCCTTAGGCCATAGTAGAGGACATTAAACTACATTTTTAATAGTTCAGTTTAAAACTGAAAAAATAGTTTACTTTATACTCTGAAGAATGTTCAGTTTCTGTGCTAATACTAGGAACATATTTCATCACCCAGTAGAGTCAGGAGCCTACAGATGTCTCCTCCTCTAATAAGATTGTGAGAAATCCCTCCTTCTTACATCTGTGCCTTATTCCTCATCTGTCGGCGTCTGTCCTCATCGGGCCCCCTTCTTTTTCTTCATATGCCTGTACATCTGTAGTAGCAGACACAGTGACAGTGAAGTCAGCTCTCCACAGCTGTCACAAGTAATTCAGGAAATCCAATTACACCTCATGAAATCCGGGGCTTACAGCAGTTCCTTAGTGCCAAGAAACCCAGCGCCGGTATACATTTCTGGACTTGTGGCTAATATACCCATACACCATATATGTTTATGCAAATCCTCTATCTACAACCCTCAGCAAGGTACCACAAACTCACCCTGTGTTGTTTAAAGGTCCATTAACAAGGTTTAACATGTTTGAACATTTGTGTAAACCCTTATCCTTTACTGTAAACTCTTTTTAATTATATGTTATAGGTTATATGGTTGGATATAATGCCAATGAATAAACATAGAAGCTTATTTGAATACTTTGGACCACCTGTACCATAAACATGTACCATAAAAAATGGCGCGAAAAGCCCATAACGCTAGGGAGGTTAATATGCAATAATGTATAACTGGACATAATATCCAGGGGTCAAACTTTGGCTCATGTGTAATTATATTTGTCCCTTAAGATAATTTTTTCTTTGTTTTCAATGGTATTGTATTTTTTAAACTGCAAGATTGTTTTTTAAATGCTATTTATAAAAAGGAATACCACAGAACTGTCTTTTATTTTACATTTGATGTCAAATGAGTGATAGTATTACACTTTGCTTGTTCCAGATTCAATGTTTAAGCAAATCTTTCCATGAAAAAGTTAATCGTTATACCTGATGACAAGGAAAATCTTCCTCCATTGTAGAAATTTTATCAATGAATATTAAGTTTGAACCCTGACTTTGTTTTTAGTTCTGGCCCACTGTGTGTTTGAGCTTTACACCCTGACTTAGATCATTGGATTAAATTAAGCATTTGCCATTATTAAAGAATACATTCCAATTTCTACATAATTTAATAAAAATAAGTTAATTTTATTTATGAGCATTCATATTGTAATACAATCCGTCAAAGGGAGGATGGGAAAAAAACATAAAACTAAACAATAATAGAATTGTCATTTAAGTGTATTTAGCAAGCTGCTATCTAAAAGACATTTAGAGATATGACATATAGTAATACTTGAGATATGTTTTTGAGAGCAGGCAGAACCATTGTTGGGTATGTCTTTGAGAAGTCTAGTACAGATTACATTAACTATTGGAATACCAATGATTCAACAATTGAAACATATATCATATATACTGTAAGATACAATTTTATAGAAATGCAAGAAACACACACAAGATGCCTAAGGCTAAGGCTCCACTGATACAAAAAAAAACCACATGCAGAAAAGCTTGTGTTTTCTGTCCGGATAACCACGGTCAATGATGTCAATTAACTAAAAACTAGTGTTGAGCTCAAATATTTAAATTGCTAATATATTCAATGAATATCGGCTATTTGAGAATTCACAAATTTCAAGAATATGGTGGCGGGTATTTGCAATTTCGAATATTTAAGAAATTATGCACTGGAAAACAATGTTTTTTTTGCTTGTACTGTGGCGTGGCCAATACACAACTATAAAGACAGGCACAATGGGGCTAACAAAACGTGCCTGAGCTGCTCCCAAACCGCCCCAGTAGAACCTCAGCCTAAGACCCTTCCAAAGTTCATGGTGAAAAGAATTTACAATTGCATACAATATATTGATTTATATATATACAGAAATAATCAATGCGTCACATTTTAAATATGGAGTTGTATAACATACTTGGTTGATATATACAAAGGAGTCAAGGGAGGAAGAAGGAGCGGTGAGTACAGTTAAGCCCACCACACACCTTTCAATAGCTCTATACAATTTCCTTTAGATCTAGATGTAGTATAGTGGCCTTCCTGATAGATTGCATACTGATTGGAGAGTTTAGAAAGGTCCTCATATTACATAATTGTGGTACAGTAAGATTGTAAGGTGTAAGGTGACCTTTAGATTCCTATATACACTGTATGTATAGGGAAAAGGGGATACATGGACTACAGTATGCACTGTACAGTCTGTATAGTCAATGTGTGCCTCCACTTTAGGTCCACTTTAATAACAATGTAAACATGGATATACACTGTTTGATTTTCCTATTCAATCAACTTAAAAAACAATCCTTGTAAAAGCGGTTCCTTTTTACCTTCTAATAATGTGAGCATTAGCATTAGATTCCTTTCCAACGTGCTGTTTACATGCTGCATTGCATCCTAGATACAAATTCACTGTATTACCTAGAAATACTTCAACGATTAACTGAACTTTATCAACATGTCCGGTCACTGCTGGATCAGTTTTATGTTTAATTTCCCACATTTTTTGTTGTTCAGGAAAAAAGGAATCGATTTTAAAACTATAGTTTTTTAAGTTGATTGAGCAGAAAAATTAAACCGTGTATGGCCACCTCAAGCATGTATTTAGTGGTTGAACAGTTTTTGTTTATTGGCGGTAGAGTTATTGTAAAGTAAACTGAGCTGAATTTTACATTTGGTCTAGACATCTAAGTTTTAGCAGTGTCTGGCCAAGAAGAGGTACCTGCCACAAGTAGGGATGGCAAGTTCTCCTACAGAACGTTCTTCTACAAGAGAACTAATGAAGAAGCAAATGATCAATATGATCGTTTCTTTCTCTCTGATTGGATGGCTCAGTTTTAGCATTCACAGTACTTAATGCAATGACACTGAGCACACAGAATTACAAATCAATCAGTCTCCATTAGTTTTCCTACCATAGAACTTTTTCTAAAAGAACTTACCATACTTACCATTACCCTAGCTACAAAGCATTTGAATCTTAGTACATGCATTTACCAGAGGTGGGGGGCTTTTGTGTATGTCAAATACTGGCGAAAGGAATATTGAGGAACTAATGCAATATGGTTAGTGATGGCTGAACTTCGGCCAGGTCCGTCCGCGAACGGTCCGCCGTCCGCCTGTTCGTGGACAGATTCAAATTCCCCGCCTCTAGGCATCACATCCTAGAGAACAGTCAGTGACGCCACATCTGGTACCTGGAACTCATAGTTCCTGGATACCGTAGCCGGATGTGACATACCTGACTGTTCTCGAGTCCGTTTTTCACTAGGAGACCGGCTTCATGCCCAGTATTCCAGTGAAAAGATTCTTCCTCTGGCAGGATCTCGCTGCATCTGATCCTGCCGGAGGAAAAATAGAGAGCTCCTTTTTGCCGGCAAACGGGGCGGGTCAAACACCCGCACTGCTCGCCGGCTAGAAGGAGGGCGAACTGTCCGTCGAATGGTATATCATCTTTGTGATATGTTGACAATTATTGTATTGTTGGTCTGGTCTGCCACATCCCAACAGGCAGAAGGAATTGTCTCCCCACCTCTAACAAGAGGGTGAGGATCGTGGGATTTTTAAAGAGGCAGAACATAATAATTTAAAACAGTTTTTAATAAAATATGGTCTATTCAGGTCACAAAATTTTTTCTCTAAGGTCTATAAAGACACATAAAAAAATTATATCAGAATATATATATAGATATTATTACATCACCATGTCATGAATTGCAATGGTACAAAATATCTTTGTCTTGACATGTTTCGCAAAGATTTGCTTCATCAGGAGATACAACATAGATAACAGTAGTTAAAAAATAAATAATAAGTGGACACACAAATCTCATGATTACAATTAGGATTGTCAATAAAGTATGGATAGCAAATGATTGCTGGCTTACTCAGCTTGATTCACTTCGAATATTCCAGCTCAACACTATCCAATCCAACAAATAATTTTTCCAATCCTGATTTTGAAAACATCAGTTTTTATACAGTAAGCCATACCGATTTATGATCCCATAAACTAGGTTTATCTTTTCAAATTATAGACTGTTGGGATGCAAGGATGAAAAGACATTGGGTATATGCACAGATGTTGATGGCCTATAAATGAACTTTCAATTACTTCAATTATACATTTAAAATATGGAGGTTTCCCCTAGGACAGACATGTCCAAAGTCTGTCCCAGGGGCCAAATGCAGCTCGTGTTCAAGTTTTTACTGGCCAACAACCTCAGTCACAAAATCAATGATATGCAGATTCAGCCTGCACTTGGTTGACTCCATTTCACTCCCAAAGCAGGGCTTTCCAACAAGTGTCATTTTTTTTTTATTTTTTTTATCTATGTATAGCTTAAGGACTTGCTTTAAGTGCAGCAAGATGACCCCTATCCCCTAAGGACCACAGATGTAATTACAGCTGCAGCACATTCTTTGGCTTGACCTCCCCCTGTGAATGGTACAGTCTCAAAATTACACAGAGCTCTATCTGCTGCTTCAACATTCAGATTATGGGCTTGTTTTCATTGCTTGTTTTCTTTTTTGATGAACAGGACAGTATCCAATCTGCGTTAACTAAACAGCGCTGTTTTTAAATCGTGGAATGCCGCGTCTTCATTATCAAGCGTCGCTGCGGGAGACACGTCCATTGAAAATCAATGGTTGTGTCTGCAAGGTGCGAAAAAGCAGCACCTGATGCTTTTAGGTTAATTATTATGAGAAATCTGCTGTCAAATTGGTCACCATGGGTCTTTTTTCCTGGTGAAAAAGCAATGGACACATGGCCTATCCCTACTATCATGATGGAGCATAAAAGTGAGCAGTGTGGGAAATCATCACACTGATTCTCCATATACCATAGCTAGGGGAATATTCAGGACCCCCACACATTTTCACCTCACCAACCTGACCCCCTTTGTAAAAGGTTTGGACACCCCTGCTCTAGGTTCTCTAATTCATGGCAGAAAGGAAATGAGTCACCTGGTGCGGCAACACCTTTCCCCCGTTGAGAAGCCGATAATTAGCTGGTATAGAACTCTAACTAAGTGATTTTCTAGCAGTCCTGTCAGGGTCATACATCTGACATGTCTCTGTGTTTCTGTTTAGACTGTTTCCTATTAATACCATGCTTTTTCATCTATTTCACATGAACTAAACTATATACTACTTCTTACAATTTCCCATGAGAACCCTCTTCTTCTATTCCCCTTTTACAGATTACGCATTTGCAGACACAAAAAAAAATCATCAAATTCCGAATCTTGGAAAGAAAATGAACCGTGCAACCATCTGCATGCAACAACACTTTGTTATAAATAGATATGAAGAAAATAAAAAATATGCCCATACTTTTTAAACATTTATTTGCTTATTCGACTCCAAGCAACCCAACATTTTAGCAAGATGCCAGCTATTACTGACGTCACAGTGTGTTAATGGGTATTCTATATGTATATATATAAATATCTACACTCCTGACAGGGTTACATATAGTGGACATCAAGTGTATACACCCCCTGTTAGTAGCTGTTTAGGGTTTAAAAAACAACGCCATAATCATTTCAAAACATTTTCCTCCTTAAATGTGACCTATAAGCTATACAATGTAATAAAACATACAAATCTGTTAAAAGCAACAGAATTAAATCACAAAAATTAAGAAAATAGTGTGTAGTAAATAAAGCTTTAATGTATACTTTGGTGAAGCCCCTTTTAATTTAAAGTGGTTCTTTACAAAAAAAATCATTAAAAATAACCAATATACATTGGTCAGTCAGCCGTCTTGATCTGGACAAACCAATCCCAAAACCTATAAATGTAGCCATCACAGACGTGAGGGGCCACAGAGTAGGGATTGGTGAAGGGCTCTTTCTCTGTTGCTGTCACAGACTTAAGGGGCAGAGACTAGCTAAAGAGGTCTTCATTTAGTCTCTACCTTGCACTACCCCTCCTGTGACACCATGTGAGCTTTGTGATGTCTACCTTCCCAAATCCCCTTGCGTCTGGAGTTCTGGTGCTGATAATGCAAAGTGGGCAAGCTGGTAATAGGTCTTTTTCAGGTCTTCTCAGTCTTCTTGGGTACTAGTCTATTAGCATGGCACACATTGCTTAGGCAATATTTGTCCACACTTAAAAAAGTGCTCGAGATTTGTGAGATGATGAGTGCATTTATTGCCCTCAATCCTCTTCAGACATTTTTTAAAATGGATTTTGAATTTAGGTCTTGGTTCAAGCTGACAAAGGGAAAATTCTCTTAATCTTCATCTATCTAGTACAGTGCTCTCAACCTTTCACAAGGGTCGCTGACTTCACTGGAAGCAGCAACAATGATGCCCACAAGTGAGGTGGGAGGTTAGGAGGAAGAGTAATACCTCCCAGCTTAGGAGGGAGGGGGTGTTACTATTGCTCCTAACTTCCAATTCCTAAAATCATTTGCACAAGCGAGGTGGGAAAATATAAGGGAGGGGCCATTACACTTACCTTATCATGCTGGAAGTGACCTCGCGGAATGTAACTTCCGGTATTTGGAACACAGAAGTGATACTCTGTACCGGCACTTCCACTTTTCAAATATAGAAAGTGACACTTCCTGATGCCATTTCCACGTTCTGAGATCTAAAAAGGCTGAGAACCACTGATTTTATAGATACCTTAAGTTTTTGGGCCACAAGAATCTGGAGAAATTCCCTCCTTGACTAAAGCCCCAGTTCCATGTAAAGAAAACCAAACCTTATGCCTCCATTCTTCACCATGGAAAAGGCATTCCTTTGTGATGTGAAGTGCTGTTAATGCAACAACTGCACTTTTTGAACTCAAAAAGTTCAACCTAAGTCTCACATTTTTTGACAATGCTTTTTGGATACTTGAAGTATTTTTTGTATAGTAGTTGTCTTATCATGTTGACATCTTTTTCATATTCCATTATGTCCATATTCAATATTTAGATTGTACAGATATAAATGTATTGGTTGTTAGTGGGTGAGTTATCAATTTTGTGTGAACATTCCTTTTAACAAAAGTCCAGTGTTAAAAACAGTTTAAGCAGTGGGTAAAACCATTGTGTAATCCAGGAAAACCTGCCACAATTCTAGCAGCATGTCGGCTCATTTTTCCATTATTTGAGTTTTATATTATTTTCCTATTGCTATATTTAACACTGTATTTAGACGTGCTTTGGAAGGGTCTGCTGCATCATGATTCTCTTTCTGCAATATTTTGCTTCTCTCTATCAGTGTTCCAGTGAATAACACTGAATGTACCTCAGGGTCATGGCTAATAAAGAAAGATGTAAGTATAATAAAATGATATCAATAGTTTGCATATACATAACTGAACTGCAATGTGAATCAATGACTGATTCTCTGTCATCCAGAATTTGTATTAGATATTTTCTGTATATACATTAACTGACAATTAAGTTGAACAGATCTTCAAGTAAACAGATCTTCAAGTGTGCTAGAGTTAAATCATTGAGCAGGTCAAATATTTCTTCAGCATTTTAATATTTAAATTATGAAGTAAGGAAGGTTAGATGCACTTCACCCAGTATTGTTTCTTGGTCCCCCAATATTCTGTGTTTGTTTTGATGCTTGTGAGGCTG
Source organism: Ptychadena robeensis (assembly GCA_036250615.1). NCBI lineage: Eukaryota > Metazoa > Chordata > Amphibia > Anura > Ptychadenidae > Ptychadena > Ptychadena robeensis. Next base: position 37,775,197 of record CM070034.1, on the reverse strand, counting down.
CAACAAATAATCATCAACTGGAAAAAGATTGGGGAACAGTGATCCAGGTGGTATGGTCCATGCTACCAAACCAAAAGTGCAAAAATGTCAAATATATTTATTGATAGTACAGACACACTTTCGCCCCCCCCCCCCCCAAAATTGTGTGTAGTATAAAGTACGAATAAAGCATGTTTGAGCAGTGTATTGGGTTTGAACATGCTGTATACCTGTAACAATCTAGGGTCAAGCTCCAGTCCAGTTGCTAAAAAAGCAAGCAGAACACAAGTTCAAGCAGTTCAATTTCAGTGCAGTTAGGGAGTGAATATTCATATTTGCTAAATATCACACATTTTTGTCTAATATTCCACAAGAAATTATTATTATTATATTTATATAAATTTAAATGATTACCTTGATTGCACAAATCTGCCCTTGTACATGTGCATATTGTGAACACAATGCACAGTAGTACTGCGGGTATTGTCCTTTAGAATATCAACACTACTATGGAGACAGCAAGCACAAACATAATAAGGAACAAGGTATCATGGTATTGTTGTCCAAGTTATCCAACAAGGTACATACGCAGACTATTGGGTGGCTCAGCAGACAGGGCTGCAGCCAGACACTGAAGGCTTGGGCCCTGACAAAACTATTATTTACTATTCACTATACAGTAGTTGGGGCAATGTTGAGAGCCAAGAGACTAACTCACAGAGACTGTCACTCCAAGATGTTAGCAATACCCCTCCTACCACTGGAACATCCTCTTGAAATATTCAATTGGGAGAAGGGGCAATGCTGAGAGCCCAGAGAATAACTTAGAGACTTATACTCCAAACTGTCAGCATGTTCCAAGGGGAAAAGGGGCAGCGCTAATAGCTGGAAGTGAGAGTCACTGTGAAAATTTTCTTATCAATAACTAATGCTTGCGCAAAAAATTAAGCCATTGTCTGCCATTTGTTACTTATGTAAACATTTGGTAAATTTCTGTTCTCTGATTTTGCAGGTAAGTAGATACATTGGTGAACATCTAGTAATTCATTTCAATCTATTGACTTTGATGAAGTTACGATTAGGTAGACATTATCACCTGACATTTGGTATTTTTACCAAATGGCAAATATCACATGTATTACCAATGCTTTCATTTCCAGTGTTTCACCTTGAATTTTAATATTTGAAGTACTGTTATTCCAACAAAAGCTTACTTTGAAAATGCGGGTGGGCTTATGTGAAAATCATACAACAGTTCATAAACCTGAGAAAGAAAATTATTACTGTAAGAGGAAATGCTAAAGTGTCTGGAGAAGCAAAACAGAACTAGCAACTATAATCGTTTCAAATACATTCAAAGCAGAACTCCTTTACAAGCTGAGAAAACACACGGAGAAATCAGACGATTGTGGCGGCCTGCCTGGTGACATTATTCCAGAATGTAGAACCCACCGAAATATAGCGAGATGTGGCTTAGTGCAAAGTGAGCAGGATACACTGCCAGCCATGAGGCTGAATTCTCTGATCTATCAGTCCAAGGTGAGACACATGCAACTGGCAAACACAGGCACACATTCCGTAGCCAGATTTCATCTCTTCTTATTTAACAGACTGTCTGAAAACCATCAGGGATGTAGTTCATGGAAAATGTCTCCCTTGCATTGTTCCTCTTTCCCCTTTCTCTATGTTCCAAAAGTCGATTTAATGTAAAACTCTGGCAAAGATCTCTCTCGTATCACTCTTATGGTGTGTCCCAGACACAAAGCATCTCTGCCTTTGTAGAAATATTGAAATCAGGACTTAAATTCCTTTTTGCATTATTTTGGGAACTGCTATTTTATGCCAGCTCAGTTACAGCTCAGTTATAAACAAAGGAAACAAGTGTAGGCAGTTCACATCACACAAACTAAAAGTATTGGTGGGAAGATCCCAAATGAGAATCTTGGCAGATGAAAGGGGACAATAAAAACTCGCCAGTGGTCTTTTCATCTTGATTACCAATGGGGCATCTTCTGTCTTAGGGCTTGTTTCCACTGGTGCGGAATCGTGCGGATTGCTGCGATTGTATGCGTGTGGCTGAAACCCCTCCGACCGTATCCATAGGCAAAGCATCGGCCAGGCTCCACTTGTGCGGCGGAGTGCGGATGTGCACGGATGCGGTACGGTTCTGAATGCCCGATACAGCGGTTTCGTGAGAATGCCACAACTGAACGCATCCCTGAACATGGGGCATGCCCGAAGTCCACATCCTACCGCACGGACGTCCTCATGCATCCGCATGCTAAACAGCTTGAAGTGCGGTTGGGAGCAGCAGCCATCCGCATCAGTGGAAACAAGCCCTTAGTTGGTTGTCTTTTAGGCCCTTGTCACTAGTGTTGAGCTTGAATATTCGAATGTCAAATATTTTTCGTGAATATCGGCAAATGAAGAATTCGTGATTATCTCGTATATGTTGGTGACAATGACAATGTATTTGCATTGCGAAAAGAAACATAGCATGGGACCATTCATTTCGAAGATTTTCTCGATGCTAATATTTTTACATATCGCGAATATTCAAATTATGAATATCAAATCGAATATTAGGAGAATTATTCACGAAATATCGCAAATTCGAATATTGCCTATGCCACTCATCCCTTCTTGTAGCAAGGTCACTGGTTGTCATCCTATTTATGCTTATAGACTCTATGTACCCTGTCTGCACCATTCTCTAATAGATCTGTACAAGTCAGGCATTTCAACATACACAATATTTAGAACATCAAACATGCACATCAACGTGCCCAGAATTAGGTGCTTAGTACACAACACTACTTATTTTAGCCAACACTGACTGAGCTCCTGCCTTGCACCATATACTTACAGTGGGGCAAAAGAAAATATAGTCAGCCACCAATTGTGCAAGTTCTCCTACTTAAAAAGATGAGAGAGGCCTGTCATTTTCATCATATGTACACCTCAACTATGAGAGACAGAATGGGGGGAAAGAACCCAGGAAATCACATTGTCTGATTTCTAAAGAATTTATTTGGAAATTCTGGTGGAAAATAAGTATTTGTTCACTATGAAAAGTTCATCTCAATACTTTGTTATATCCCCTTTGTTGGCAATGACAGAGGTGAAACATTTTCTGTAAGTCTTCACAAGGTTTTCACACACTGTTGCTGTAAAAAAAATTTACTGTGGGAGCAATAATTAGAAAATGGAAGACATACAAGACCACTGATAATCTCCCTCAATCTTGGGCTCCACACAAGATCTCACCCCGTGGTCAAAATGATCAGAACAGTGAGCAAAAATCCCAGAATCACACGGGGGGGGGGGGGGGGGGGGCAGAGAGCTGGGACCAAAGTAACAAAGGCTGCCATTAGTAAATCACTAAAATCACTACACCAACAGGGACTCAAATCCTGTGCCAGACGCGTCCCCCTGCTTAAGCCAGTACCTGTAGCAGCGATGATCCAGCGTAACAATGTGGTTGGCCCTCAACAATATATACAAGGTATATGTATAGGCATATCTATAAACATACATTTGTAAGGTTCCAAAAGAAAAAAAAGGGATATTGCAAAACATGTGTAAGAGAGTCTTAAGCACCACCTTCTGACTGAAAAGAGAATACAAACTATTTTTTTTATGAAATACAGATTTTCATATTAACTTTACAAAAAAAAGGATTTTTAAGACTATAATTTTTTTCGTCCTAAACACAGTTAAAAAATATCTGTGTACTGTGATGTAAAATGTCTTTCCTGCTAAAGAATCCATGTTCAATTGTAATGGTATGAAAGTAAAGTGTAAGCAATTGGGAACAGCAACAACCAAACATGAAGCTGTAGGCCATGTACACATGCCAGAACATACCAATACGGTTAGGTAACGCATGGGACAGGTTTGCGTTTCCCATATTTAAAGCTTGTCAAACACTAAAGATTTGACGCAGTGGGGCCTAGGCCTTACAGCACAAGTTACTAACTTTCAGTATAGGAAATAGCTACAAATTGTAAATCTTGCATAGAGAACCTTATACAATTGGTTTCTCTGGGAGAGCAAATTCATTCAAGTCTTAAATTGAGTGTAATGCAAAGTGTCCCATGCCAAGGAGTAAAGCATGCCACTATTGGACTTTCCACTACTAGAAAGAAATGGAGACCTATTCTCTGGAGTGTTGAATCACGCTTCTCTGTCTAGCAGTCTGATGGACAAGTCTAGGTTTGCCGGATGCCAAGAGAATGATACTTCTTGTTTCCAGTGAAAGGATATCTGTATGCTTCCAGATACCAAGAAATTTTGGCCAATTTTATGTTCCCAACTTTTTGAGAACAGTTTGGGGATGGTCCATTTTAGTTCATACATGACTGTGTACCAATGCATACAGCAAGGTCCATAATGACTCGATCAACAATGGGATGTTATTAAGGTACACAAGTGTGTAAAGGAACAATCATTTTGGCAATATAATATTATAATTATACTTCATATAAACAATTAAACAGGAATAAATTGTAAATAACAAGATATAGAAACATTTCTTTTAGCCATTCTTAACACGATTACATGGGTTTTTATGTAATGTTACATCAGAAAAAGTTTCCTGAAGGAGACAGGGGCAATTTAATAAGCTTCAACAAAGTCATGTCAGAATGACTGACAGTTTGCTCATTTCAGGATGTTCTTAAGTCTCAACCTATTACAGATATCCTAAGGGCTCTTTTAAAAACACTTGTGTAATATGCAACATTAATTGCATCATGTAACCATCTGGCAAGCTAGTGGAAATAACATCTTGTTAAGATTTCTGTATTCAGCTCAAAAAACGAAAACGTTAGGTTTTGTCGTTGGCGTTTTAAATATTGTTGTAAGATGTACAAAATAAGCTGACATAAGTTGTTTTTTTAAGAAATATATGTACATCTCTAAACCCTTAGCTTTTGTATGGTAATTCCAATTTTAAAGTAATTTTAATTTTTTTTAACCTGTAACTTATCGTGCTGTAAAGGTGTTTAATCTTTAAATTTACCGTCATGTTTGATCACTGCTCAATACATTTTTGTTCGATTTTGATCACTTTTGGTAAAAAGATTTATTTGTTTGGTCGAACGGAAATATTGAACCGTGTATGGTTATTTTTAGTTTAACTTGGTAAGTGGTATGCACCTAATTTTGACATCTTATTGATCATTTGCTGTGTGTTCATGTTACCTATTTTAGGTTTCTTAATAATCAGTCCTTATTGTTCCTTTGCACTCTAGTCCTGTCATAATGCTCACATGTCCATTGTAGGCACTTTAGGTATAGGGACTCTGACTGCTATGCACTCTCATAAGCATTGTGTTTGGAAGTCTTCCTCATACGGTCACTTTTTTTTAGGAATTTGTGCTACAGAAGCTCTCCTGTGGCAGCAGACCAGATGGGCTAACCTAAAGCTAGCCATACATGGTTCAATTGACATCAAATCGATCATCAATTCGATCGA
>CM070034.1:37757637-37769639 GCA_036250615.1 Ptychadena robeensis | reverse complement strand
ATTTCCCTCCTCCCAGAAGTTACACTATGCTCATTGATTGAATCGAATCTCAATTGGACGACAGTACAACAGTACAAAAAATGAGACACAATGTGGGGACAATCAATCAAAATTTTCCAACTGGTCCGATCAAATTTCGATCGAGCAAACTGACAATTAAAATCGAATTTCAACGATCGGACCATGTGGACATGCTTCAATTTTCAATCGACCGACTAAAAAAATTGATCGAATTACATTGATTGTACAGTCAATTGAACCATGTGTGGCTAGCTTTTGTCTTTACACACATCAGTAACGCTTGGAAACCTTTACCCTGTTAACTGGTTGTATTTCCTTGGACTAATTTGGGCAGGTACTAAACACCACAACAGAGTAGAAGAAGCCTTTCCTTATTAAATCCACTTCTCCTGAAACACGATTTAAAATTTATTTCAGCATTAGTCATGGCAGTACTCACTCTTAAGCAGGGAAAACACGGCTCGATATAGGAGCTGTTCGAGGTTCCTGGCAGCAGTGCGATGACGTCATCGTGCTGCTGCCTGATATCGGAGGAGCTGGGGGCGCAGCACTGCTGTGTCTCCAGCTCAGCCAATGCTTGCAATGCAATGGACATCAACCATGGATTAAGGTCATGTCCCATATCCCTGTTTTCGAGCGGGATTGATTGGTCCCGCTCAAAAACAGGGATGGCCGCATTAGATATGGGCCAGCTTCTGTTTTTAAGTTATGCATTTTTACTGCATTTATGATGCTTAAGTCGAAGCTTTGTAAACTTTTATAATTGTTGATGTTGGATGGGTTAACTCATAAAATGTGGCAGTAAAAAGTGTATACAGAGAAATAATAAGTTTGTGGGTACACTGAGTAACTCTGTTCTGTGGTGTACTAATGCTTTGTTGTATGATTGTTTTGACTTTGTTGTTGAATTTCTGTTCTTTATTTGATGGAAAATGCTAAACGGGCAACTAGAGCATACAAAAGAGAGCTGAAATTACCAAAATATCCATGAGAACGGAATAGTCAGGATTTAAGCTTCAGAGAGAATGCAATTGGTGAACCCAAGACATACAGTATGGGAAATATTTCTATAATAGAATTTTTGACACTTGACTCAAAAAAAACAACTAACTACACTGATAAAACACATCTGATATGTCCACAAATGGTTTTTATTGCTGTCTTGTCCAGAGATGTTCTGACCATTACCCCACAGTTAAGCCACACTTGGCAAGATAGGAGACCTGCTTTCTCTCTGCTGCAGTTGAGAAACACTTATAGGACTTGCAATTACTCCAACTTGTGAGATTAATAGAAGCAGTACAAATATAAATGATTCTATTTATCATTGTGTTCGACTATTGGACTGTACATTTAGTGCAGTAGACCCCCTACATATCAAGCAGAAAATATTGCTTCTGCTTTTATTCTTAACCAATATGATAACATCATTTTGTTTGCGATGAAAGGATGAAAATTTGCCTGGAAATTCTCCACCGCTTCCTCTGTGCCTAAAGCAAACTTTTTGAATTGTGTACCACAATGGGCTTTAAAATGGACAGAAGAACCTGTAAGGGTCATCTGGTCAAAAAGATTACACTCATAAACATTCTATACCACAAAAAATAATAATCATGGCAGGGAGGTTTTAAAAAATATGTTATTAATGTATAAAAAAAAACTTTGGATAGTAAACTTAAGCATTCTGTTACAGACATGGGCAAACCATGGCCTCTAAAAGGGGACCATACCAATCGTGCTGATAATCATGCTATCACCACTTTTTGCTAGGAATGAGCGGAGGGAAGCAAACAACTAAACAGGCATGATATGGTAGGTGGGCCGTAGTTCACCTACGTCTGGCTTACAGCATTATACTTAAAAACGGCAGTCCTGAAGTCTAGTATCAGCAGTTTTCAAGATGTGTATCTATATATAGGTATGGACCCTTGGATTTACAAGACCCTCTTCAGTTACAGCCAAAATTTTTGTTTAATATAAAAAAAAATTTGTTAATGTTTTACATTAAAGTTTTATATAAGTATCAGAAAAAAAATAAATAAAATAAAGGGCCCCCCGAAGCCTGACACTTCCAGTCAATCAGAAATATCATAAATAAAGTATATAAACACAAATGGTTATAAATCATTTAAACCGATACATTTTTGGGAGAATACTGGCCAACTGTACATGAAGATAACTATGCAAGAAAATCTGCAAATGTGAGTAAGAAAATAAATAATTTTATTAGAGGACAGAAAAGGCAAAAAATTTTAAAGAGTGTCACTGCAGTTGGGTAATTTACTTGCTGATCAGCAGACATAGATGAGTTACAGATCAGTGCAACCTTGACTCACAAGCAGAATTATGGTCAATACCAAACCATGCTTCTGCTTGCATGGTTGTTAACATTAAATGTAAATTTTATGCTGCATATTCCAGTACTTACCATTTTTTCTAAATATAAGATATAAAATCAGGGGGAAAAAATAGTACATCTTATATTCCAAATGCACAAACGTGGGGGGCTGTGCATTCACATGCCCTGGACAGCACACTCTGCTTCTTAATCACTGAATCTTTTTTTTTTCATGCATTTTAATATAGTAGGGAGACACTAGCCAACCCCACATTATTGGACTGTGAGAAGATATCTGTTTATTTCCCCCCTCACTCCTCCCTATGATCTCAGTAGAGCTGCGGCGACAGACAGAGCCGACAGTGTCTCACACGGACATTCTTCTTCAGCTGTTTACGTTGTAATTTTTTTTTCCTGCTTTCACTTTGTGTCCATTGACAGACATTGTATCTAGCGCCACCCGGTGGCCGCCGGCGTTATTGCAACCTTAACCCATTCAAGACTGGAAGCTAACACTGAATCTAAAATGGCGGCTCCCACAGACGGCAGCAGGATAGGTAAATATATCTTTTTAGGTTTTTGAGCAACTTTGAGCCATTGGGACAGTTAAGAGTTAAGTAAAAAGGTAATTCAATTTTTTGGTGTTTTTTTTTTATTTTTGAGTTTGAGGTGCGCTTTTAAGTAGCAGGCCCTGTTTGAGGAATGTCTGAACCCCTCCGTCCTTCCTTCTTTCATTTCTATGCCTGCCTTGAGATCACATAATATTATATATTTTTTCTCTTTGTCTTGGTTTAATTTTGTTGGACCACATTCATCCTAGTTTGTTTATTTGGTCTATTTCTTGTTGTTTCTTTATATAAAAACTATTTAAAATGATTGAAAATTGGTATAACAAGAATATGAACACCTTAATTGTCAATTGTAAATAGAATAGATAAAAGAGCTGAGAAAATGAATAAGAGCTCAAAAATTAACAGAATATAGAACATTTATAAGACGAAATTGTGCTTAAATGTCAATATTCTTGTGTTTCTGTGATGTTCAGTAGCTTATTAACCTCTAGAACAGGCAAAGTATACACTGTCAAAGGACACTGTCTGTCAGTAACATTATGCAAATATATCAGTTCAGTAATAAAAAGCTCTGTTAGATGAACTGTGATTCCAGATATTAATGTAGGGAGAGTATTACATTTAATGTGTTAGTATATTAGTAATTTTATGTCTAAGTGTGTGTCTAAAGCTAGCCATACACGGCACGGATTCCCTGGCTGATCGATTCACCATCCGATCGATTCCGGCGATTCCGCCGGGATCCTCAGGTGTGATCGATCGGCCAATTAAGGAATCCGATCGCTGCATACCACCTTGTCCTGCCGGATCCGTGTCCGATTGATCACCTCCCGGAATGCAACTCCCGCTGATCTGGGCAGAATCGGACCCGAAAGACCAACATGTTGGTTCTCTGGCGGATCCGATTCTGAGCCCCCGATCGGTCGGACCCGATCGGACGGACAAGGTGGGCTGCACGGGATTCCGGCCCGATCGTTTCGCGTGCACGCGCCCGGAATCGATCGGGCCGGAATCCGGTGCAAATCCGACCCGTGTATGGCAGCCTTAAGATGTATTTAATTTCAATTCACTTATGTGTTTATAGTCAGCAGTATACTTTGTAGAAGCACACCAACATGAACAGAAAAACTGATCAAAAACATCCTGGCCACACACTGGTAGGTATTTGAACTAGCTGAGATATTATATATGATAAAAACATTTGAATTAAAATCTTTAAAAAACTTATGCACTAATCAACCAATATTTAACCACCCTAGTGCACTGCTTAGGTGCAGATTTCTGTACCAAAAGCACACCATAGACTTTTTTATATGCAGGCCTGTAATTTCCCAAAATACGTCCGTACAAGGGTCTAGTAGACATCCTGAATATAATAATGTTTAGAACACACAATTATGTTCAAAAAATGCATAAAAAAATAAATTAAAGGTATCATCTAAATGATAAAATCTCTAAAATACCTATTTTGTATGAAAGATTTTAAAACAGTATTTATTCATATTTATATTTTGTTTATAATAAAAATGTTATTCAATTGGAATTTTTTTTCTTTTAAATTGTATTAGATACAGTTATCACTGCATCCAGTACAATTCCATTTGGCACCCTCTCTACAAAGGGCACATCTGGGGGAATTACACTAAAAACAGTTTTCTCCATATAAAACATCATCACGTCACTCTGGGGTGGGGAGAGGGGTCCGCTCTCCTCCAGCAGCTTGTTCTTCAGATCGGAGTCGCGGTAGCTGCGTGGAATGGTAAATCTGCTCTGCCGGGGCTCTGATCTTCGCTGGACGGCTCCATTTCATCCAGAGCAGGACTGACAGGACAGTGTTGGACGAGATGGGGCCATCAGGAACGGCAAGGGGGTTAATCAACATGTCAGTTAAAAATTGATCAGTGGATGCTCATTCTTTAGGCAAACAAAATCATAATAATCATTTATTAGAAAAAGACAAGAGCAAACTATGGCCCGTTGACCATATGCAGCCCAATTTGTTTTTTCATATGGCATGTTGGCATCGTTGTGACAAGATGCTCTTGGCTGCCCTTCGCTTGTTCCCTGCAATAACTTGCATCCGAAATTCTCCATGGTAATGATGGGGCACTTCTAGGCAATATCTCTGCTCATTGCAGAAAACAAGCAGAGGGGAGCCAAAATGTCTTGTCACCAAAGTGACAACAGGCCGAAATTTATAAAAATACACATGGAAAGGGGATGTATTTAAGTGTGATTGGGCAAAGACTGGGAAAAGCAGTGAGCTGTGTTCCCCGAGCGGGGCCCACTCTGTTTAATTAAGGAACCCATTGTGGCCCACAAATTGGAAAGTTTGCCCATCCCTCTAATAGATCATGCAGAATATGTATGGACAAAGTTTATTTATTCTATATCTAAGATCAACAGCGGTTACGTTATGTTATATGCCACCCATGTGTCTGGTTTGTTAAAAACCTACTTATTGTTATAGGTTGACATATTGTTAACTGGATTTAAAAGCTACAGCAAAAAAAATTCTGCTTACGTTTCTCAGTCACTCATATCCAATATGCTAACACTAGAATTAGCAAATTTGATATCTTTGCCCCTGACAATTGATGACGAACATCTAGGTCGTCATCTATGTCGTATGTAGTAGCTGTGATTTATGCTCATTTTCTGAGATTGCTCTTCTGCAGGAAAATTCCTTTGATGAGTTCATTAGTGAAACAGTTTGCTTCTCTGGTAATGCTATGGTCTCATTCAGCTACCGGGAGATTTATCGTATAGGCTTTGCTATGAAGGAAACTGCGTCATCACTGTCATCTTGACCTCAGTTACAGCTGTCAGTTCACCTTGCTGTCTGCTCTCCTTGTTTGCTTTAATCACTAAGCACTGCAGACTAAGAAAGTTACATGCCTTCAACCTATTTGCCTCTGACTTAAAGACTTACAGTTGTTATCATCTAGCTCAGGGTAGGCAAACTATTGAACAATGAATTGGAATGTAGCGTTTGTGTAATCTAATATAAATTGTGTTACAGCAACACACACACACTGCATTGAAAGGTATATACAGCATTTCCTGTCAAATATTAAAATATTTCAAAAATCTCATTCCGCATTCTCTTTATTAGAGGATATATGTTGTCCATGCTATAATTAATAAAGTTATCAATATGTTTGTATATTGGACTTCCACCCTAGAGGACGTCTGCAGGATCCCCTTAAAGCAACAATTTCATAGATGGGAAAGCATCCCCCCTCATAGAGTTGCACAATGAATAGTCTGGTTCCCAGAACACCTACACTGTCTAATGCTGTACTCTAACACTCTCATCCATGTGCTGAGCTCAAATCCGTTCATTAACTACAATGGCATTTGCATTAGAGTAAACAATTGGAGGGGAGCAGGGGACGATTAAAAAGCTAAATGGGCTGATTATTACCAGTGGGCTGTACATTGCCCATGACTGATCTAGCTCCATTAAAGTTTGTTATATTTTTCCTTATACTTCCTTTCAAGACTCAGCAGTTGCATTGCTTTGTTTACTAGACCACCAGAGCCCAGGGGTACAGCAGGCCAAAATGAACCATATCTTCTAAATTACCATATTCCTTGTGAAGAGATAAAAAGTAATAGTCAACAGACTTAAAAAAAGTAGTAATAAATTCCAGTTTCAAAATTCCTGGAATCAATACCAGGATACATTGGATGATCTTACATGCTCATAGCTTTTCAATAGAGAATATAAACATACCCTATTGCTTTAGAGTAAATTCATACTTCCTATACTTAAACACAAGAGAAACATGGATAGACTCCAAACTTGAGGTGCTCAAAAACATAATCTATAATCTATACACAATAATTAGCAATTTACTTGCATTGGGGAGACCATTTAATCCACTCAGATCATGGCACTAACGCCATGCCAGAACAGACTGGCTTTCCTAAAGAGAAACTCCCTATTAGGCTGGAAAGAACACATAGGCTTGGCCCTCTTAGAAGTGATTTACAGATAGGAGAGGTGATTGCTAAATTTTTGAACTACAGCGACAAGCTTGGCGTTTTACAGAAAAACAAAAAAGATAAATCTATAAAACGTGATAGCCTATTGTGCAACATTCCTCCTTTTTTGGAATGTAAAATTAATGTAAACCATTTATGAACCCTAACAAAGCAAGAGCTGTTATCATGCCAATCTTCTGCCAGTGGTTCTTTAGAGGATTCCATTACAACTGTTATTGAAAAAGATGGCAGCGGTTCCAACCTACTCCTAACCATGTTATGTTTTTCGCAATTTTCCTCTGATACATTTTCACTAGGAATGAAAAAAATGGAAAATCACTACTCAAAACTGAAGAATAACATATTAAATTCATGCCCAATTTGCTCCCCAGTGCCCTACTCATCTTTCTTTTCTTCCCATGCCCATCTGTTCAGCATTTGGTAGGGAAGGGAAATACTGGGCACTTCTATGAGTGAGAATGACTCACTTACACTTTGTCATGGTGGTCCCTATGCTGGCATGTGGGTGCAGTGGGTTTGGAGCATAAAATAAAACTTCACAAGTTTTTTTCCCCTCAAAATGTGCTAATCTATTTAATTGACACACAAGAAAGGTATAAGGATCTATTGCTATCTTAGTAGCATTTATGCATAATCACAAAAAAAATCTTAGTGTTGTGTTTTTAATTTTAAGGGAATCTGTTCTGGGTCACTGCAGTGAGCAGAGCCAGGTGGGAGGTTCCCTTTAAGAAGTAATATGCTTTACTTTCTATGTACATGTGCATAGGCATTCATGGATGTAGTATTTCACTTTTTCATTCTTGAGATTTATTACCACACCAAATAACATCATAACGACAAGTCTAAATTTGTTTAATGTTTCCATTACTCAGCTGTGGGTTGGCAAAGAGTGGATACCCACTAGACCTTGCCATCGCCTCTGACTGTTGTGGTCAGCATGAGTTTCCTAAGAAGTAGACCTACTGCTCACATCCTCCTAGATTAGATCATCCACCAAGTCACACTAGATTCCCAAGGGATAGCTGTGGCCTACCCATTGTGGATTATGTATTAAACTGATAACACACAAAACGGAATTGGGAACACGTTCCAGAGTACATTTCATTTCAATATAAATAAAATGCACTGAAGTAAAAGCCAATTTTTCTTTGACTAAAGAATATCAAAAACAGATGTTATTAAATCACAATTCCAAACAATTTGCCAAAATTATAAATTCTCTTTTATCTTAAATGCTCAGTTAAAGAATGCATGGTTCATATTATTGATGGAAATAAACATAAAATGTTTTACTAATATAACTAATGCAGGAGATGATGGGAAACAGACTGTGCTAGTGACTTGGAAGCTGCACAGCAGTGAGGGATAAAGCTGGGTACTCCTTTCATTGCTATGAAAGTTAGATGAAGCTTCTTGAAGACTACATGCTGTGTGTAGGGAGTTTAGGTGACTACATTTACTTTACAGTTTTTCAGAAGAGCAGGATGCTGCGAAAACAACAGGTTGTTATAAAACCTTTGTACAAAACAGCATTCTTAAAAACAAATTAATAAATAAACAAATTGAAAACTAGTATTTTATCACTGAAAAGCTAAGTGTCAGTATTCCCTAAATGAATACCAGCATTTGTTTTATATCAGTGCATTGCAAAAATGGGATTAAGCGCTAAGTGCCTTTTAATTGGAACCTTAAACAGAAAGATAAAACACAATCGAGGTACAAGTTTTGGAGTTGTCTGCCTGCCATTGGATTGAAGCCAATTTGAAAAGCTGCCATCCAATATAGCCAGCTTGGTGATCAGACATTTTTTGGACTTTCAGTTAAGCTAGTGGTTCCCAAACTACTGGGGGGGGGGGGGGGGGGCAAAGGTATTCCGGGGTGGCTGGTCCTCATTCTTAACCTGTGTTTGAATAGGGAGGGGGGTTCAATAATATTCCTAAATACAAAAAGGGGCCCTGCAATGGAAGTTTGGGAACCAATGAGTTTAGCAATTGAGTCTACACTTATGAGAGAAGTCCCATTGATATCAATGTTCATGTTGCAAAACCACCAGGTATATCCCTCCTATTTAGTAGCCAGTTAATTTAGGAGGGAAGGGGCGTTACTTTCCCTACTAACTTGCCACCCCCCACAAAAGCATGGTGGGAATTCAGGAGGCAGAGTAAAGCCCTCTCCCTCCTAAATTGCTCTGATCTAAAACACTTGTGAAAAATCAGGGATTTATTGAAATCTGGATTTGGTCGGTAAAGACATGAGTTTTTTGGCCAAAATGGGATGGTTGACAAATATGTTTATTCTTCAGAGTCGCATAATAAGTTGTATATTCTAGTTGTTCTTGCACATATACGAGACAAAAATTTTTTATATAAATTTCGGATGCATTTTATTTATTCAGTAATCTATACATCCTCTGGGGTTTGGAGAACAACAAAGTTAGTGTAAGGTATTTACCCAGTTGGCAATGCCACATAATCATCGATGTTCCCAGGGATCGCAGTCAGTCTTAAGGGTGCCTGCACAACAGGCAGAATGGCTGAGGAATATGTTGTGGTCAAACTACTCCCCAGCATCCCCAGCAGCCATGTGGGCATGCTTAGCACATTAAAGACATGACTCCCATACTACTGTTTAGCCAAAGTGCATCCCCAGCTGCTCTCTAAATGTGCCCAGCCCTATAGTCAATTTGAATTTCCTGCATTCCAATCAGCTGGAGGAGATTTGCCAGTCAATTGTTTACCAATCCTATAGCATCAAATGGCATAATGTGGCTGGGCAGTCTGCTCATTTAATCAGGGTCTCTCATGCACACAATTAGCCATTATAGACTCTGTATTGCAATGTGATTTTAGTGCTTCTGTGTTTGTGTTACTTGTCTGCAAGTGTCTTTGTTTCCAACAGTGACCCAGCCTGATTGCTGACATTGCTTAACCTTCCTAGCGCTTCTGACGGCTCCATCTCGTCCCTGCACTTTCATGTCAGTGTTGCAGCTGACGAGGTGGAGCCGTCCAGCTAAGCTCACATCCCCCGGCAGCAGCACATACTCACTGTTCTGTGCTGTCCCGGGGGACATGCTCTAAGCTGGCTTTGCCAATGTCACCCCTCTCCCAACCCAATTTGCATATGAATGTCCTGCGCCCCCCCCTGTCTCCGCGGGACATTCATATGCAAATTTGGGATATCTTCAAAGACCACATCTGGAATATCACCCCCAGTGTCATCTCCACATGTGCTCTTTGAAGTTAACCCTTTCAGAGAGTGCCAAATGCCATTGTATTGGATACAGTGATAACTGTATCCAATACAATTCAAAGTAAAACAATATGCATTTCCAATTGTAATAAAAAATTTATTATAAACAAACATAAATACTGTTTTGAAATTTTTCATACCAAATTATTCAAGAGATTTTATCATTCAAATGATACATTTTATAATTTTTTTAATGTACTTTTTAAAAAAATAATAATAATTGTGTGTTTCAAACATTATTATGTCTACAAAACCCTTGTATGGACATAATTTTGGAAGTTACAAGCCTACAACACAAAAAAAAATTCCATTCTATGGAGCGCTTTTGGTACAGAAATCTGGACCTTGCAAGAGTGCTAGGGAGGTTAAACTCTGCCTTCCAAGACTTTGGATTATCCCTGACCATTTCTTCGGCCTTATACATCTGTACCATACTTTGTTGGACTGATCTTTGTGCATGACCTCTGCTTGCTTTCTGTATTACCCAATAAAGCCTGTTACCTGGATATCTGGTGTTGGTAGTTATTGTGTGGCCAGAACACGACTGAAATTTACCATATTATGATGTCAAGTTGTTGGGGAGTATTTGTGTTTATGTTTAGTATTCAGCTTTGCTGGCTAGCTTAAGATTCATACATCTACTGCTACGGTGGCATATTCTGTTCATTTGTACATTCTATTCTTATTTTTGTGAGTTTCCACTGTGTTTTCCAGTTTCTGTCCATAATCCATAAACATTCTGGGTTCTCTGCGCTGGCTGTGCGTGTGCTCTGACTGTGGTAAAATTTACATAAAATGTTTTATTGTACAGTGGCTGCTGAGATTTCAGAAATGTATTCATATTACCTAATAAAGTAGTAAAATAATTTGTGCTACCAATGCATCCTTTAAAGCTGAAACCCTCTAAGTACACAAATGAAATACAAACTAGCCACATGATATTTGCTCTATACATTTACCCATGAGATGACACAGCTCGACCCACTCGGTGTTGGCCAACCCTTTGAAGGACAATAAATGTAAAAGTCGTCATTGACCTCCTAATTTCTCACTGTGCCACTCACTGCGTTAAGGTTATTGTGCTTTTTTTAAACTAGTTTTGAGCTATGTTATACAGACTTCCCAGCATTCCAAAAGTAGCTAATACAGATTTTTGTCAAAATTCTTAAGCTAGCCATACACAGTCGGATTCCATGGCCGATAGATCACCTATCCGATCGATTCCGGTGATCTCAGCGGGAATCGGAGGTCCGATCGATCGGCCAATTAAGTGTGTCCGATCGCTACATACCACCTTGTCCCACGGATTCCTGGACGATTCCGTGTCCGATCACTTACTTCCCAAATGGCAACTCCCCCTGATGTGTGCTGAATCTGATCAGAAAGACCAACATGTTGGTTCTCTGTCCGATCCGATTCTGGGCCCCCGAACGATCGGACAGACAAGGTGGGCTTCACGCGATTCCGGGATGATCATTTCGCGTGCACGCGCCCGGAATCGATCGTGCCAGAATCCGATGGGAAACGGACCCGTGTATGGGGGCCTTTACATTTTTAAATCACAATTCCTACTTTTCAGTCAAGATTCTGCAGGATGCACTTTGATATTTCCACTTAAAAATATACATTTTATATTAAATAATTAAAATAAATAGTGAATATAAAAAATATACCGTAATCCCCCACCCTATGGAATGAGTATAGAGATCTTCCCTGACCTCCTACCCATTCCTAAAGGGTTTAAATACATTAATAGAGCAAGTTTGGAGTTCAAGTGATACCGTTTATTGGCTAACTGAAATCATTAGAGA
>CM070034.1:37747089-37757612 GCA_036250615.1 Ptychadena robeensis | reverse complement strand
TGGGTTCCGTGATTTGGCTTACACATAGTTAATCAACCATGACTCAGCAGAGCAGACAGGCAGTGGTCTAATGTTCCCACTATCCCAACTAATAAACAGGACCATGATATTATAATTTATAATGTGGCAACATAAACCTCAGAATATGGGCCATAAACTTTTGAAACAAGTTTGTTTTGCACTCTGTCAATATTCATATAAAAGCTATACAAGTCAGCATATTTGAACAAAATGTGGGCCCTTTACGTGATGGCGAGGGCCGCATTTGGGCCCTTCACACTCAAAACTCAGTGCCCACCACTGAGTTAAGTGTATCTCTATGTTTAACTTTGGAGGGACAAAATTGATACAACCAATGCCAGAACAATTACCAGCCCCCACGCAGAGTAAGTGTTTGTGGACTGGCATTACACTCACTCAAAAATGGTGGATGAGGGTTCTCTGCTGTGGCTGCTCACTTCTGTGGTCTCCAGAAGACCACAAGTTGAAAACTTGGACCTTCAGGATTTTAAAAATAAACTAGAAACGTGTGGTACAAGCACAGAAAACCACTTAAGGCGCCATACACGAGTCGAGCCTGACCCCAGTGAGATAGAGGTTTAGCCAACGAGCTCAGCGTGATGATATCATAGTGACTGAGCCTGAATGGAAGGTGTGGAGGTGACAGCATGCTGCGTCATCACGCTCACAGCCATCCTTTCAGACATCAACTGTGATTTACGGCATGATCGATATCCAGGGAGGCCGCATTAGATATGCACCTGATAGAATAGTGACTGACCGAAACTGTTGCCGGCAACTGTCCCATCCGCACGGCGAACTGTTTGTGGCGAAACATCGGCCTGTTCGCCGTTCGCACGCGTTATCGCGAACATATGGTGAGTACGACCCGCACCCCAAATTTTTTTTTCATGGACACAACTTTGACCCTGGAGCAGTCAGCAGCACAATACAACACATCAGCACCCCCCCACCTCAACAGGACCAACCCCCCCCCCCCCCTCTATAGCAGACGCAAGAAGACAAACAACGCCATTTACACAACAATGCGTTTAGAAGGAGACAGTAGGACACAGAGCTGTCGTTGCTGCATAATAACGATAGCTAGCAGTGTTCGTCTGATCTGCATCTACCCTACATACAAGTGCTCTTACTTAGCGCAGGACAAGTCTGAAACAGACCCCAAAAGCCCCTTTTAGGGCTACTTTTGACATCCATTCCTGCTTGCTTGCATGCCAGGAGCCTAGTGCTACCAGTGATTTTTTCAAGCCACATTACACAGTGCCTAATGCCACTCTGCCAGTGCCATTTTCACCCTACAGCCTTGTGCCAACTGTGTGGTTGCCCAGTGCCCACCACCCATAGTTATCTGGTGGCACTGTTGTTAACCAGGGGATTTTTTCACACCCTATTTTAGGGTATTAGTCCCTATTGCACGGCTTTAAATCCATTACAGCCTTGTGCCAAACTGTGTGTGCGCGCCCACACTGCCCATGCCCGCCCATACTCACTCTGGTGGCAACTTTGGTAACCCCAGGGGATTTTTTCACCCTATTTTAGGGTATTAGTCCCTATTGCACGGCTTTAATTAAATCCATTACAGCCTTGTGCCAACTGTGTGTGTGCGCCCACCACACTGCCCAGTAGAGATGGTCGAAATGAATAAAATTCGATTCTACTTAAATTTCGAGTTTCCCAATCGAATTTCGATTCGACGGCGAATTTCGAAATAAAACACTAACAAATTCGCATAAAGCCTAAAATTCGCATAAGGTCAAAAATTCACATAGGTGGAAAATTTTTGATTGCCCCCACCCCTTCTCTACAACTCCAGCAATTTTTGTGAGGAACCATTTTCAGGGGCTTTGCAATAAGACTGACAAAGTTAGCTAGCACCATGCGAATGTTCGCAATGCTCGAATTTACGCCAATGCGAATTTTCCAATCACTCCCGCAAGCGAAAATTTTAAATAAAATGGCGATATACCACGCGAAATAGCGGCCAACGGCAAATCAAAAAGCAAAGTTATTTTTTAAGTAAAATTTCGATTTCAGTCGAAAATATCAGGCTGATTTTCGACATTTTTTCGGCGAAAACTCGAAATGACCCATCAAAATTCGACTATGCGAATTTTTGGCGAAAAAGTCGAAATTTTCTACTTTAAAATTCGCACGGCGAATTTTCGACCATCCCTACTGCCCAGTGCCCACACATACTCATCTGGTGGCACTTTGTAACCCCAGGGGATTTTTTTTCACCCTATTGTAGGGAATTAATAATAAATATTGCAGGGCTTTCTGTCCCTTACAGCCTTGTGCCAACTGTCTGTGCCCAGTGCCCAGCCACAGTTATCTGGTGGAATGGAGTAAGGTAATAACAAGCAATTTTTTTCACCTATCCATAAAGGGTATTAATAAAAGTGCAGGGCTTTCCGTCCATTACAGCCTTGTGCCAACTGTGTGTGCCCAGCCACAGTTATCTGTGGAAGGGTAATACCCAGCATTTTTTATTCACCCTATCCATAAAGGGTATTAATAAAAAGTTGCACGGCTTTCCGTCTCCTTACAGCCTTGTGCCAACTGTCCAGTGCCCACCCAGAGATCTATCTGCTGCCACAGGCCTTGTACGCCAAAAATACAAATGACAGGCAGAGGCAGGGACCATCCGCAGGGGTCGTGGTGGTCGTGGCCGTGGTGGTGAAATTTCCTTTGCCCTAGAATAATGGCCAGTGTTCAGAGGCCACTTACCGTCACGTAAGAATGCTGGGACTTAGTTGACTGGTTTACACAGGAGGACACCCAATCTTCCACATCCACCACTCTGAACCCTGGACACACCTACCTCGCATGCTCGGTGCCTGACCACCTCTCAATTGCCACCTCACCTGCCCGCCACCAATACTAGCACAACAGCCGCTACATTTGACCCCATCAGAGGAGTTGTTCTCCACATCCTTTTGAAGAGGAGATGAGTGATGCTCAACCATTATTGCCAGAGCATGTAGATGACATGGACATGCCTCTGACAGGTAGCATTACACACATGAGTGCGTTGGGTGTGATGACGGTGATGTTGTACCCCGCTGGCTTCCTTTGCTGAGGTGTCAGATACAGGTGAGCGGTTGATGATGATGGACGTGTGTCCTTGGATGTCACGTGGGTGGCCCACACCAAGAGAGGAAGAACAGGGGGAAAGTTCAGATGGAGAGACAGAGAGGGAGGAGGAGACGAGTTGTAAGACGGGCAGGTCATCGCAAGGAGCTAGTGGCACAGTCAGGCCAGCAGTATCGGCACCTGGGGTCAGCCAGACAGCACGCCAATCAAACCCATGCTGTTGCCACCACCAGTATGCATCAGTGCAAAGCTCAGCAGTGTGGCATTTTTGTGTGTCTGCCCGACTGATAGCAGCGAGCCATTTGCAAGAGTCGTGGGAAGTCCAAAAACCCACCTCGGTACAAACTGCTTTGAGAAGGCACATGACTACACATCACAAACGCTTTGGGATCAACACATGCTACAAGCAGGACACACACTCAAAGCCACCCTCCTCCTCCTGTCCCAGCATCTTCAGCCCACTGCAACCACTGCTGTCCTCCTTGCCCCCTCTCAACCACCAGCCACTTCGCCTCTCAGCATTTGAGCTTCCCAGTCATCTGGCCACGGTCAGGTGTCAGTGAAGGAGA
This sequence comes from Ptychadena robeensis, assembly GCA_036250615.1. Classification (NCBI taxonomy): domain Eukaryota; kingdom Metazoa; phylum Chordata; class Amphibia; order Anura; family Ptychadenidae; genus Ptychadena; species Ptychadena robeensis. The sequence continues at coordinate 37,753,929 of CM070034.1, read as the reverse complement.
TTCGAGCGTACATAAAAAAAACAATGTCACAGAGTCACCCCCTCCGGCGTCCGACAGCTGGTTGAACGGAGCTCTTAGCCGCCAGCTTTACCATAACCAGCTGGTGAGTCTGAGGCCTTCAAAAAATTGTGGCTATTGGGACACCGCAGTGGAAGTACCACGGCCGAAAAAAATTACACACACGGCAATCCCCAATCTTTATTCCCTTGTGGAAAAGAAGTCATGGCATCTCTGGCATACAGTGTTGGGGCAAGGGTCCATCTGACCATGATACCTGGTCTGCAAAGCACGGTCAGGGCAGGTATATCACGTACACTGCGCATTGGTAAACCTGCTGACAGCTGCCCAGCATGGAATGCGTGGCTCTGCAGCCGAGTTGGTGACAACCGCCAAGACTTGCAGACAGGCCTGCTGACCACCTCTTCTACTCCTCACTCACATCCTCCTCGCTGAGTCCTCTCTCTGATGCGTCGGCTCCACACATCTGCATCCCGCAGCTCCCAGGGCTATTCCACATCCCGGATACGACCGTGTCATGCTGTCTTGGGGCTGACTTGCCTGAAAGCAGAGAGCCACACGGACCAGCACTCTGTCCGCCCTTAATGCACAGGTGGCTCAGTGGCTGACCCGCGCACCAACTGGGGATTGGCAAAGTGGTGTGTGACAATGGAAGCAATCTGTTGGCGGCATTAATTTGGGCAAGTGTCACATGTGCCGTGCATGGCACATGTCTTAAATCTCATTGTGCACGCTTTGTGGCACAGTACCCAGGTACAGGAGTACGTCCTCAAGCAGGCTAGGAAGGTGTGTGCCCATTTCAGCGTTCCTACACAGCTATGGCTAAGTTTTCAGAAATTCAGCGGCGACGAAACAACATGCAGCTTGATTTGTGACAGTCCTACACGGTGGAATTCAACACTCCACATGTTTGACCGCTGCTCCAACAAAGAGAAAGCGTGTGAATGAGTATCTGTATCACCAGGGGTCTAGGACAGCCTCTGCAGAGCTGGGGATTATTTCATCCTACTGGACGCTCATGCGCAATGCTGTAGGCTCATGCGTCCTTTCGAAGAGGGGTGACAAACCTTGTCGTCACAGCGAAGGCCACAATCAGCGACCTCATTCCATTTGCCTTCTTCCTGGAGCGTGCCCTGCGAAGAGTGCTGGATCAGGCTGTGGATGAGAGCCGAAGAGGAAGAGTTTTGGTCACCATCAACACCAGAACCAGCCTTAGCAGCCTCGCTTTTCCGGACCTGCGGCAACGCTGGAAGAGGGTCTGAGGAGTCAGAGGAGGAAGGTGGCTTTCAGGAGGAGGAAGACCAACCTCAGCAGGCATCCCACGTTGCTCCTTGTGGTCACCTATCTGGGACCCGTGGTACGTGAGTAGCTCGGCATCTCCATCCTTGTGCGAATGGGGTCTTTCATGCTGTCGTGCCTGTTGAGGGACCCTCGGATTAAAAGGATGAAGGACAACGATCCGTACTGGGTGGCCACACTACTAGACCCCCGCTACCAAGCAGAAAGTAGGGGAATGTTACCGGCTTCCCGCAGGTCTGAGAGGATGCAGCAGTTGAGAGTAGGCTACAACATCTGCTCTACACCGCTTTTAAGGGTGATGTCACAGCACAACGTGACTTACTAGGGGAAGAGGTGACACTAATCTCTCTGCTACCACGACGCGCCGGCAAGGACAGGGCAACTTCACAGAAGTCCTGTTGATGGAGGACATGCGGAGCTTTTCTCGTCCTACGCATTGCCACAGCCCTTCGGGATCCACCTGAGAGAAGACTGGACGACAGATCGCAGACTACCTGGCCTTAACTGGGATATTGACAAGCTGGAAGCGATGAACCCCTGACTACTGGGGTGTGCAGGACTGACCTGTGGCCAGAGCTATCCCAGTTCGCTCTTGAACTTCTGTCCTGTCCTGCTTCTAGTGTCCTGTCAGAAAGGACCTTCAGTGCTGCAGGCGGATAGTGACCGAGAAGCGAAGTCGGGGGGTCAAAAAAGTGTGGATCCCCTCACGTTCCTGAAGATGAACGAGGCGGGATCGAAGGACTGACAGTGGGGGATACGTTGCCTAGCAAAAGGCCTGATACATGCCTGGCCTAAAAATGTCCCCACGCTGCATACTGGATGATTGAATGAATCCTCCGCACCAACTAGGGTTAAAGCCGCAATGTTTTCTTTCCATTTGCCTGGAAACATCAATTTTTCTGGCCGCTGCCTACAACAGCCGTGCTACCATGCCTAATTTTTATGTCAAATGTATGATGACAAATTTTATGGCAAGTGTTACTTGCCTAATTTTTTGGCCTCTGGCTGTGGCTGCATTAAAAAAGGCACATACATGTGCCACTTCCTTCGTGATTGCTACTTGTCGTGGTGAAGGGCTTGCGTATCACAATGAAGCGATCACCCATGGTGTGTTGGCCATGTTGGCACACCCAGATGAGAAGGCGATTGCTTCATAGTGATCAGACCAAAAGCGATCGGTTTAATATTTGTCGTATGAAAAAACTTTATTTTTTTTGGATACCCAACTAAGGTTGCCCCAGGAGGACTTAAGCACAAGATACCTCACCTGAGAACTGAACCGCGGTGAAATCCTCCAAGAACCCCCCTCTAGGGAGTGAGTTCAGAAACAGTGACAGATGCAACGTCCAGGTTTGTGGCAGGGGTCATACAAAGGAGATAGGTCCAATCAAACACGGTCTAGGGTAATCACTCATTGCACGTTATTTTCCCATTGACTTTCATTGCAGAAATCTTTGGTGCGGATTTATAGTGTAAATTTTTTTTATTGGGAGTTTTGCCAGTATTTCCCCTTTGTCATTCATTGTCCAGGTGTTTGACCCTTGAAAACAATTTTCCCAACACTACTGTGGCCAGAAAGGGTCCCTTTGTTTTTTAAAATTCGCCTCCCATTGAAGTCACTACTGATAGATGGCTGTGAGCACGCACTGCCTTTGAAGCAGCCATTGATCTAGCCCATATCTATGCGCGTATGGTCACCTTTACTTTTAACTAAACAATTTGTATTGTTAATGGCCAATTCCAATAAGTTACCTTTAAGACCTTTTATCTTTCCTACTCTTTAAAAAAATAAGAACAGCTCCAAGCTAAGTAGGTATGTTAAATTTAATATATAAACATCAGATCTTCAAAGGAATATAGCAGAGCCTTAAGCTAGCCATACACAGTCGGATTCCATGGCCGATTGATCACTCATCCGATCGATTCTGGCGATCTCAGCGGGAATCGGAGGTCCGATCAATCGGCCAATTAAGAGTATCCGATCGCTGCATACCAGACCACAGATTCCTGGAAGATTCCGTGTCTGATCGCTTACTCCACAAATGGCAACTCCCCCTGATGTGTGTTGAATCGGATCAGAAAGACCAACATGTTGGTTCTCTGTCGGATCCGATTCTGAGCCCCCGATCAATCGGACGCGAACGATCGGACAAGGTGGGCTTCACGCGATTCCGGCACGATCGTTTCGCGTGCACGCGCCCGGAATCGATCGTCCCGGAATCCGCTGGGAATCCGACACGTGTATGGGGGCCTTTAACCTGGTGTTTAATTTTAAATGGAAAAACATTTCCACTACTGAATGTATGTATGGAGATAGCATGTATTGAAAAGGATTTCCACGTCAATATCGTTTTTATGTATTTTTATGTGTAATGAATAGTTCTGTAAAAATTTTTTCAATCATATATCTCATGGGGTTTATTTGTTGTAGATGATATATTGTACCAGGGGAAACATATAGTAAATCCTCCAAAAGTCACACAAAGATCAAGTTGTATCTTCATATCAAGAGATGCTGCACCCACGCTCTGTGGAATCTAAACATATTCATCCTACTTGTAACTTTATCAGATGTTGGATGCTGCAGTTGGCAGAAAGCTAAACCACATTTGGATGTTTCCAGGGAGAAGGGAAAACCTTGTGATTCAGGCATATGCCAGTTAAACTGGGAAACCCAAGTTCCCTCTAGGGACTAATGTTGCAACAGCAAACTACCAATATTAGTGCCTTTCTGCGCTGCCATATGTCCAACAACAACACATGGGCTCTCATGTATTAGAGTAAGGAATCTGTATGAGGTTTCCACTAAGGTTCTTTATTACTCAACATGAAACTCCATTGGAAACTTGTGTATCTTTCACACTTTGGCTGCGCTGTGTTATGCCTTAAAACACTGCAGCACACTTTAAAAAGGTTTATTACAGTTAATTATTTTGGGAACATTCCTCTAAATTTCTGTTTCTCTGAGACAGGAAATGAGTGTAAATTTTCCCAAAACAAGAAAAAAAAATATTGACCACTGTTATAGTGCACAAAAAACTGAGATCCAAAATGTGTAGCACAAAAATTGGCAGTATGATCATTCTACATAAGTTACTCCAGAGAGAGAGAGAGAGAGAGAGATCTTTTATAAGCAGAGAGACTGTTCTTTTACTGAGTTTTCTAATCCTTAAGCCCCCCATACACGTATAGAATTTCAGGCGATCTCCCGGCAGATTGACCCCGTGTGATGACGTCACGGCAATTTCTCTGGACAGGGACGCTGGTCCCCATCCAAGGTAATTACATTGTTTAAAAAATTTCAGACATGTCCGTAATGACTTAGATACATTTGGTGACCCATTTGTAGGCCGATTTCCGCCCAAATGACCACTTTAACCTCCCTAGCGTTATGCCCGAACCCAGTTCGGGCACAGGCACACTGCAATAATCGATACGCCCGAACTGGGTTCGGGCACATCGTGGGAGCTCACCTGCTCCGCCGCCATCACCGCCATCGCCATCTTCGCCGTCCGTCGGCGGCTTCTTCCGGGTCCCGGAGTGACGTGTGACGTCGCAGAGGCGGGACCCGGTCTTAGAGAAAAAAAATTTTTTTTTTTTCTTTTTTTAAATCTTTTTTTTTTTTACTTTTGAACTGGATTAGAGAAATGTCTTTCTCTAATCCAGTTCAAAAGTGGATCCCGATAGCATTTCTGCTAGTGGGATCATCTCTGCTCTCTGCACGAGCAGATCCGGAAAAAGCAGAGGTCTTCGGCTTCTTCCGTGATCTGCGCTCGTGTGCCGATGACGTCATCGGCCGGGAGATTTAAAGGTACAGAAATTTTCTTTTTTTTTCTTAGATTTTTTTTTTCATTTTTTTACATTTGTTTTTTATTTTGATTGGATTGGATAAATGTTTTATAAATGCTTTATCCAATCCAAATCAAAAGAAAAGAAAATAAGTGTAAACTTATAAAAAAAAAAATAATAAATTCCCAAAAATTTTTTCTTTTTTTCTGTACCTCTAAAGCCGCCATAGCGCTTCCATCTCTGGCCAATTTTGCGAATGATCACCATGCGCATTCGGGGTGATCGCTTGGTGATCAATCGCAAAATGAACGCGCCCACCTGGAGCAACCGTTCGTACTCGCACAAAACTTTGATCAGCCAGAGAACAAACGTTTTTCTCTGGTCGATCGCCAGTACTTTGAATGGGGACAAGGGTCCCCATCCAAAGTATTGGTTGTCAAATCGTAAATGGTGTATTTCGAACGATTGACCATGGCATGATGATGTCATCATGCTGCGGCCGATTGTTCGATAAACGCCCGCCAAGCATAGCGTCTATGGCTGGTTTAACCTCCCTAGCGTTACGCCCGAACGCCCGAGCGTTTCTACAAAGCTGCAGGCACACAGAGCCTTTCCGCCCCCATCAGCGTCATCGGTGACGCCGATGGGGGCGGAAAGGCAAAGCACTGTATCACTTTTGGTACAGAAATCTGCACCTCAGTGAACCGCCAGGGAGGTTAAGCATTAGATTTCCATCCGATTTATCAGGTGAAAATCGGGTGAAAATCTAAACATGTATGGGGAGTTAAGGCTTATAGAACAGAAGACAAAATTAAAAAGTTATTAAAATGATAGGTATATATTATTGCAGCACTGTAATCATTTTGATACATACTTTTCCAAGTAGTCCAAGCAGTCCATGTAGTTTAGTTTGAATAATAATTGGTATCAGCTGCTAGTTTCTTCACAAAATGTAGACTCAATATCTACTTTAAAAAGAAAAACATCCATGTAAAAAGTACACAAATGATTATATATAAAGATGGAATGAAATGACTATAGATGTATTCCAGACCGTTTACCCATTTCTAAAGGCTTAAATGAAACTCTGCCCTTCAACAGACCTACTTGCACAGTTGTCAATATCTCCTGCTGTAAACCAGGGGATTATGTCCGCCAAGTTTCCAGTGCTGATGTACTACAGTTTCCTGGCCAGGGCTGAGCAGAAGCATTTGCTTTCTATGCTACTGCACATGCCCAAAAGATTACTTGAGGGCATATTGATACTAACAGGCACGTACCTGGCCAGTCATGAGCGCAAGTGTTTCTGCATGGTACCTGGCCCAGGAACTGTACTCCATGCACCATGGACTTTGAGGCACATTTGTCCAGAATCAATTACATAGGGGGAACATTGTTTGTTAGTTTTCTCTTTATTTTATTAAATTAATCTATTTACACTTTTATTCTAATAACTTTTATTTTAAAATTTTCTATTAATGTATTAGTAGAGTGTTGTACCGTGTTAGCCATCGATAAATACAGCAAGTTTGGAGTTCAAGTGATACCGTTTATTGGCTAACTGAAGTCATTAGAGAAGCAAGCTTTCGGGATATCGCAGATCCCTTCTTCAGGCTAATACAATTCTGGTCTTTATACACAAAATAACTTGGTCATAAATATTTGAACAAAAGAAAAAGTTTTGCCTTGACACACATGACTGATGGAGGTGAGAGTGAAGGGTTAGTTAATGGA
>CM070034.1:37725856-37743537 GCA_036250615.1 Ptychadena robeensis | reverse complement strand
ATTTTTAGAATAAGATGGGGGGAATGGGGAGTACAGGTTCTCAGGAAATCCTTGGGTCAAGTGATTTGCTGTTGAAGACAAAGCAGCATGTGCTTTTTTTCCAAATAATAATTACAATATGGCAGTGCCTCATTTTGCAGGCTCTGTATGAAAGGGTATGGACTATGCTCAGTGATCATTATGAAAGGAATAGGAAATTAACCACTGGAAGAAGTGGAAGAGAAGAGCAGATTTCTCATTCTGTCTACTTTCTGTTCAGGATTAAAATATTGTATGTTATTTCCACCTTCATTAGCACCTTCAGGAATAAAGCCAAACTGCTTTGTATACATAAGTAGTTAGATAAAATACTAGATCATACACCAAATGCTCCAGCTCTAATGCATTTCAAGGGTTGAATCATAGATCATAGATCTATGTTTAAGCCCCAAGTGGTTGAAATGTGTTTGAGGCAGATAATTCGTTATATTACTACAGGTGTCTACAATAAAGCCCATCTGGACTTTTATACATCAGCTGGTGTGGTTTTTTTGAAGGTGGAAGAATTAATCATGGTAGAAATAATCCTTGGTCCAGCACCCACTGGATGTCAATTCTGCTTTAAATGGCTCATCCTGAGGTACAAGATATACCTAGCCAATGGAGCTCCACCATGACCATCACCACACAACCTCTGCAGGTTGTAACGGGTACACCGCCCCTGTCTGTGATGAGTGCACAAACCTGGGTCAGGCACCCAGGAAAGACTTGTTGCATTTAGACACTGGGCCTTAAATATTCTCACCCCAGACAGGGCACTCCCATATGGCTTTGTCATGGTTACATAATCACAATATAAAAGGCATATTCATCACTGTATTTAGTAACCCTTCGCACACTTGTTTCTACTAGACCATACACACACAGGCCACTCCGCTAAACCTTCACCAATAAATTTTTCTTGGATAGTATGTAAGCAACTTGGAGAACACAGGTAACATGACGGAGAAATTATACCTCTAGGCTAGATGTGTTTCATCTGTCCAGACTTAATATCTTGAGCACCATACTTTCTATTCCAGCATATGCAGACTAATTGGGAAATAACCAAAGACAGTGTAGAGACCAGTAATGGCACTAATTGTACATATTATTACATTATTATAAATGCCTACTTATTTATGGTTCGCTCCCTAGCATACGGTAGTGACAGGGCCTCTTTATTAAAGATGTGTATGCTTCACTGTATGTTTACCATGGCCTGTATGCTGTCCCTATGTTAGCCATAGTATATATGCTTCATTGTTGCCTGTCACTTTAAGGGCCTTACAACTGTTGTTTACCCCAAAGATGTGAAAATGTCTAGACGGCTGTACTTTTTCCCTCTCTCCTCACCTCAGAATGTATCAATAATAATCTGCCCTACTACTGGCCTTAAGCCAACCTTCTCTTGAGTCGTTAAATACTGACTCCTGAGGATGTTCAGGGCTCTTCTGATTAATACTTACCTGATACATGCAGACTCCTCCAGACGTGTCTCTGGACGCAGGATTCCCTGATGAATTATCCACTGGCTAGTGGGACTTCTAGGCAAGGACTGCTGGACCCCCTTTCTGGTGTGAGAGCCTCAGCCGTCTAGCAGGTACCATCCACGGGTAGACAACAAGCTGGAACTTAGATACCCAAGATTGATCCTTACCTTCCGGGTGATGGTGAAACCGCTGTATATATACGTTCCTGTAGTAAAGCTTGTACATATCCCCTACCTCGTGCCTGGAACTTCCTTCTTTGGGTGTGTGAGCTTGTGGCAGTGTGCTGGACAGAAGACATCCTTCTCAGAATCTGTGTGTGTAAGTGTGCACCACACAAATGGCACCCCAAGACACTACAACAGTAGGAATAAGCCATGAAGAATCAGCAACAAGAAGGTATTACAAGGATGGAAGAATCAAGCCAAGTCTGAAACGTTTTACCTGTAATATGCCTGGCCCAGCGGATTTTACTGCCATAGCAGGAATTTTAGCTTTTTTTTGTTCCTGTACTCATCCATATGGATACCTGCCTGGTTGCATGACCTTCTTTGTATGACCCCTGTTTCTGTTTACTGGACACTTTTTTGCCCTCGACCTCTTGTCAGACCTCAGAACGATATTTAATCAGAATAAATTATTGTTACACTCAACATAAACTCCAGTTTACCTGTTGGTTGTGCACAACTGAATCCATCATGCTTGGTATGGATTGTCATGGATTATTTGCGTCCTTACATTTTTTTGCCTGCATTAATTTGCATGCACTCATGCTGTTAAGAATAATCATCTGTCTGAGAAATAAGATTACTGCAGTATCTTTCTTACCTATTGTTGTTGTTTGTAATTGGCAACCTAGTAGGTCTGCTAAATTCAATAAACATAATTCACTGTTGGTAACATGACTTATGTTTTTCCAGGTTTATGCAAAATTCAACCATGCTAGGACTGAGATCCCAGCTTAAAATACAAAAGATAAGGGAATTTGGCAACTGTGCAATTGCTAAGTTACACGATGTTTTGAAACTAACTGTTTTATGGTTGTTTTTAATAAGGATGGTTGGTAAACCTGACCTGTGTCATGTACAAGATAATTATAAAGAAGAAAGTTCAAGAAGTGCATAATAACAATAACTGACCAAGGACACTAAATGTTTTTAAGGTTTCTGTTTTATGTCTTTGGACAGAAGTAGAAACAAGAAGGGATATAATGAATTGCCAGATTGATGAAGGCTTTCTGTATTAGAAGAGTTTTTAATAAAAAAATTAGCAAATGCAGGATATGTTAAGGAAATATTAACAAACAAAAGTAGCATATTCTAATCATTGGCACTACAGATAGCCATTGAATATTCATTTTTTTCTTAAAAAATGTTGATAAGGCTGTGAGTTCATGACTTATTCCAGAAATGAAAAAAAAGTGTTTGTGGTTACTTACCAAATTCCATTTCCATGTGCCAAGCTTCTTAACTTTATACTGGCGAAAGCAATGATTAAGATTTTGTTTTAAAACTGAACTCTGGCCTTACCTTTAATCTTGAACATTTGTACAGGCGTCTCGCATATACTCATCTTACAGCACACAGTAAGCTTGACAATGCAAAGGAGCTTATTGAATTTCCTGGTCAAACACCATCATCTAACCCCCAGTATACTGTCCCTAGAGCACCCTGATAGCCTTTCCAACCCTCTATGATATTCCTGTAGAACAAACACTCAGTGATGAAAGTGTCTAAAATAGACTATGTAACAAAAATGGAAAGGTTTTCTTTGAAACAAACACTACATTGCTGGGCAGCATTTAGACAGACAATTCTCAGGCTGCTCACAGTCTGCAGATGCCTGGAAAATGCCCAACCTCCCCTGTCTTCAAAAACACTTCCATGTAATCCAGAAAAGCAGCGGGAGAACACCACTGTCGTGCCTTCCTAGCTTTTCAGGCGTCTGGTAAGGCGTGCCTGTGTGAATGGTCCCTAAATGAGTGTAAAAGAGAGTGGAGGGATCAAAGAAGGCAAAATATTAGCAGCTTCAGATACAATACATTTTACAGGTTTTGTGTGGGTGAAGTGGTTAAGGGGCTGACTTATTTGAGCCTGTCAGGGGAGGGACCCTGGGGAATACATGACTCAGGACAACAGGAGCTGTGATACCTCTACCGACTTTGGCGTGCTTTCCTTCCTTCTCAGCCCTGGCTGGCAGCCATCTTGGGCGAGGAAACTTGAACAGGGCCACAGTGGGAGGACAGCACCTTTACCTGACAGGCGATCAGTGGGTTCCGAGCTTAACAAAGATCCGTTATGATCAGTGTAACCATGGCACAGTACTTAATAAAGCAATGTCGACAAACTAGTTGCTGATGAACTGGGAGCTACTTTACTAGACAGAAGGATATATACACTTGCAGCACTACCTCGGGTCCCAGAGGTAGGATTAAAGCTTGAAATAGCTCAACAGTTACAGAAGAGTCCTAAAACAGCTGCAGCCCAATCCCTGAAGGTGTCCTTAATCCAAAGAGGGATGTTGGTTTCCCGGGGCGGTGAAAGGATGAAGGGTAGCGTCCAATAACTACCCTCGCCCTTTGGGGACACAGGTTACTCACATATTCAGCCAAAAGGTCCTGCCCACCCCAAGACCTTTAGACCTGTCCCATGGGGGTTCTAGCAGCAGAGCCCCGCAGAAGCTGGCAGGCTGTGTCACTTCCAGGGGCTACTTAGTCCCTCTTTTCCCCTTTTTTTAGACTATACTCCCCTTTGGAAAAGACACCTCCCCTGGGATGGGCTGACACATATAGTAACACACAAAAATAGATTAACTATTTTATGGCCATTTTCCACTACAGGGAGTGCAGAATTATTAGGCAAGTGGTATTTTTGAGGAATAATTTTATTACAACAACCATGTTCTCATGAACCCCAACAAACTCATTATTATCAAAGCTGAATATTTTTGGAAGTAGTTTTAGTTTGCTTTTTTAGTTTTAGATCTATTTTAGGAGAGGGAGGGGGATATACTGGTGCGCAGGTGACTATTACTGTGGCATAATTATTAGGCACTACAAACAACAATTTTATAGACCCATTCAATTTCCTTCAATTATTTTATTTTTAACGCAGTGAAACCAATTAATAACATCTCTCAACATCACAAATAATACATTTCTGACATCCAAAAACAAAACAAAACAAATCATTGAACCAATATAGCCAACCTTTCTTTGCAAGGCACTCAAAGCCTGCCTTCCTGGATTCTGTCATGATGTTTCGCTCTGTTCACCATCAACATGCGTCAGCAGCAACCACAGCCTCCAGATCCGTTCAGGAGGTGTACTGTTTTTTCCCCTCCTTGTAAATCACACATTGATGATGGACCACAGGGTTCTCATGGGTTCAGATCAGGTGAACACGGAGGCCATGTCATTAGTTTTTCTTCTTTTATACCCTTCTTGCCACCCGTTGTGGGCAGATCCTTGGACGCGTTGTGATTAGCAATTGTCCTGCAATGAAATCATTTTTTTCTTGAAGGATGCAGACTATCTTCCTGTGACCACTGCTGAAGAAGTGTCTTCCAGAAACTGGCAGTAGGACTGGGCGTTGAGCGTGACTCCAATCCTCAGCCCGAAAAGGCCCCACAAGCTCATCTTTGATGATACCAGCCAAAACCCGTACTCACCTCCACCTTGCCTGGGTCTGAGTCGGACTGGAGCTCCTCTGCCCTTTACCAATCAGCCACGTGCCCATCCATCTGGCCCATCACGACTCTCAATTTCATCAGTCCATAAACCTTGAAATTTCAGTCCTTGAGATATTTCTTGCCCAGTCTTGACGTTTCAGCTTGTGTGTCTTGTTTCAGTTTGTGGTCGTCTTTTCAGCTTTCTGTCTCTGGTATTTTCACACCTTGTGCTTTTGGGCACTCCAGTGATGTTGCAGCTCTGGACTATGGCAAAACTGGTGGCAAGTGGTGCATCTTGGCAGCTGGAACGCTTGACTTTTCTTCAGTTCATGGGCAGTTATTTTGACCGTTGTTGTTCCACACGCTTCTTTCGACCCTGTTGACTAGTTGAATGAAACCTGATGTTCGATGATCACGCTTCAGAAGCTTTGCAATTTAGAGTGCTGCTCCCTCTGCAAGATATCTCATATTTTTGACTTTTCTACGCCTGTCAAGTCCTTCTTTTGACCCATTTTGCAAAGGAAAGATGAAGTTGCCTAATATTTGCACACCCTAATATAGGGTGTTGGATGTCTTAGACCACACCCCTTCTCATTACAGAGATGCACATCACACCTAATATGCTTAATCGAGCCTACTACAGTCTGGAGTAAGAAACGCATAAGAGGATGATGTGGTCAAAATACTCATTTGCCTAATAATTCTGCACTCCATTGCCAATGCCAATGTAACCATTTAGGTGCTTGTTTTTGAATTGAGGCATTTGTGGAACATCTTGCAGGAGATCAAGTTGTTTCACTCATTGCGTACAGGTAACTGGTAAACAGATACAACTTGGCAACTCTTGATTCCCTTCACATCTGCATATCCATTGTGCCACTAATTGGAGCTTTGCATATAGCAAGTGTTTTATCTAGGGCAAAATTAGAAAAACATGGTGTTTTTTGTGATTTATCAGCTTCCATTGTTCATATACCCTAAAAGAGATAACATACCTTTTATATGGCAATAAGTAGTGAAAATAGCTTATTAGTTTGGGTTCGAAGGGTAACTAATTGGCAAGTTTTGGATTTGGGATTGTCCATATGGTAGTCATATAGTTGTATATAATAGAATTTTTTTTATGTACATTGTAAGTAAGTTTCTTTAATGTGTGTATTATATTTATTAATTAATATTATTTTTGTAAACCCATTATGTGGATATTTAATTAAAAATATGTGCATCATTATAATAAATATAAACTATATTAAAATATTAGCATTATATGAATATATTTCATATACTAATAAATTACCTACAACATTTCTTCAGAAAGTTTTTAGTTAGAAGGACTCAGATGTTTCTGCTGAAATAATCATATGTGGCATTTGAAATGCATTCCAAGATAACTGAATGGGTGCATTCAGTTATCTTGGAAATTCTAAAACCTGACCTTCTGTATCATTTTGTACAAATTCTTATCACAGAGACTTGGGATGCCTCAAGTGCTACATAGATGAAAACTGCATGTACAGGCTTGATATAAGTGTTCAATAGAAGATGTAAAAGAAGTCCTCAAATTCCATAGAGACCATGTTGTAATAGCATAATGCTTTGCAGTTTAATATTCACATACATTTCCTTTGTTGATGTTTATGATTTGCAGTCTATGGCATGGTCCAAAAGAAGAGTCAACCCCATCCAAATCAGTTTTAACATTAAAGCTAAACCATTGAATCTATTTGAGAATCATTTGAGGGTGTGATAGTTTGTTTAAAGTGGACCTATGCATAGTCACTTTTTATGATTAGCACCACAAGTGGCAATAATAGGGCAGAATGTGGCTTAAAAATTAAGCTACATTAAAAATTTATCTACAGAAGCCTAGCAGATAAATATGGAATCTCTTAAATGACTGTGGATACCTATAACACATTGTATAATGGTAAACGGCCTTTATGAATGTAGCCAAACAATCTTATCCAGCACACTTTCGGTGTCATTTTAATAGGATGGGTGGTAGCATGAATTTCTTTTGTTTGTTACTTGTAAATGTTTATTTATCTTAAACTTACAAAAAATAACAGAGTAACAAAACTATAAATATGACAAAATTAGATAATATCTAAATGATATGTGTGGAACATAATACCACCAATAATAACACCAATACAACATTCACCTTACAAAATTTAAGCAATTTTATTGGTGACCGGATCCAATAAATTAAATTGGACAATCAATCCCCTAAAACTAATACCCTCCCACTGCCTAACAGCAAATATTCATCAATAACAAAAAAATCAGTAATCAATATATATATACCATATTTTTCGGACCATAACACACACTTTTTGGAGGCAAAAAGTGCCTGCGTCTTATGGTCCGAATGCGCGACCCCTGCAGCCACTCGGCCGCCGGTGTTCGCACCTTTGCTTCCCACCAGCTCTCCCGGTACGGAGATTTGCCGGGGAGCTGGAGGAGCTGTTAGTTGAGACATGTCGGCCGGTGTCCGGATCTCCCATCTGTACTGTATAATTACCTATGCCAGCAGAGCTCAGAGCTCTGCTGCCATAGGCAATGAAGAGAAAGATAGATGAACTGGCATCTTTCCCTCTCTTCATCCGTGGAAACTGCAATCACTCTGCAGCTCCCATGGATACTGTAACAGAAACATTGGCAGAGGAGAGCAGAGACTGAGAGGAGAAGACTCTGCAGAGGTCTGCCCCCCATCCTGCTAATCAATGTGTAGAATGATGTGTGCTGAGAGTGTACTGCTGCAAGTGACATCTACTGGCTGAATTGAATATTGCATTTATTGAATTCATTGCATTAACCCAATTGATGTGAAAACATATTAAATCTTTTTTTTCTGGTTTTCCTGCCCTAAAAACTGGGTGCGTTTTATGGTCCGGTGCGTCTTATAGTTCAAAAAATGTAGTATATATATATGGTATGCAATCATCTTCCTTATCAACTCAATACAATCTTTAACTATATACCCTTAATGATTTTTTTTCGATTCAAATTAGAGGTGGGGAATTTGAATCTGTCCGCGAACGGGCGGACAGCGGACTTTTTTAAAAGTCCGCTCCGTCCATTCACGGACGGACACGGCCGAAGTTTGGCCATCACTACTTGTGACTACATAATTAAGAAATGCCAGTACAATTATGAGCTTGCAGCTCCCTTCCTTCCTTTTCTTAGCATGTTCCTTACTAACAGATGTGCATGCAGTGGAGCTTGATTGGCTTTGAGTGCTAGCCCTCCTTTTCTGGCTATTGTCTACATTGACAAAATTTCCAAAAGGATGATATTTTGGTAAACTTTAGGGTAAGAAATTATTTAATGATTTGGGGTTTTAAATAACTAAAATACGTTTTAATTTCTCCTTTAAGAGCAACATCATAATATTACTACCCTCTCTAAAAGTGTTCAGTGAATTTTGCTGTTAGATAATTCTCTTTCCGAGTGAAATACATTAACCCTTTCAGCGATGGTTGATCATACTTATTGTAGAGGAAGATCTTATTCCTACTGATCCACAGGATTACAGCCCTGAATCCAACAGGAATGTGATCAGACAACAAGCCTGGAGGTCCTTTTAATGTTCAGCATTGTAGATGAAATTTGATTTGCCAGTTATGTATATTTTTCTGTATTTTATTAACAGTTATTGGTATTAGTGTAAAGTATTACATTTTATTTTGTAGAATGTAACAGAATGCAGCAGAAGAAAAAAGCTTTGTAAGCTTACAATTAAAAGATAGGACTGAGATTCATCCATGAGAAATATTTTCATTGTAAAACTGCCCTGTTTCCATTGTGAAGAATGTTGCGTGCTAGATTGAGAAGATCTGCAAGCTATTATATTTGGTTCACCATGTATGTTTTTTCATACAAAAGTTCACCCCACCCACCCCCAAAAAACGTACCCTGTTTTCTGTCCAGCACTAATGGGACTTAGGCTGTAGAGTAAAGTCCCATCTCTCTTATCATGAATTAAAGGCTTGACTGGTTTTGAATAGTCAGACATCAACTTTCTGGATGTACTGTTTGGTGAACAGCAGACTCGGCTCCAATGAAAGCACATTCTTTAAAGAGCTAGGTAATGGCTCTGAGCTTTGTTCAGTGCTGTTATAGGACTCATTGGCTTATGGTGAAGGCTTAGGAATGCTAATGACACACAGCTAAGTTGGCCTTGTGCTACATGTTGCAGGTTCATGTGTCCAAGAGGCACAAGTATAAGGGGAACAGTTCTCACTTCAGAAACTCATCTTATAAGTATATAGTTCATATTGTTAACCCAGTGCGTCTACAAATAAACCCACATACAGATTAATTCACTGCACTTAATGAATCTTATACTTGAAATGTGGTGTTTTGTGTTAGAAATATCTCTACAACATTTTAGTTTAATACTATACATAGACCCAAATCCTTACTGGGTGAAGTGTGGAAGTATTAGACTCTGATTCAAGCTTTTTTCTATGTCCCCTATGGTAAGTTCTATCATTTGCCTTGGTGACCACTGTAAGTAGGACATAATATTAAGGTAAATTCATTTTTTGATGTTGCCAAAACATGATTAGCTCAGGGTTTATTGTTCCACTACCAACTAATTGGGGATTTCTATTGCCTAGGGAGATATTCTGTATATTGGGAATACCCCCCAATGGTAGTTACAAGTATATAATATCTGATATTTCAGTATTCCCTACTACCGTGAAAAAAAGACAGAGTCTAATACAAATGTTTGCTCCCAAAGATGCCCTACGTCTTATTTTCAGGGGTTGTCCATGAAGAGGAATACGGCACTGGGGTATCAGGGTGGGGAGATCACTTTAAATGACACAGGGGAGATGAGAGGGGAGATCAAAATGGCACAGGAGACTCAGATTTACATCAGATTGCACATCATGTTCCTCACATGCAACATTCCTTGATATAACACCTAAACCTGGAAAATCTTCTTGTTTACATAACTGTTACAGTTTCAATAGACTCAAGCCACCAGGATTGTAGGCTATTCCCCTACATGTAAAAAATGTAAAAATCAATGTTCAATAGAAAAGTATAAATGAGTAGTATTTGCCAGTAAATGGAAAAATCTGCCATTCTACAGATGTGAAAAGCTGCCATCCTACATATGCCTGTGTTGTCAATTGTCAGATCCAACCAATGTCACCTTGAGGGTACCCATAATCTTAGCTCTGTGCATGTTTTATCTGATAGAAACTGGAACCTGATTACCTGGTGCCAGATGGGTGCAGTGGGATACATGTTCTCTAAAGCAACCAATGTTTTTGCTTAGTATAGACATGGAACAGAATCAATAATATTTTATTGGTTACTAAAAGTTGCCCAACATATCCCACTGTCATTATAAATATGTCTGCAGTATAACTCTTTTTTATATTACTCTATTAGGTATCACTAAGCATTTTAGGTGACAATTGTGATATCACATTGGTCTGACAAATCAGAGATTGTATGTTAGCTAAAAGACAGATAACGCCATCATGTGGTAACAATATAGAAAAAATAGCTGAAACTAGGAAATAGTTTGTACCTAATATGTAGTACTTTTCACCTTACTGAATGCTAGAATATTTCCTTTTGACTTATCTCCCTGCATTATACTTGACTTATCTGACTTATCTCCCTGCATTATACTTGACTTATCTGACTTATCTCCCTGCAATATACTTCTGTTGAAGGTTGCCAAAGGCCTATTGTACTTGCTGGAAGTTTCAGCTGGATAAGAAGTATAGGTTTTTCTAGGGTCTGATAAATGGCAATAGTGAAAGTAGCCAAAGACGGGTTGATTCTTTTGCGATCGTCTCTTGCTTCGATCGGAACATGCGGTCGAATAATCAAAGATCGATCGCATAGCTTTTAAATTGCCCACCACTTTAGTTTAGTAAGTTAGTTTTCAATCTCTGCCCAGAAAGGATCACAGGCTCCCAGAAAAAGGTTGTTTTCTCTAATTCATCTGATCGGAAATGATGTCAGGGTGTGTTTGAAGTGCTTGTATATACTTCACAAATCCGATTGAACAGGAATCAATTGAGGGTCACCACTAACAATACATCCAAGACGCCAAGCAATCTTCCAAAAAGGAACCAACATGTCTCATCACCTTATGTTTTTTTTATCAATCATTCCGGGTGGGCGGGAAACGATTCACGATTGATCAATCTCACAATAGATTGTTGTGGTTGATTGAACTGAAAATTCGGCAGGTATATGTCTAGTGTTAATTGTTTCTATATAAGGTGCTCATTAGGAGAATGCCTTTGCTGGTCGGATCTGATACAAGCTGGATGTTGGTAGCAGTATAGTATTATAACTTACCAATTGCTTCACTAGATAGACAGTTCAACTGCCTATTATAGGGTACAGATATCCAGTTGAAAAGGAAAGGGTGTGTATGTATTTAATAAGTATTTCAGTGACTTAAATTGGCCTTTGAGAGATAAACATTATGAAGACAATGGAAAAAACAAGATCTGTCCAATATTTAAACTAATAGAATAGTTCCAGAACTGTGAAAATCAGTCATTTTTACTACCCCCACACTTTTCTGTGGGGGACAGGATGATTATTAAACGTTACCACTTTTGGTAAAGTGTAATGAAGTTGATCAATTGTGTTTCCAGTGGACTCTTTGCAAAGGGCCTCTCTTCATTTAAACACGACCTACAGCCAGCTACGTACAGTAACTACATAAACTTTGTAGGATTTACTGATCATATTCTACCATATACATGAAGATACACCTAAAGAACAAAACTGTTCTTTGGTTCACTATAGATAAATGTTTACATAAACCATAAGCTCTTCAGTTTATAACATAGCTAAACTTTTCGAGAAGAGACACTAAGTAGACCTCTTCACTAATATAAATACTCATGTATTAAAAGATCGCATGACCAGAATAGTGAAAGGGACTTGCAATATATAGTTTCATGGTTGTTTTATGTAATTACATGAAGGTTCATATATCTTGTGGTTTATACAGTTACTTAAAATAGTGTATTTTTTATCTTCTTCTAAACTGCAGTTGCAGTCTGCTAAATGTAAGCCAGTCATTGGTACTATGAGCTGCTTGTTAAGAGACATGTGTTAAGAAACATATGTAGGATCTCCTTTATGGTTGCTAGTTTTCAATTCAATATACGTATTAAAATTCCTGATCTTCAAGGTTTTTCTGGGTCAGTGAAATTAACACGAAAGCCATTCATTGTATTCATTAATGGCAAACTAACAAACCTTGCTCATGTATGTGTATTACGGAGCACTACAATAGACAGTATGGCACGGCCATGTGATGTTGTGTTCTGTCTCTGTGCAATTGGGAAGTAGTGATGGCCGAACAAAAAGTCCGCCATCCGCCTGTTCGCGGAGAACTTCAAATTCCCCGCCTGTTGGCAGGGATTTTGAATGGGAACTATACTGGAAATTAAGCTTTGACGTCACTTCCAGTTCCTGCATAGTCATGCATAGTTCCTGTTCCAAAACCGGAAGTGACGTTTGTCGGATGTCACACCCAGCCCATGCCCAGTATAACACTGGAGATCGGGTGTCTCTACCCGGTCTCTTGTGAAAATAATTCTTTCTTTGGCTGGACCAGGCGCAGAAAGGTCTGGCCAGAGGAACAATCATACTGTTCACGGGGGAGAAGAAAAGTGAACATACAATGTTTGCACCAAACTATCTGCCCAGCGGACAGTTCAGCCATCACTATTGGGAAGATTGATTTCCATAGAAAATGGAAGTACATGGTGGAAGGTTGTTAAATATTTGTTGTTAAAGAATTTCAATAACATTTGTACAATAAAGAATTTCCATTGGTCTTAAACAGTTGCAATCAAACATTATACATCAGGTGACAAAAAAGGGTAAATACACCAAAGGGAACCATATAATCCACACCTACTTAACCTATCATTGATGATTTCATCCCCTTTTAGTCACGAACGCCCAACGTACCAAAGACAAAGAATGAACAAAAAAAGTGAATAAACAATACAGAAAAACATAAGTAAAGAGAATATATGAAAAAATGTAAAAGATTAAATAAAGGTTGCACCTAAAACAAACAATCTTATACCATGGGCAGCATGTCTTTATTGAAGTCCAGTAATTAGTGGGTAATATAGGGATCCCATACTTTCTTATTGTACTGTAGTTTTTGCTGAGGATGAGTAGATGAGGTTTAAGCAAATGGATGGAAGACTGCTGAGTAGTGATGGCCGATGTCTGCCTGTTCGCGTGGAAATTTAAATTCCCCACCTACTGGCGGAAAATTTTAATCGAAGCTCTATTGGAAGTGCTTTGTCATTTCCTGCCTGTGCCTGATAAAGCACTAAAGATTGGGTGTCTCTACCCGGTCTCTAGTGAAAATAATTCTTCCTCCGGTCAGACCAGGCACGGAAAGATCTGGCCAGAAGAAAAATTAAAGTCTTCTTCGCGCCGGTGAATGGGGCGGGTCGCACATACAGTGTTCGCCCCAAACTCTCCGCACGGGACAGTTCGGCCATCACTACTGCTGAGTGCCTGAGACCAGCTAAAGAAGTAAAACAAAAATGTAAAACTTAAGTTTATATAATCCCAAGTTTTAAAGTTAAACGATAAAAGTTTAATCAGTTTAAAATAGTAACAGAACCAGTTCCCTCATATAGGTCCCTGCTGTATAGGGCCTCTTTCACTTATAATAACATTTGAAAGAAGTCTCAGACATCTTACACTAAACAGATTTAAATAGCATTGGGAAATGACAGTAAAGAATTGAAGTATAAACCACAGTAGATTCTATGACTTATTCGCTGGTTATAGTAGCTGAGCAGCTTCCTATCCTGAGAACTGCCATGGAGGTCCCCAGGAGGGACAAGTGAACCCAGGACAATGTTCTAGAGAACCACAAAGACACACAGAATTTTCTGAACACAGAATTATGTTTAAAAAAAATACAATCTCTTAGTAAATTAGCTTTTCTATACATCTTGTTTTTTTTATGGGGAAGAGCAAACCCTCAACCAAAGTTTAATTGTATGCTGTGTCCTTATTGTACAGGTTCTTAATATTTATCTTCCAAGGTAGAATGTGCAGCCAAATCCTACATTTTGGAATTGCGAGAAAAGAAAGAAGTTAAAGAGGAAAAATCTAATATTAAAACTATCTGAAATACATAGTTACAACATTATGGGGAGATTTTCTCTTTATGGTGTACCTTTAGAACAAAAAGTGAAGGTGAAATCTACCTAGTCTTCCTTACTACAGTTGTGCTCATAAGTTTACACACCCTGGCAGAATTTGAGATTTCTTAACCATTTTGCAGAGAATATAAATGATAACACAAAACCTTTTGGTTAGTGGTTGGCTGGAGGCATTTATTGTCAAACAACTGTGTTTTATCAAACAACTTCTTTTTATCACAATACATAATAATGTGTTTTATAATAATAATAATAATAATAATTTAACACACCCTAGGGATTTGGCCTGATAACATGCCCACAAGTTGACACAAAATGGTTAAAATTGCTATTACAGGTAACCATCTTAACCTATGATTTGTTTTCTTGTAATTAGTTAATGTGTGTATTAAAGGTCTATTTTCTAGACTCCTGACATATCCTTGCATCTTTCATCCAGTGCTGCACTAATGTTTTTTTAATTTTAAGTCATGGGGAAAGCAAAATGAATTGTGTAAGGATCAGTGGGCAAATGTTGTTGAACTTTATAAAACAAGAAATGGTTATAAGAAAATAGCAAAGGAATTAACAACCAGCAGTGTTCAAACTCTAATTTCGAAATTGAATTGAATTGAAAATTAGGGGTTCTTTTGAAACCAAACCACGGTCAGGAAGAACAACTAGATTTTTAGCCACAACTGGCAGAAAAATAGTTGGTGATGCAAGGAAAACCTCACAAATAACTTTAGGTGAAGTACTGGACTCCCTAAAAACATGTGGTGTGGCTGTATCAAGATGCAGAATAAAGAGGCTCTAAAAGAAAGATATATGGTCAACTTGGCAGAAGAAAATGATTACTAAGCAAATACCACAAATGATCCCACTTATAATATGCCAAACAGAGACAAGACTCCAACCTTCAGGCACAAAGTCCTTTGGAGTGATGAGAGTAAAGTTTAACTTTAACTGCAACTATAAATGCTACAAATTGGAGAGGAGACAAGGCCTGTGATAAAAGGTACACAATTCCTACTGTAAAACATGGTGGTGGAATGTGACGTGTGAGCTACAAAGGCACAGGGAATTTGGTCAGAATGAATGGCAATTCCAACAATAATCCAAAACAGTAGTCCAAACTCCTGTCATTGGCGTCACCAAATAAAGTGAAGGTTCTGGAGTGGCAATTTCAGTCTCCTGACCTCAATATTATTAGGCCATTTGGATAGACCTGAAATGAGCAAATTCATGCAGGATACCCCAAGGATTTACAGGATTTACAGGCTTTTTGCCAGGAAGAATGGGCAGCTTTACATCTGAGAAAATAAAGAGCCTCATCCACAACTACCACAAAATACTTCAAGCTGTCATTGATATTAGGGGGGAAATACACAGTATTAAGAGCTGGATTATGTAAAATTTTCATCACAATCATTAGGGTAGTTTGTGTTGTGATTATATTATAAAAAGAGTAAACGCAGTTGTTTGACAATAAATGGCTTCAGCCAAGCACCAACCATGAGTGACAGAAACGTTGTTGTGTTATCATTTATATTCTCTGAAAAAGGGTTGAGAAATCAAAAATTCGACTAGGGTATGAGCACAGTTGTATATACAAATAAAATCAAAAACTGTTTTATCTAGTAGATAAAGCTTTGCTTCAATATTCAGAAAAGCTACTTTTCTTCCTAACCTGCCTGCAACCCCTTTATAAAATGTTCTCAATACAATTGCTGTTGATACAACATCCTAAAGCAGAACTATCAGCCAGGCACCTGTGTTGGCAGTTAGTTCTGAGGCAGTGTTGTATCTGTGATTGCAAAACAGTCAGCATGGTTCCTGATCATTTGATCCCTATTATAGTCATAGTGGTCACGCAACTTTTTATAAATGAGCCAACATCGTCCAGATGAACTTTCTTTGTGCCTTGCACATATAGAGGCACTGCGGAGAAAGTAAGCAGCCAACAACTGTTAAAGAAAGAAACTGCCAATAAAAAAACAAAATAACAAAAAATTATTGTAAAAAGGTTATATAATTATAATAAGGTGTTATTCAATGTTTTGTGTTATTCAATGTGTTGTTGACAGCTTTAAATTAAAAACAAATGTATGGAAAAAAAGGACAGCAGTATACCAATTTAAAGCTTTATGATCATTTGGAAACACTGCTGTATACCACACCTTGTGAAGACCTACCTCGTGTTTAGGTTTGCAGGTTGGTTTTATTGGGGGATGGGCTACACATCAGCTGGTATTACTTCCTACATGCTTAAGCCTGGCATATAGTAGTAACAGATCAAAGCAATTGGATTTGCTGTGTTTCTCTAGAGGTTTTGGTTCTTTCTGAATTCAGAATGACTCTTACAACATTCTCCCAACCAATAAGATGTTGCTCCAATCAATCTCAAATCAGGTGACTTAAAAACTTCTTCAGGAGAAACAAGTCTAGTTGCTTTTACTGATAACTACAGATGTACCGTGGTTCATGACCTGGATATTAAAGATGGTCGAATTTTTCGACTTGCTAAATTTGTGAGCTGATTGCAAAGCCTCTGAAAATGGTATCATCACCAAAATTGCTGGATATGTAGGGAAGGGTTGTGGAAACATTTGAAAATAAAAAGGTTTTGCTCTAGCACATGTAGTTTTTGCATAAATTAAGTTCAAAATCAAACCCAAAATTCAGATTTTCAAAATTTTGACTTGACTTTAAGCTTAATTTGTTAAAAACTATTTGTGTTAGAGACATACTTTTTTGTAGTATACTCCCAACCCTTCTCTACATCTCCAGCAGGTTTGGTGATGATACCATGTTGGAATTAACTCGAAATCATCAAAATGGTCGAAATTTGGAAAACAAATTCAACCATCGCTACCATGACAACATCAGGACCTGGTGTCATGACAATAAAAACACTTCTGATATTAGGAGATAGAGAGGGATTCTGTGCTTCTGGGGATGCCCTGAGCTCAAAGGAAGTTGGTTAAATTATGCTGCTTTTCTGGACTGAAGCTTAATCATGAATGTTATAACGTGGGTAGCTCTGTATGGCCCCTACATGCCTCTATCCACTCCCAATAATGTGTAGGCATGCTCCTGATAAGATGGCTGAGATATGTTCTAAGATTATTTTCTCTTAGACCTAGGCCAAGTAGCCAGCCTTGGCCAATATGTGTTGCTACTTAGTGGTATCAGATCCATCAGTACATGCCCTAAAAGTCTATTGGAGCAAATGCAAAGGCCTGTGGGCACCAGCACAATGTGGCAATGTGTTAATTTCAGTAAGGCTTTATTGTTTTTCATGTGGAGTGTGTGCCTTTTC
>CM070034.1:37715083-37725846 GCA_036250615.1 Ptychadena robeensis | reverse complement strand
TCTTTGACCCACTGCCATACTGATTATTGATGGTGTTGCATGAAGTATAACGTTCATTTGAGAGTCTGCAGACTCTTTTAAGACTTTTTTTTAGCTGTGTATATTTGTAATGTATAGGTTTTACTATGCCTCCCTGGCTGCATTCATAGCAGGACTTATTTATTGAAATAATGTTCCTAGATCATTATTTTTACTACAACAAGGAAGACAACAGTCCTTGGGAACCTACTCGGACAAGTAGAAGTTGTACAAGAGCATTTAAAAGGATGGTATAATTAAACTACAAATTACATAAACTGATCCAAGACATGTCCTAAGGTCTCATACCTCATGGTATATACACCATTACTTAATGCATCCCATTATTAAAAGAAAACATAGTTCAAACGATTCATTTCCAATATTTAATGCATAGAAAGAAAATCATTCTATACATTCCTAAGGGATCAGCTATGCATTTATTTTGGACATCTGGCTAGCCTCATGTAAGCTGTGCTTTGTATTGTTCTGATACCTGTATGTTATTTTTTGGATTTAAAATGCAGCCAGCAGTTTCTTATTCATCCCATGCAAACAAGGAATCTTGGGTGGGGGCTGGTACAATGTGTTAAATAACACTCTCAGGAAACTAGAGGCACCACCAAGTTGCTGAGGTCTCTGAAGATCACATGATACTGCTGAAGGCTACAAATGTCTTATGACAGAAGGCGCCTGGTCAATCAATGATCACTACTCCAACACACCCATCAAGCCACACTCCTCCTTTAATACACCAATCAGATACTGCTTGTGTGACACACCTCTCATTCACATTCTATGCCTTGAACCTTTAATCAAAGCCAGAAGGGAAACATGTTAACTCTAAGCTATGAGCCTAACAGCTGTCCAGAGGTGACAGGTCAAAGCCAGAGCAGAGGAAGGCAGCTGTGTTTACTATCAGTAAAATATCCGGCCTCGTGTTTAGCTATGATTCTTAGCTGCCACAATACTCTATGATTAGGTAGACTATATGTGCTATCACATTCAGGAATGATTTACACTTGTTAATGATTTATAGGAAAACAGGGACGGTTTACTGGAAATGTTGGGCCTCTATCCCTTAGGTTATGCTGGGGCCTTTTTCACATTATTAGCATGCCCCTAGGCTACACGTGCTTAGCTTACATAATATTGACATGTATAGCTAAAGATCTTTAGTTAAAAACACTGCCACTTAAAAGGAGAAGATAAACTACAAGTGCAGAAATTTTCTGAAACTGATGCTTGGTTACCCTTTGGCACCTTACAGATTACCGTTAACTAGTGAGCTTGCCTTTTATAGTGGTTAGCTAAGAGGGATTTGTAGCATCTGGGCTATCAAAAGTATGTTGCAAGGTTTTTTGGTTATTGAGGGTTTGTAAGGACAAATACAGACAACTGCAAGATCTTTAGTAGAGGATCCCCTTACTTCATTGGCAGATCCTTTTCTTTGCTCTAGTAAAATGTCAACATTAGAAGTGTCTGATGTTCTATAACACAAAGGATTTGAAGTAATAAAGATGTAAAGGAAGCAATGAAGTCTATATTTATGAAGCACATGGCTGAATAAAACAAGTCATGTCACACCTGATTTTACTCGCATGTCTTCAGATGATGGATACAAATACTTGTTGCTACTTCAACAATGTAGGGTTCGTTTACCAAATCTAGCTGAGGGAAACTTCTTATAAAGTTCCCACTGCATGTTTAATCACTACACATAAAACATAAAGGAATGTCTCTTCTGCCAGCACAAAAAGTGAATTTAGGACAGTGTTATACTAGTTAAAAACAGCTGTCTGTCATCTCTATAAATAAAAAGTATTTTAGAATAGTATTTCAAAATTTTGACATATTCATGTTTAACAGCTGCAATAAACCCCAAAGGTTTTCAAGATGTCTCAGCGCGTTAACCATTGACTTTAATGTTACTGTTTTCAGCTATAAGATAAAATGAAACAGCCTTAAATGACATAAGGCTTGTTAACAGACAAGTGCAGATGTTTCATGAGTGTTACAGGGTGTCTGCCATTTTTTATATAGTCCTGGCAAGTAAGCAACATTGCATTATTGTATATTCATGGTGTGCTTGCATAAGGTACACTAGTAAGCCCCCCATACACCTTAAGATCGATCCATACAATCTCTATTAGATCTACTAACAACTGTGTAGTGCCGGGTCCTCCCTGATAGAATACATAGTGATTGGAAGTATTAGAAAGGTCCTCATATTACATGGAAAAATATTTGATTGTACAGAAATTGTAGGGAAAGATTGTAAGGTGTATGGGGGGGGGGGGGCAGTATGCATCAAGTGAATGTGCTAAGCCTAGAATAGTTTCCTTTCCATTTGAGATGGTCAAATTTTTCGACTTGCTAACTTTGTGAGCTGATTGCAAAGCCTCTGAAAATTGTATCATCACCAAAATTGCTGAAGATGAAGAGAAGGGTTGCGGGAAAATTTGAAAAAAAAGTGTTGCTCTAGAACATGTAGTTTTTGCATAAATCAAATTCAAGACAAAGTCGAAATTCTGATTTTCAAAATTTTGATTTGAACTTAATTTGTGCAAAGACTAGTAGTGTATCCCCAACCCTTCTCTACATCTCCAGAAAGTTTGGTGATGATAACTTGAAATCATAAAAATGGTCGAATTTTTTAATATAATTCGACCATCTCTACTTTCCATGAGATGCTTCACATTTGTAATTTGCACAGCCTTATGCTCTTGGAACATGTAACAGAAACAAAAAAATATTGTCTTAGTGGCATTGTAACAGGGCCAGAAAGTTATGTAAAATAAACATTTCACCAGAGCAGTAACAGCAAGGAAGCTTTTTCTATAGGAACACTTCTAGTGAGGGGATTTCCTGTATGTCAGAGAGGTTTACTCTTACTTCCCAATAAACCACTGAGATGAGGAAAAAAGATACTGGCAGAAGGATAACTACATTGCTACCTATTATGCTTATTTGGGCCCCTAGATATAGACATCACATTACATGACAAGATACCTCAACACCTATTCCAGTTGTTATGATCTTCCAACTTATTAGAGTGCAAATACAGCCAATGTACCATTACCCCAACTTGGTTGAATATGGTTCCTTTTTTTCTTGTTTTTAGTTTTGTCTAGCTGACTAAGTTACTGTATTTTGCAGGCTCAGATGCACTGCAATATACGCCGCACCCCTATATACAGCTGTACTCAGAGGGGCATGCTTTTCCAGCCACGTGCAGCTGACACAAACGCGAGGTGTATGTGTCAGCCACTGGGGGCCACCGGCAAAGAGCAGAAGATAAGCGGGCGAAGAAGCTGAAATGCCAGACCCAACAGCAGAGTGTGAGGTAGACAGTTTGAACCCAACTCACATACATGCCCACAGGCAGCCCTCCCATTTGACTCTGCCGCTGTATGTGAGTTGGGCTCAAGCAGTAAGCACAGAGCCGGAGGAAAGATCTGCCCACGACCAGATTTTTTGTATGCACAGCAACTGTAACATACAGAGGCAGAGGCAGCTCTCTCATCTTGCTCTGCCACTTCATTGTTTATATCAGATGGACTCTGCTGACATAAACAATGCACTACAGATGTAAGATTCATCTTTGGGCAGATCATGTATCTTACAGCTCCTCCACCTCCCTGGCTAGGCTTATGCTGGGAGAGCAAAGACGCCCGTGGGTAGCGAAGTGGCAGAAGATGGACGGGTGATGTTCGGCTACAGATTGGTCACATCTTCGCACCATCATTTGCAGACACTGTAACCCCCCCCCCCTCCCCCCACAAATCTTGTGGTGTGAAAAATAAGATATTTTTCTACTCAAAATTTTTACTTAATTCTCTTTAGACTCAATTAACCTCCCCCAGTTCGTTCATATTTTGCCTGCAAAACAAACTCTGCCCGAATGGGATCGTCAAAACTTTCCTGTGCTTCTGAAAGCTGTGGCAATTCTCTATTCAGTCTCAGCCACTGACTGGCTGACTGAATCCGGGACCGCCCCTTCTATGTTATTGGTCATGCTGAAAGGACGTGGGGTTGGGGGACCATGCCATAGACCTCCATGGTAATGGAGGGGCATTGGTTTTCCAGCCTACGTCTCTGGTGTCAATGATGTGTAGAGGGGAGAGCAGAAAATTCAAGCAGATTCGTGGACTATGCTGCGATCGCCCATAACTCGCTGTTTTTAATGCTACAGGCTGAGCGCTAGGGAGGTTAAGACTAAAACTACGCGTGCTAGAGCTACACTTCCTTACATTGCCAACAATTTTAATGATAAAACCTTATTCAGCTGCTTTGTAATTAACTTCCTAATTAACTAATAAAATGTCAAGACCATCTCTATTGGTTAAGAATTGTCTAAGAATGCTCCTTTATAATGACACATACCATCTCTGTTCTTATACAGATAAATATCTAAATCAATATCAGGTCAAATAAAGCTCAAATCCAAATGTATTAATTCCCCAGGGTTTCCTTTCTAACCCTCCAAGTCCAGTTAGATACATTGTTGCATTCAACTATTACCATCCTTATTATCGTACGCCATAATATTTTTAATAGTGTGGGCATTATAGTTTTAAGAAAATGTCCAATGTCCAATTTTAAATTCTATTATTGGTCTAAAATTTAATAATCTTAGGTAATGACAATATGGAACATTTGGTCTAATTTCTGATTAGCTCACTGGTTAGGAAAAAAATAAAGCTTAAAAATACTAGTGATGGAAGTATTTGATTTTGTATGTTTGCCCTCTGAAATGACCAGTCTGTAATTGTAATGGTATGTTTATTGTAGCTGTGAGAGACAGAATAACAACAAAAATCAATATCTGAATTTTGTGCACTGGGTTTGGGAGATGAGATAAGGTTTGTTGTTATCTATAACAGGTACAATAAACCTCCTATAACAATTATAGACTGAACATCAAGATACATACTTATCATCCTCTGTCTTTGTTTCTTACTTTGTTTACCAACATTTATTTTAATATGTAATTCCTCCCACTGAATGATGATGATAATCTTTTCCATGGTCCCCACCCACGTCCTGACCGGCGCTCGATAGATGAGCCATTTGAGCACCATGTGGTGACGTCACGATGCTTGGGTGCCAAGGATGGACACCTTTAAAATACACAAGAAGTACTGGAGGAAACTAGATCACAGGAAAAGATACCAGCAGTGAAACATAACTAAGGTCCCTAAAGCCTCTATGCGACCCCTTTTCTGGATGCGTTGGAGGAGCTACCAGTCACCAAGACAGGTAAGTACATTGATTACTTTAGTTTTTTTACATTTTTATCCCCATGATAAGCCTGCTTCAACTTTTTTACCATACCATTTTATATAAAAATTTGTGTTGAGCTTGAATATTCAAATCGCTAATATATTTGGTGAATATTGGCTATTCAAGAATTCGCAAATTTTGCGAACATGGTGGTGGATATTTGCAATTTCGAATATTTGCGATATTCTGCATTGGGATGCTTATGGCCATGGATTGCGAATATATATTCGCAATGCGAAAATAAATAGCACGTTACCATTCATTTTGAAGGCAATGCGCATGCAATCGCTAATATTCATGAATATCGAATCGAATAATAGTAAAAATTTTCGCAAAATAGTGCCTATGCCGCTCATCACTAATAACATCAATTCCTATATCCGCTACCAATAATACCAATAAACGTAAATGGTGTCATGTAATTATAAAACTCACATGCTCATATGATTAGAAATGTATTCATGTTTTATTCCGTGGATTTATTCATTTTTATTAAATTTTTTCATTGCCTACATACAATTAACTTTATTTAGTCATTGCATTTTCAAGTAAAGCACCATAACTTTTACCTTCTGGGCAAGGAATCATTACAATAAGCCATAACTATAAAATTTCACAAATATAATCCTTACAGTTATGAAGCATTTCAGAATTCCTTCTGCCTTCTCTGCAGATCTCCTTTGTTATATTTTTTTTTTATAATTTTTATTAAGTATT
The DNA here is from genome assembly GCA_036250615.1 of Ptychadena robeensis. Lineage (NCBI taxonomy): Eukaryota > Metazoa > Chordata > Amphibia > Anura > Ptychadenidae > Ptychadena > Ptychadena robeensis. The sequence continues at coordinate 37,719,825 of CM070034.1, read as the reverse complement.
TCAAACAATTTTAACAACATAGGCAAGGGTACAGGTACAATGCATAGAGTTTTAACGTCTGGTACAATCAAACAATCTCAGTGTTTTAAACAGTAGCTATCACTGGAAATGTCTCCTTCTTGCTTAGAGATCCACCTGTACACTGCAAAGGGACAGGCCCCGCGACTTTAATACCCAAATAGATATTTATTTATCTGAACACTTAGTGCGGATACTGGGTCCTCTTGGGACCAAAACACATATGTATGGGAAAGGGAAAAACAGAGACACATCCCATACTATAGAGAAAATACACACATATCAACTTTGTTAACCATTAAATACCAGCAATCGTAATGATACCAGCTAATAAAACAACCCGTCCAGTGTGTGATTCGCCCCCTCCCCTGTTCGTACAACATCTACCGGTCATTGCCCCCTACTCGCAGCGGGCCCAGAGAATTCCGTAGATCCGCCATCGCATACCGCGAAGAGTATTGGTAGGTTCGCATAAGTGCATCTATCTCCAGTGGGGAAAGGGTCGCCGGCAAAAATTTCCGCCAACGTTTAAATAGTTTGGTGATTTGCTTATCCCCCATTACATCCGCTGTTAAACGTTCCATGTGGAAAAGGTCCAATAGAACCTTCCGCGGCATGGGGATGGCAGGAGCCTCTGGAGATAACCACTTTGCCAGTATACAACGGCGGGCCGCTAGGAGACACAACTGGGCCCACTGAGATAGAGAAGATTTAATATTAGGCTGTTTTGACCTATCTAGGTAAGCAAATACAAGGAGCATCGGCTCTTTGACTAAGACCTCTCGTGTTACTTCCTGTACGTAGGTAATGACCTCTGACCAAAAGCGGTCAATGTCCCCGCACACCCAGAGACAATGCAGCAGCGGAGCCCTAGGGACCTTGCACTTTGGGCATGTCCCCTCTACCTGTATGTGGGGTTTACTAGAGGACGCGATGGGGTAAAAGCCCATATAAGCCTTGTGGTTGATCTTAAATTGGGTCTCCCTCCAGGTCTCCTCCCCAGTCAGTTTGTGTACCGCCAGATATCCCTGTAGTAGGGAATCAGCCAGGTCGTCGTATGGAAAGTGCTTGTACCAGGGTGATCTAATCCGCCGCACTGATGGGTATGTAACCTCTTGCACCAAGAACTGGTAAATCGTCGATATACTAGCTGGCTTAGAGAGCATCAGTTTATCAAAAACATGCAGAACAAATACCATTTTGGCCTCAACATCCATGGCCCTCCAAAAGCTCACTATTTGCAGATATGAAAGGAAGTGTGTTTGAGGAAGGAAGCTCGGCAAAGGGGAGGAGCTCATATGTAGTGTCCCTGAAAAATTGACGAAGGTGGGTCAGTCCCTTATCTGCCCACTGTTTTAGAATTTGACTACTGTTACCCTCCTTCAACAGAGGGTATCCACGCAGCACCAGCTGTCTGGAGACTCTATGGGACAGATGCAATAGTTTTCTAGTGTCTCTCCACGCCACTATAGTATCTTTGAGAAGTAGGTTCTGCTTCACTTGTGCCGGCAGTCGTGCAGGCGGAGTGTGTAGCAGTGCCGTTAGGGACCAGGGCAAGGCTACATTGCCCTCCAGTTCCGTGTTAGAGAAGATGTGAGTGCCCCTGTGCCAATCTATCGCGTGTCGTAGCAGACAGGCGATATTATATAATCGTATGTCCGGGGCAGCTAGTCCTCCCTCCAGTCTGGGTAGAGTCAACTTTCTGTAGGCAATGTGCGCACGGCCGCCCCGCCATATAAATTTTGTAAACATCTTCTGCAACCACTGAACGTCCAGTCGCGTCAACAGGATGGGAAGAGTTTGCATAGGGTACAATAACTTAGAAAAGCAAGACATTTTTAGTAATTGAACCCGGCCATTCAAAGATAGCGAAATGTTTTTCCACATAGTTTACATCGTTATCATTGTCTGGATAAGTGGCGTGAGGATGAGCTTGTAGAGTGATGAGGGGCACTTGCCTATGCGGAGACCCAAGTATGTAATAGACTCCGCTGCTACTTTGAAGGGGGCCTCAGAGAGCCACTCCCTATGTTTTATATCAGTTAGTTGTAGCAGTTCGCTTTTGTCCATATTGATCTTCAGACCTGAAAAACGTTCAAAAGACTGTAAAGTTCGGATTACGAACGGCACATCACGGCTGGGGTTACCTGAGAAAAGCATAATGTCATCAGCGAACATTGAGGCTTTGAGAGAGGTATTTGTATGCCCTCGAGACCCCCTTGTGCCAGCAGGAGTCTGGACAGGGGCTCAAGCGCAAGATCAAACAACAGGGGTGAAAGAGGGCACCCCTGCCTCATTCCACGCTGAAGGGGGAAGATCTCAGACCTCCATCCCATGGCCCCAACTCTAGCCACCGGTTTGGCATACATTGCTTTGAGATAGTGCACAAACTGACCAGTAAAACCCATAGACCGTAGGACCTGGAATAACCAATGGAACTTCACTCTATCAAATGCTTTCTCTGCATCAAGAGAGAGCATTATTAGATCCCTGTCTGGATATTGCTTTGCGTCTCCTTTGTTATCTTTGTGTCTTTTCCATGTGCCTCAGGCAAGGAAACTGTTGAGATTAGTATATTAATTTTTAAAAGCTACCTAAGGTGATGACAAATTGGTTCCAGGCATTCTCGACAAGCCTCCCCCGAGCATTTTTCTTAATGTTTTAATTGGAAGATAAGTACTTCTCTTAAGGCTAGGGGACAAGGATTGTTTTTATTATAGCAGGTGTTGGCCATTAGTGTAAGCCATGTAGAGCTAAGGTCTATAACTGAATAAAGAGGAAGCATAATTAGGTCATGACATCACTAAAAGACATGCCAAACAGGACCCTGCATGTTAATATTGTGACATGGTGTCATTTTTTACTTTCCTCCTAGAGCAAGGGACATAACTTAGCAGATTTTATATTATAGCAAAGTTACAAACAAAATGGCAAAAGTGTAATATAAGATTTTAAAAAACAATAAAGATCTCCTATATGAATTTATTCAAATGCTGAATGTAAGAGTCAGCACTACAAATAAAAATTATTTAATTATGATGACAAAAAGAATATTAATATGTAACTATTAGTGTTGAGCGGGAATATTCGAAATTCGAATATATTCAACGAATATCCGCCATTTGAGAATTCGCAATATTTTGCGAATGTGCGCGCAGATATTCGCAATGGCGGATATTCGTCATGTTATGCTTTAACGTTGTTTACCGGCATACATTGCACATATGTGTACGCATTGCGAATGGATACGCGCAATACACACATCGTTCGCACTGGCTAAGAACACAGAATGAATCAGAGAAGCTGTAAAGCTGCATTTCGAATCTTTGCGAATCATTGCGCACGGCCGCGCACAATGCAAGGCAATAGAATACAGATGAATCAAATTTTATGAATTTAGAACATTTCTTTGTATATTCGCGAAATTACGCGAATTCGAATATACATATATAACGATATCAACCGCCAGCGACGTCCTTCTCCCGTGACCTCCAAGCCAAGCTGGGGTTCCAAGCTTCTGAGCAGCTCTTACAAGAGCTAGTGGTACAATGTTGCTAGTGGTTGATACAATGCTCAAGTTATATACAAATTCCCCATGCCGGAGGACCTCCCCTGGGGACCTGATGGAGAACTATGTGTGACAATACACAGACCACTGTGACCACTCCCACCAGGTCTCCCCAGCATCGGACATAATTAGCTCAGACACTCAGTCTGTAATACAATCAACAAAGACTGTAACACCCCATTGTTTGTGACAGTGCCTGTACAGTCCACACAATGCCCCACCGTCTGGGATAGGATTAGGCCAGAGGCAGTCTACATAACACCTCCCTCCAGATGGACAGAGTGGTTCTGTTACACCATATGCTGCTCAACAATAGTAACTATCACTGTAACTGTTTTTCCTTGTAGCACTACAAAGTTCCATTCAAAACTTCAACACAACTACCAAACCATTTCATTATTAAAGACTAGAATATTTGAGATTTTAGTTGCTATTACTCCCTTGATTACTCCCTCATTTCCTGTTTGGGGATACCATCATGACAGGTCAAAACAGAAGGGCAAGGATAGTCTCTCTATATGGTTGACAAAGGTCCTATTGATTCTACTGAACACTTAAGCAGGCTACAGACGTGGAGATATGGGTCAAATCGATTGCCGTTTTGAGCGCCGTGCACGCTCACGGTCATCTATCTGACCCATATAGTCTGCCCCTTGCGCTGTTTGCTAACCCTGCATTGTACCTCCATGTTTGTGAGTGCATTAGTTGCTCTAGGTCATATGCCTCATATTCTTGTTCCTAACCACCCAAATCAATGTAAACTGACAACTGAAAACATTCTTTGCTTGGCATTTGAACATTTTAACTTCATCTTTTCCTTCCCATTTTTTCAGTTATTTTCTAGCTTTGTCTCATTTACACCAACTAAGGTTCTGCACACAGAGTACATAAAAACCCAAACATTTATTCAAACAATGCTCAGCGCATCATCAAGACCAACTTTCTTGAGGTCTTCTTGTCGCTCTAACATGTTTCACCCAATGGGCTTACTTATAGCTATTAGTGTGCTGAGGTGAATAATTGTGTTGTTTTTTAGACTAGTGTATTTCTTTCATTTCAATGAAAGGAATAAATAACTCCTGTGAACAAATAACACTTACAGGGAGTTCAGAATTATTAGGCAAGTGGTATTTTTGAGGAATAATTTTATTATTGA
>CM070034.1:37695602-37714983 GCA_036250615.1 Ptychadena robeensis | reverse complement strand
ACTATTTTGAATGAAACGCTTGACTGTTCGATGATCACGCTTCAGAAGCTTTGCAATTTTTAGAGTGCTACATCCCTCTGGAAGATATCTCACTATTTTTGACTTTTCTAAGCCTGTCAAGTCCTTATTTTGACCCATTTTGCCAAAGGAAAGGAAGTTGCCTAATAATTATGCACACCTAATATAGGGTGTTGATGTCATTAGACCACACCCCTTCTCATTACAGAGATGCACATCACCTAATATGCTTAATTGGTAGTAGGCTTTCGAGCCTATAACATGCATAAAGAGGATGATGTGGTCAAAATACTCATTTGCCTAATAAATCTGCACTCCCTGTAGTGACACACTCATCTGTAACAGAATATATCTACTGCTAAATATTTAAACATTTTTACATTTTGGAGAAAAAAGGGAAGGTTTAGGTTTCCCTCCTGTCCTGTAGACTATATATTTCTGATTCAAATGAAATTTGCAGCTATTTCTACTCCTTTTTTGGTGGCAAATCACAATTATAATTTACCCTGACTTTCATTCCAGGTGACATAATGATTATAGTTTAGGCAATATTTCTATAAGACAGGCACAATGCTACCTGTTTGCTTTCCCATACAGACGCTTGTCTATACCACTTGTTCTCAGAGGTGTCAAATTAATTCAGTGGGCAAAAAGTAAACAAAGTAAAGAAAAGTGTAATACTCAATCAAATGTGAACTCAAGTGTCAGATAAAAGACACATCTGTGGTATTCTTTATTGATGGCCGAACTGCCCGCAAGGTGGAAAGTTCGGCAGCGAACATGGATGTTCACACTCCTACTAGCACGCAAGCAGTACAGGTGTTCGACCGGCCCGGTTCGTCAGCAAGAAGGAGCTCCCTATTCTTCCTCCGGCAGGATCAGGAGAAGCGAGATCCTGCCGGAGGAAGAATCTTTTCACTAGAAGATCGGGTATAAAGCCGGTCTTCTAGTAAAAAGCTGGCTCGAAAACCGGAAGTGACGCCAGTGACATCACATCCGGCTATCGTAACCAGGAACTATGCATTCCAGGTACCGGATGTGACGTCACTGACTATCACTTCCGGTTTTTCAGATTCAAATTCCTTCTTTAAAAGTCCAATCCGCCCGTTTGAGTTCGAAGTCATGCCATGACTAGTATTCATATAAAAAAAATTCTGAAAATGCAGGTGTACAAAAAAATCAATAAACCTAGTAAAAACACAATGTACATTGCATGAAAACTATGATGTCTGCTGTGGAATATGACTTTCTAAGAACCTACCAGATGTTTCAGCTATATTGGAAGAAGCATTTATTGAGATCCAGAGGCTTCCAGACTATAAAAAAACTCATTCTTTTAGAACATATCTCTCAAAAAACAAAGCTGCTGCATGATTCTGTAAAACAGAACTCACATTCTTTTTCCAAAATTTCCCTTCAATTACCAAAGAGAATACAAGGTACAAAATACTACTACTAAGTTCAATTTGGAAGCAGCTGTTGAATTTAAGAGTGTCTGTTTGACCAACATCCCATTGTATGAGAATATTTTACCTTCATTAGTTGTTGAATGGTATGTGCAGTCTATCAAAAGAATCAAAGTGTGATAGACCAGGGGAGAATGAAACATGCACATGAAAAAATAAAATAATATGCCAACAAATGGGAAAACATCCATTTTGTGTCATTGTGTGTACTGTTTTGAATGGATAATTGGTGTAAGAGATGACAAAATTACAAAAAAACTAAATGATATCATAACATTCTTACTGGTCAAGTATAAAATATAGGAAACCTAACAATCAAAGTCATTGCCATAATTTATATAACTTGTAAAGTTGTAATCCTATGTAGTGTTCATTGTGAATATTCCACTCATGAATTTTTATTGCGAATCATGACCCTTCAAGTATTCACGAAAATCTCGAATATGGTGCTCTATCGCGGTAAACGTGAAAATGTGAGATATTTCAGTACTAGTGTTGATCGTGAATATTCAAAAAGCGCTTTTTATTTTGAATATCACCTCTAGAATTCATGAAGACCTTGAATATACTGCTATATCTTAAGCTCCCCATACACTTTCGATTTTTCGTCGGGTTGATCGATTGGGAGAATAATCGGATGTGGAATTATGTACCACTTCAGGCCTGTCCGTAAATTTTGGTCAATCTGCTGTTAATAAAATAGTGTCGGGCCAATCGATCGGTAATAATTCGAATTCCGATTTTTCGCGTCAGTCGACCAACCATAACATTATAAGTGAAAATCGGGTGACACGATCAGACGGAAAATCGGTCCTACGAAAAATTGAAACGTGTATGGGGGGCTTTAGTAATTGTGAATATTCAAGATTTTTACATCAGTAGTGTTGACCGCGCAAATATTCGACATTGGCACTGCGAATATGAATAGTATAATATATGTTGCTCATCAATAATCAGTACTGGAAATTACCGTGCATTGCGTTTGCAATATGCACATGCATAAGTGCTGGTTTGCACAATGAAGGTGATAATGACTGGAGAATTTATTGCCAAACTTACGCAAAACAAATTCGACATTTTATGAATATTGCCAATGCTGCATACAGGGGAAGTCTCCTTCACCTGCTCTTTCATTGGTACTAAGCATGACATTCCTGTCAGTTTTCAAAATATAAATGATATGGAACAGTACACAAGTGTTCTACATAAATAATTTTAAAGAACATCTAAATACAAAAAACAAAAGCATATTGCAGCTTACCAATCCTGTCCAGTGTTTTTGCATTTGTATTTTACTTTAGGCTAAAATATTTTTTCATGCCAAATTTCTTCTGCTATGTTCAAAGTCAATAAACTTTGCATTAAAAAAAACATTTTTTAGCAAGTATAGCAATACCCATGGCACTTTCATGTGCTATGGTGGCTCAGTAGCTAAATTTTTGGCCATATGGCTTTAGGACACCAGGTTCTCATCTCACCAAGGACACTATCTGTATGAAGCAATATGTCTGCCCTGTGTCTTTTAGGGTTTCTTCCCACTTTCAAAGAACATACTGGTAGGTTCATGGCTTCCCCAAATTGTCCTTAATCTGTGTGACAAATAAATGACTATCATAGGGACATTAGATTAGATAAATTAGTAATAGCTGTGGAAAGTGGTGCAATATGTCAGTGCTCATTGGACAATGTGTCAATGCTACATGTAGTGGAGAGAGATTTCATATATTTGGTGTCACCTTAAACATCAATTGAATTGTTCTCAGTACTACTATGTGAAAATAAAGGGGCAAAAGCCCCTAGGCATACCTATGGTTTTGGAGGGGATATTAACCTCCCAAGTAGTTGATAAGAACCTTGTTCATTCAGATATTGTTTACAAATTCCATTAACTCATCGTGTAGAGGGAATGAAGGAAGGCAGGGAACACAAGCAGAGTACTATACGAGCAGAACTTAACGGGGGTTAAAGAAAAAAACTCACTTACTTAAGCCCCCCATACATGTTCCGATTATTCTCCCGACCGATTTTTCGTCCGATCGGGTCACCCGATTTTCAGCTAAAATGTTATGGTCGGTCAGTCGGCTGGCACAAAAAATCGGAATTAAAATTATCACCGACCAAAATTTACGGACAGGTCCAAAGCAGTCCCAACCGATTTTTCGGCCGATTTTGAGAAATCTGGATCGGTCGGGTACATAATTCCGCATCCCATTAATCTCCCGATCGATTAATCTCCCGACCACGTTGGTTGGTCGGGCAAAATTCGTACGAAAAATCGGAACGTGTATGGGGGGCTTTACATATAGAATGAAGATAATGTATGTTCAAGTGGGGCGTGCAGGGCTCAACATTTTGCACACGGATTAGTGGCGCTGCTCAGAATTCAGAGACTCACTAGCAGAGACTCAAACTTAAAACTGGCAGCGCTGCCCCTCCTCACCCTGAAACATTCTGTGTACATATTCACTTGCAAGTTTTTTCCCCACTGCACAATCTAGGCTGGGAGCAGAGCCCCACCTCCCAAACAAATACCATTATAAAGAATAGCAGGTAATATAGTCACTTCACTTACAGTTCTGCATGTGCAGACTTCATGTGTGGCTCATTAGTGTGCACATGGGGAATTGCAAGTGTAGTAAGCTAAAGATACTACAACGGGGGTTAGAGAGGCTTTCCACCATGTCAAACTATTTGCACACTTTGTCAGAATATCTCTCTTATGTGGACCATGCATCTGTTGGCATCTGCTCTAAGCAAATTACCATGATGTGCTACATAATCTGAAATGTGGGTTATTTAGCTTTTTCCTATCTGTTGTTGCTATTAAGAAGACCTATTCTAATAACGATGATTCTTTATGCTCTTTCATTTATGCTGTGATGGTGCTCTGAGCATTTCATGGAAGCAGTCACCAGGTTTTTGCAGCGGAAGCCAAACAAGTTGTTGTATATAACTTAACTAAAAATAAATATGATGTGGTCAGGGATTTACTTGAAAGACACACCCTAGTACCAAAAGTATTTGAACTATTTTGTAGTTTATGAAGTCTGAATATCAAAGGTGTATACGTTTTACAAATAAAATAAACAATTAAGAAACAAACATATTATACTTTGCAAAGATATATTACCAACTATCACAGGAACTTACAATCTAACGTCCTTACCATAATCACATAAAGTGGATTTAAAAAGTCTAAACACCCCGGGTAAAATGTCAGTTTCCTGTGCTGTACAAAATGAGGAAAAGATAAAAAATTTCAGAACTTTTTCCATCTTTAATGTGACCTATAAACTGTACCACTCAAATGAAAAACAAACTGGAATCTTTTAGGTGTAGGGAAGAAAAAATATAACAATAAAATATGGTTGCATAATTGTGCAATCAAATACTTTGTTGAAGCACTTTTTGATTGTATTATATATGATTGTATGAGTCTAACAGCATGGCACATTTTGACGTAGCAAAATTTGCCCACTCTACTTGGCAAGAAACCCACTAAATCAGATTTGGAGGACATCTCCTGTGCACAGCCCTCTTCAGATCACCCCTCACAGATTTTCAATCGGATTCAGGTCTGGCCTCTGCCTGGGCCATTCCAGAACTTGAATCTTCTTGGTGAAGCCATTCCTTTGTTGATTTGGATGTATGCTTTGGGTTTTGTCATGCTGAAAGATTTAAGGTTGGTTTTATGCATTTTTTTTGTTCAGTTAACGAAGAACGAATTATTTTTTGGTGGTTGAACAAAAATCTAGAATGGCCAATTTGTTAGATGGGTAAATTTTGTTCAATCTAGAACAAAAAAAATTGTTTGAAAGGTCATCGAATATGTTAGTAAATTTTTATCTGTCGTTGTAGATTTGAATGTATTTTCATTCGATCTCGGAATGGACGAACAAAAAAATCCAATGTTACATTCGATAAATGGACGAACGATGTTTGACAATGACATCGAACTAAAAATAGAATTGGCAGTTGATTAAAGAAAATCTACACGTGTAAACCCACCTTAACCTCCCTAGCGGTTTGCCCGAACTCAGTTCGGGCACAGTTTGTCTCTCTGTGTGCCCTTCCGGACCTGTGTCTTTGGCATCATCTGTGACGCCGAAGGGGGCGGGGGGGGGCGGCGCCATAGACCTCCATGTTAATGAAGGGGGCGCCGCTCTCCTCCTCACGTCTATTTGACATCGGAGGTGTGTAGAGGGCTGGGCGGAGAGCCGGCAAGCACGATTGCAGGTAAAACGAGCTTTTCGTGCCATAAAAAATGGTGCGAAAAGCTCAAACCGACCAGAGGGTTAAGTTACTCTTCATGTTCTGTACAAACATCAAAAGGTGATTCAACAAAGTATTTGTTTAAGGGTGTGAACTATTATGCAACCACATTATTTTCTGAAGCCATCACCCATGGGTTCTACCCATATTATTGCGATTGTTATAAATAGGAGAAGGTAAGAATACAGTTGATAAGAAAATAGACATGTGCAGAAAACAGTAAGAAAATTAATTATTGTTGTACATGTGTTTAAGTTGTATACAGTGGGTCAGTCTAAATTGACTTCAGTTTTTGCAGGGTTTCTACACCATTCTAGCTCTGTGTTGCCTCTATTTCCTGTTTCCCTTTCAGAGTAATTTTTGTTTCACACATTCCCGACATCTTTCCTTACTACATGCAGAGCAGCTGTTAGTGAAGTGTGGAGTCCCATTCACTGAGATCCCATTGGGGACCCCTCACCAAATCTGTTCGGAGACAGCAGCTGTGCCTCTTCCTTCGAGGTCATACAAATATCTGTCATACCACTCAATAACAGCCGTACTGCTTAACCCTTTTTACTGGAAAATTGCTTGTTTCTTTACTAATTCAGTATTGCTAGTGAATCTCCACATTATTTTGAGGATTATTACATAACTTTAATAGTTATTTAGTAAAAATAAACACATTTTGCAGTAGAGTGAGTCAGTGTGATATTTTAAATATTCCTGGCACCAAAATAGCTGGCCATGGTTGTAAAAATTCCTTTACAATAAAACCTAAATAATATCTGAAAACTAAATTATTTAGTGGTGGAAACTCATTCCTGCTCCATAGTCCTTCATATTTTTGAGGGAACAAAAGTGGAATGAAAATCATACATGATTCCAAATTTTTTTTACAAATAAATAACTGCAAAGTGGGGTGTGTGTAATTATTCAGCCCCCTTTGGTCTGAGTGAAGTCAGTTGCCCATAGACATTGCCTGATGAGTGCTAATGACTAAATAGAGTGCACCTGTGTGTAATCTAATGTCAGTACAAATACAGCTGCTCTGTGACGGCCTCAGAGGTTGTCTAAGAGAATATTGGGAGCAACAACACCATGAAGTCCAAAGAACACACCAGACAGGTCAGGGATAAAGTTATTGAGAAATGCAGGCTTAGGCTACAAAAATATTTCCAAAGCCTTGAACATCCCAAGGAGCAGTGTTCAAGCGATCATTCAGAAATGGAAGTAGTACCTCCACAGAGGGGCAGCCCAGCCCTTGTCACCCTCCAGCATTTTGGGGTTCCTGGAGAAGGGAGAGACCTCGTCCTACCAGCGGCGGAAACACCACCGGTGTCCCCTCAAGGGGCATCGGCCCATCTCCCATTAGGGGGGCTCTGGGTGGAAAACCTGGTTCTACGGACGTAGACTCCTCTCCCGGATCCCGGTCCCCCTGTGGCCTCAGGAGGTGTGGGTAACAAATGGTGACTCTGGACGAGCTGAGGAGATCTACAGCTCAGGTGGTGAAATCTGTCCATAGGACAACTATTAGTTGTGCACTGCACAAAGTTGGCCTTTATGGAAGAGTAGCAAGAAGAAAGCCATTGTTAATAGAAAAGCATAAGAAGTCCTGTTTGCAATTTGCGACAAGCCATGTGGAGGACACAGCAAACATGTGGAAGAAGGTGCTCTGGTCAGATGAGACCAAAATGGAACTTTTTGGCCAAAATGCAAAACCCTATGTGTGGCGGAAAATGAACACTGGACATCACTCTGAATACACCGTCCCCACTGTAAAATATGGTGGTGGCAGCCTCATGCTCTGGGGGTGCTTCTCTTCAGCAGGGACAGGTAAGCTGGTCAGAGTTAATGGGAAGATGGATGGAGCCAAATACAGGGCAACCTTGAAAGAAAACATCTTGGAGTCTGCAAAAGACTTGAGACTGGGGCGGAGGTTCACCTTGCAGCAGGACAACGATCCTAAACATAAAGCCAGGGCAACAATGGAACTGTTTTAAACAAAACATATCCATGTGTTAGAATGGCCCAGTCAAAGTCCAGATCTAAATCCAATTGAGAATCTGTGGCAAGATCTGAAAACTGCTGTTCATCTAATCTAACTGAGCTGGAACTGTTTTGCAAAGAAGAATGGACAAGGATTTCAGTCTCTAGATGTGCAAAGCTGGTAGAGACATACCCTACAAGACTGGCAGCTGGAATTGCAGCAAAAGGTGGTTCTACAAAGTATTGACTCAGGGGGCTGAATAATTACGCACAACCCACTTTGCATGATTTTCCTTCCACTTCTCACGTGTACACAACTTAGTATTGGTCTTTCACGTGGAATTCCAATAAAATTGAGTCATGTTTGTGGCAGTAATGTGACAAAATGTGGAATACTTTTGCAAGCCACTGTACATTCAATTATTACAATGGTATCTTCCAATCTAGAACAGCGGTGACCCGTTGATGACAATACTCCTATAATTTTAGTATGAGCTAATGTATTTAATCTTTTTCAGCACTATATTCATATCACTTCTCTCCTGAGGAAACCCCCGAATGGGGGAGAAACGCGCTGTCAAACACCTGTAAAAACACCTGTTTAGAAAGAGAAACTTCGACCATAGGGCTGAATGGATTTCCCCTGATCCTTAGTGTACCATTGTATGGGTGGGTTGAAGGAGTGGGACCCTCGAAACCCCACCTGCTAGATATATGTTATGTCTATATTTTAATGTGCCTTAAAAGCCCCATCACTTTATGCCCCTCCATTTGAGGTGTTGGTTATTGAATCGATCTGCAGGTGTGGCACGAGTCTAACTATAGGGAAATTATGACTCAGGGAGATTTCTAATGTTCTCAACATTATATCTAAAGTAAAGCTAAATTAATATTTACTGACACTAGATGGCTATAAGTCATTTATATAAAAAAGAAGTTTACAAATAATCTGGAACATCCTAAAGAAAGACATGTAGAGGAGAAAGAAGGCCGTGACTGCACAAGAGCCTCCCCCCCCCCCCCCCCCCCCCCCCCCCCCCCCCCCCCCCCCCGCTACAACAAGGAAAAAGTAATCCTAACGACATATAAACTGAAAATAAAAATACAATGCTTATTTAAAGGTAAAAATAATATCATAGGATATACAATATTGATATACCATTTCCAAATTTAACATAAATAGTATATTTCTAAACACCTAGACATCTGCCTTTAAACCCATGTAAAAAACATTAAACCTAACATGCTAAAAAAATGTAAGGAATACGAAAAGCTGAGGATTTCATCTAAATCTTTAATCAAGGGTTAAAAAGATAAGTAGCTTTGGGGCCAATATGTATAAATCAAAAAAGAAGAGTTAAATTTATTGTTCTCCAAGCCAAGTTAAATTTATTGTTCTCCATTGTTTCAAAGGTATTAAAACATGTTTACATGTTGGGTAATTCTTTAATTTTTTTATTTCCAGATCAGAGCTTTCCAAGACGATAAATATAAAGTTACAACATTGCAAAAGTTGAGGGGGCAGGAGAGGAGTGAGTAAATTCAATGGCCCCATATGTGGGTAAAGTGACTCCATTTATTATTCCTAGGAATGGAAGGGCACACTTGTAAAATTTATAAGTTCCAGGAGTTACTTTGTTCCAGAGCAATGAGTCAGATGCCCAGTATACTATATTAACATGACTCATGTTGACTTTCTTTATTTCCTCCATTAACTTGCTGTCTGCCAAGACCCCATAGAAGGGGCTTTTCATCTCTAATCAAGAAACTTGACAGTTCTATGGAGGGCAATATATCTAAGATCTCTGACTAATCTTCCGTTTAATTGAATTAGTCATTGAACTAATGCTAAAAAAGCTGGGGCCCTTGGCTGTTTTATGTAGCAGAGCATTTCGGTTTGAATAATTGTCTGAAGGCGTGCATGTCCTCAGGTGTCCCTTTCATAAAGTATACACCTCAGTTATGCCTTAGGAATAGTTTCCTTCACACACATAACTTACTTTCAATAAGGCGTGCAAAGAAAATGTTGACACTGTAATAGTGTCAACAAGTCCATTATATCCTTCACATCATTTCACAAAGCTTCTGCTAGCTTCAAGTAATCTCATGGCCCACCCAGTCTTTTCATTTAATTTGTACATAATTTTTTCGGACCCTAAATCACTTTCTATGTACTACTGGATATGGTTATTTAGACATCATTCTATTTGTATAGATATTGAATTTCTAAATCCCTTTGTAATTTGAAAAAAAAGATTAATAGCACTTTCAAGTATTTATAAGCAGTAAGGACACAGTTAGACCAAATCACTATGCTTTTTCTCTGTAAGCCTATATGTACTTTTTACAAAGAAATCTTAGGCACCACATCCTAATACATCGTTTTGCAAAAAACAAACAACCATCGTTTACCTCTTACGCTATGTTTTTTGTTACAAAGAGACGACCATGCAGTAAAAAACACAAACTTTAATGTTTAACTGTATTGTAACAAGCTCAAACAAAATTTGGCCAGTCATCTAATTGGCCCTCTTAATTCAGAAAGAAACCTATTGTTGTAGACAAATTATGAATGGAGTGAAAACCTCCTAAAACTTCTAGGTCAGGGATGCATGGTGGCCAAATTATTATTATTACATTGGGCTGCAAATTTTTTTATTAACTTCTATCTAAGAAAAGAATGGCACAGATGTGTCTTTCCTTTGAGTTGGACACCCTGTTCCAGGCCAAATGTTTGTTATAAAAGCAAACATCAGCAACAGTTACAGCAAACAAAAGGGACTGACCACTTACTTATCGCCAGTGTCGTTCCTAGACAAGAGGGCCCTATGCAAATTTCTTGGATGGGGCCTTGGATGGGGAGGTGGTATTGGCTGCTCCCCTTTCCTTCTCCTCACCAAAAACCCCGCACGCCACACCCACCAACAACCCCCCCCCCCCTGTCGGCAGACACAAGTGGTTTTCCTGCACAGTTCAATAGAACACACATTAATATAATTGAAATGCTAAATTATAAAATGTATAGTAAATTGTGTGCATATATTGATATAATATCCATTCTGAGCTCCATCGCTACATACAAATAAACCAGATTCACAATCCAGCTGGACTAGAAGCAGACATTCCCATTTCTTTGTTACCAGTGTTGTGGTCATCTCACAATATGGTCATGATTTCTTCCTCGAACGTAATGACCCAACCGCAAATACTTCTTAAATGTCTTCTTACTGAACATCAAAGAAGTTCTCACATCTGTCTTTTCCACAAATTAAGCCTTCATTTAAAAAAGAAACATTAATTCCTCAGGCTTCATTTGAACAATTGATGTATTTTAGTACTTATTGCACCAATTTGCTCCAACACATTTTTTGGGTTTTAGCAGTATCTAGCTTATTTGCTGTCTTCTATTGCACTTCCCCCCATCTCTAGTCAAGGATTATTTGTAGGGGATATAAAATGCATGCACAACCTTATTAACATTACAGTTTTTTGTCATAAAAACATAATTAAGATCGTAATAAATAATTTTAAGTTTTCTTTTAATTGAAAAACAAACAAATCTGAATATGAAGGATTCCTGGTAGCATTTCTCTGACATTTATTCCATGTTCTCAAAAAAAGAACAGGCTAAAATGTTCAAAAATCCATTTAAAATACAAGTATACAAGTATACAAGTAATACAATATACAAGTTTACAAAAACATGGAGAAAACGTTGAGACTTGGATGAACCACTTTTCAGGTGAAAACACAAAAACGTTCTGTATTTTCAGTGCAGACTAGAAGTGTATTGTTTTCTATAAATTTTCTAAAATTTACTCAAATAATTTACTGTGTTTTTGAATACAAAAGAATAGATGATGGCTACTGTTGTTTTTTTTATATGGACTACTGGTTGACTACCTTAACTTTTTTTTCTTGTTGTTGACTCAACCTTCAGTAAATCTTTGTGTTACTTTGTTGAAGGGCCAGGTGAGGTTTGAGGATCTTATCCACTTGAGTTAAATCTGGAATTTTGGGTGCTGCTTCAGACTACCATAGAGGGTACCTTAAGACTAGCATGTCAAGAATGATAAGGCCCAAAGAGGGATCAAAATTTTTATTTTTGAGCGATGTCTGTTGGCTGCTGACAGATCTTTAAGCAAAGCCTAATAATAGCTGCAATAATATTCTTATATGTGTGCCAAACTCTAAACACTCCTAACACACTGATTGAGTTTTTAGAAACAATATATGCCAGAAAATGTTCCATACTTTAAGCTTAGGCATCCAAGCAATAGGTACACTGCTCATATTATTTTTCTTTATGCAATGAATATTGACAGCTAATCCAGGATTCTCACAAGTCTAAGAGCATAATGATGTGTTGCTATTGGCATGCTATTTGAATATCAGACCAGAAACCTAGGAGATGCTGTGGCGCATATTGAGAGCACCTGGGCCGAGTCTGTAGCTCTAGCAGACAGATCCGGCAGGCAGGAAATGCTGGTATTTTTGGCACCTTGAAATGGTGTAATTGCTCCATCACATATTAATTTACAACACCAGCTTGTCCTCTATTTTCCTTATCCTAAACACATGTGCACCCAGTCATGGTTGGAATTGAGATAGGAATGTTACACTATGCAATGCAAGTGTTACAATACACTTGCAGACACAAAAACATTCTTGTGCTGTCTGAAGGCCACTGAACCTGAAATCGGTGAACATTTGTATTGTGAATATATTTATGTAGTTCCATCCATATTTTCCTTGTTAGCAATATTTTTCTCATTGCTTCTGTTTACATTTATTATATTATTATAGTTATTTGACTGGTAAATGAAAAAGTATTACCTATGAATTTCACCCAAAATGTATTTTAGATTTTTGGATATTAAGGAAGCTTAAAACCTTTTTTGCTTTCTGAAACCTCATCAATTCTCAAATTTTTTTCTGAAATTGATTAATGTGAATATATAGAAAGAATTTAAATTGTAACCATAACCATATATCATTGCAGAATGTTTGTATTTTCAATATTCATTTACAAAATTCTTCAATGGCTACTGAACCCAACAGTTGTGATATTGAGCTAGATCAAGGGAATCAATGATGTGTCCCTGGTTTATGATTTTTGTTTGTTTCCATAACTTATATTTGATTTGCATCAGTTGATTGAAATATCATATTAATATTGGGCTGTCTGGTACATGAAGATACAACATTTCCTGAAGGGACATCTCAAAGGACTCCGTAGTTTGGCTTCCAGAACTGTGTGGGAAACTATTTGTAGTTGGAAGGTGGCCCTGGTTCATGTGATTTCCTTAACATATAAATTGCTTCAGTTCATTACTCCCACAGATTATCAGATTATACAGGTCACCTTCACCGAGGAACAAAAATTAAAAGTAACAACACTCCAATAGTGATGGCTGATTGGTCTTGTTCATTCGCAAACCGGGGGACTTTTAGAAAAGTCTGACGTCCACCTACTTCCCTCCTTAGCCTTACTTTGAGCAGAGCATCCCGGCAGAATCAAAAGCTGTAGGCCGAAAAGTTGGTATGCCAGTCTACTGATTGTGATCTCCCCATATCCTCCTGCTTCTTCATTGTTCTCCTTCTGGTGGTGGTGGTGGTGGTGGGTGGGGGAGGGGAGTAGGATTACGGTTTGAATCTTAAGTTATTGTTGTAAGCCATCTCTTAAAACTTGCCACCATTGTGTTTTTTTCAATGTTTATAATGAAAAATGTTAATAAAAATGATAAAAAAAATACCGGGCAGCCACCATCAGAGATTTTTAATAAATAATATTCAGATTTAAAATTATGTACAAAGGTAGTACATGGTAAAATATAAGAACACAGTCTGTCTCATTATGCATTAGGAATGTCCCACTTCTCTTTTTTAAAGTCTATATATGCAACACACTAATGTCACTATACATGATAAATGGTCAAAACTGTGGCGTTTATTAAGAATTCATGAGATCCAGAATCCAGCCTATTAAAATATCAGATCTGAGAATTAAATCACAGAGGCAAAGGAAGCCAACTTTTCACATTCTATGATGACTTTTTTAACCTTTGAAGCAAAGTTGACATTTGATAATGCTCTTGAGCTTAAATTTTATAAAAATAAGGTATATTTATAGATAAAACATTTAACTTTTCTGATGGGGATGTTTAGCCTCTCTACTTGTTCTGGAGACCACTACCACAAAACAGAGTAGACAATAAAAAGCACAAATGTGAATGTTACCATAATAACAGATGGTATACTTATTGTACCTGTGTGTAATCTGTGTTGCATCTCAATTCTAATTAAATGTACAACTCTGTGTAATATATTGGTGCTATATAAATAAAGTATATTAGTAAATAATAATAAGGGGGAATTTACTCTTACCTTAAGTGGTATTGTGTTGCCTTGCTAAAACAGAGTGGGATACTGACCAAAGAAACAGAGAGAGCAAAAAAGAAACACACAGCTAAAATGTTTTGGCTGTACATATCTACTCCTAATATCAAACCTCCAACAAACCTCCATCTAAACATTTATCCCAAAATTTATTTTCAGTACCTTGTAAAACAATGTCTACTCAATTCCACAATTTAGATTATTTCCAACAAGTTTTTAAGTGTGAGGGGTGGTAAACCAGTGCTGAGGAGTTGCTCACACAGTCCCTTTTTGTTGATACTGCTAAAACCTTTGCTGAGGAATCCTGGTATTGGAAAGTGTCCATGTCACTCACCTAGTGACACAGACACACATTGTAGTACTCTGTATTTTGTAAACAGAACAAATATATGAATATTCTATGAATGGTTTCATTCCTCCACACCAAAATATATCTAGAAGACGTTTAAGTGGTCATCCAACTGGTTTGCCCAATTCTTCATTCTGAATTCAAAAAAACAGTTGAATGACTAGTGAAAGGTCTCAAGCAATCCCAGTTGCTTGGACATACTACTTTAAATATACCATGACCTTCATGAATAAGAACAGACAGACAATGAGAGATAACTTTGGCTAGATAAGGTGGAAGTAGAATTTAATTCCTGAAAATGGGTTTCAACAATAAACATAATACTTGATATTCAATAAACGATTATCATTTTTACAAATTATCTCTAAAATTGTCAGCATAATTACCATTAAAATGGATCACTTTAACATTACAGGTGAAAGCTGCAAACACCAAGTTGGATAAATAAATGTTGTTAATTTGTAACCGAAAAAGACAACAAACTCACCCTAAACTTACCCTAATCGAGTCATTTAAGTGTTATATTCCCCTTTAGACTTTCATTAAATCAGATTTATACACTGATGGTGAAGTATCAGTCATCGTTATAACAAAAGTCTAGTCTTCTTAGATACATAACATCCGTCCTCATATTTTTGGAAGATGCAGCTCAGCTATCTTCACAATAAATATAATTTCCCATTCTAAATACTGCAGACATTCTCATGTTCCCAAAGCTTTCAACAATACACCATTATGTTTCATGAGTCATAAATGGGCTGCGACCCATGGAAAAGCCTGCGTCTCAGGGCAGCAAGCCGTAGTACAGATCCCCGTGGCATAGCATTCTTTTCAGATGACTTCATAGTCTTCAGATATTCTGGCCCATATCAGCTAAGTCATGTTACGAACAAAACATTTCAAATATGAAGTATTCATCACACTTAAAGATGTTGGAAGACTTTCTTGAAAAATACAGATGCGTATAGGATCTGACAGTGAATAACTGAATGAGTTAATACCATGCTACAATGAGCAAAAAGGAACAATATTTATGTCATGCTTATTCCATAAGAAATGGTTATTTATAGTAAATTTGCCACAGATATTTCCCAAAGACATAGGTAAAATAAGTCTTGTCTGCAAATATTTCCCAAAGACATAGGTAAAATAAGTCTTGTCTGCAATTGACACTTAAGTTATGCTTCTTTTACTGATCTATTACCTGTATCAAAGGCCTTTTTCATGTCAGATTGGAGCTAAAATGCAGGTAAGTAGGGTGTCAACCACAGGTCAATCCACCTGTCAATGGAATGAATTAATGATCCAAGAATCATCTAAATCAGATTTCAAACTGATGCCATGAAAACATTTTCATAATTTAAGGTGTAACCCATGCATATTGACTCTCATCATTTGTCCCTGAATGATAGAAAAGGAAAATCTACAGGGGAAACCGCAATAAAAACTTTTTAGGGGTAATATACCTTCCCTACTTTTGCTGAACCCTTATAGTTTGTCGAACCCTTAGGTCAGACTGTTAGACTTTTGCAAAGTGACTTTTGCTTTTTACACATAAGGGAAGTGATCTAACTGTATGTGCAATTGTTCTTCTTCATCATGTATTTGTATAACTTTAGTGACTTTAAGGAATCTAGTCTCACAAAATGAATCCCATAGGGCATACCTGATTTAGTCCCTCATTATGTGATTTAACTTCCTGGTTCAGTGGGACAACATAGCCCCTATGCTTAATGGATAGAAATCTGCATCATTGGGCCGCATGATGGCTCAGGGGGTTAGCACTCTGGTCATGCAGTGCTAATGTCCTAGGTTCAAATATTTTTCTGGGCACTATCTTCAAGGAGTTTACATGTTCTTCCCATGTCTGTGTGAGTTTCCTCTGGGTACTCTGGTTTCCTCCCACACTCCAAAGGTATGCTGACATGCTAATTGGCTTCCCCCAAAAAAAAAAATTACACATGCCTTAGACCCCAGGTGCCCAACCAGCGGCCCTTTGGGTGTTTTTCAGTGCCTCCCTTGGACCTCCACTTGTGACCACTGAATACTTACTGTTAATGCATAGTATGGAACTCACCTTATGCCAAGGAGAGGCGAAGGGACCTGGAGTCACTGATAGGCTTTCATGTACGCCAAACAGCCTCCTCAGCTAGAGCAGTTGGCAGACAAGTGAGTGTGTTCTAGCTCTGTCTGATGTTATTGTTCCATTATAAAATGCATATACAAGTAAGAATAGATTGAAAATATTATGTGCGGCCCTTTAGTGATGCTGAGGGCCGCAATTGTGGCCCTCCATACCAACTCAGTTGCCCACAACTGCCTTAGACTGAGACAAATGAGTTCCATAGACATGACTATAGTAGGGACATTACATTGTGAGCTCCCCTGAGAGACAGTTAGTGATATGACTTATATGATATATATATGACTTATATGATATATATTCTGCAAAGCGCTGTGTAATATGTCTGCGATAATAATAATCTGCTAACCTGGAAAGCTGCCTGAGAAAGCAGAAAGTAGCAGAATAAATGTACTAGTAGAGGCGTGTGTATTGAAGGAATTAGAAAAGCTACATGTGAAACAAAGACATATCTGTATTTAAAAAATGTACTTAATGTTTTGTTATTTGTCCCACAGTTACAAGAACAAATCAACTTAACAATTTCTGTGTCACTGTACATTACATGTATATTAGATATGTTAGACAGTGCTCAGCAGAGTTGTCATAGTTTCCCTGCAAATAATAACCCTTCAGCTTTCAGAATAACAGTAACAATCTGAATAAAAAGTTTAGACTCAGGAATTTGAAAGTCCTTCCAGAGAAGTTGAATTGCTTACAGGCATAGAAGAGCAGAAGTCTGAACATTAATCATAGGCATGTTCATTGTGCACAAGAGCCAATAATTCCAAATAAACAAACCTCACACATACAAAGTGCTGTTAATTCCAACTTGGAGGGATTTGTACAGGAACACAAAATATTAAAAACATTAATTATTAGTGATGGGCGAACATCAGCTGCGGCTGTTTGCGAACAGGCGAATCGAACTTTTGCAAATACCCACCGCGGCTAAACTTCTCTCTGAAAATATGGATTTTTTAAAATGGTGTTTTCTTCAGGTATAATGGCCGGAAGTCACATCTAGATTAAAGATGTTGCCAAAAGTTACCTGACAGTACCTTCTGCAGCACATCACATTTATTCAGATCTCTCTGCAATGCATAATAGAGAATACCCCACCCCCAGAACACCTTAGCTATAGCTACAGATCACTGGATGTATTATAATAGCAAAGTAGCTCAATTATCCCTCAATCAACAGCAGCTCTCCCTATCTATCTAGTACTGGAGACACAGGAAAAATGTAAAAATGGCCACTGGGCTGCTTCTTTTATAAGGGGAGGTAACCCCCAGGTGGAAAGGAAGTGTTATTGCCTGTACTGTCCCACCTGACTATAGGGTGAGGGGTTGCACTTTGTCTCCATGTTAAGGTATAGGGGGCGGGTCGAACACCCATAATGTTCGCCTGCATTGCAAACTGCGAACATGCTAAGTTCGTCATGAACTATCCGCTGGGCGAACTTTTCGGCCATCACTATTGATTATGTTACATTAACAAATGACAGCTGAAATCTACTGCTAACTGTCAAAAAAAAAATAAAATGATTTCTCTTGACTTCCGGACCATCATCTTTAATAATAATATTAATACAGTGAGGCTTTCCTAAAAAACAAAACAAAAAAACAACCTAAGGATATGTGTCAATGTTGTAGTTCATTGTCTGAATGTAACATTCAAAACAAAAAAAAGAAATGTGGAGAATTTGTTACATTTTTAAAACAAAGATCTCCAGAGATATATATTTTAGCCTTTGTGGGTCCCCCAAAGCATGGGTTAAATGTTTGTAGGGCCTTGAGGGGCATGAAACAAAAACTTTACTTACTGGAACAATAACTTCCTTTTCTACTCCTCCTTTCCTAGTTAAGCCCCTAGCTCTCTGTGACAGGACATCATCGCTCACTAAGTAAAGTAAAGAGAGGCACAGCGGAGGAGAATAAAGAAGACAGATTGTAATGGAACAGGTACGAGAGTAGTAGAATCATGAAACACCAAGGAACTTTTAACAACTGGTTTACAAGAGGGAAATGCGGTGCCTGAGGCCTTTAGGTTGGTCACATGGTGAAGTCTTTGCCAGTCTCTGGTTAGTCACCCTTAATTGGCTGATTGTCCTACCCAAACAACACATTCATGTTCTACCTACTGCACCAGCAGCTAATTGACAACTACCGATCAAAGCCAGCCAGTCCCAAAGTAGAGGTCTTAAATAAAGATGTGGGCTGTCTTGTTGCTCCTTGGTAGGAAGTCTTAAGCCTCTGCTCACCTTCATGTTCAAATGCAGCGGTTCTCAATGTGTGACTCACAACCCCTTTCGGGGACCATTTCACAGGGGTCACAGTGTTCCCTGAAAGCATCAGAGCCGTGGCTAACAAGTGGAAGTTCTGATGCTCGCAAGGGAGGTGGGAAGTTAGGAGGGAGAGTGACCCCCTCCCTCATAACTTAGGAGTGATAGGGCGTTACTATCTACTACTATCTATCTACCTTTCCCACCTTGCACATCATCATCACAAGCAGGGTGGGAAAATAGAGGGAATGGACATAACATGTACCTGAAGGTGCAGGAAGGGATGTCGCAGAGTGTCACTTTGGGTATTAAAAACATGAAAGTGACACTCCCCGCCGGCACTTCCTGGTTCCAGATACAGGAAGTAACACTTCATGATGTTACTTCCAGGGTCGGGAATCTAAAAAGATTGAGACCTAGTGATGAGTAGTGATGGCGCAAAGCCGGAATTTGATGTTCGCGAACGGCGAACGCGAACTTCCGCAAAAGTTCGCGAACCCGGC
>CM070034.1:37649528-37676342 GCA_036250615.1 Ptychadena robeensis | reverse complement strand
ATGTGTATGCTTGTCACTAACATTTTTCTCACCCTCCAGGATAGACCTGGTCCCTCGTATCATGAGGAGGAGCCTGGTCCCTCGTATCGGGAGGAGCCTGGTCCCTCGTATCGGGAGGAGCCTGGTCCCTCATATGAGGAGGAGCCGTACGCCAGCCATGTCCCCTCCCAGAGCTTCTCACGTGGCCGCAGGAGGAGACCTAGCGTGGGCCTGAGGAACAGCCTGAACCAGACCCTGCAGCAGATCTTGTCAGCAAGGGCGGACAAATGTGAAAGCTACGGTCTGTTCCTTGCTGCCAAGCTGCGCAGGGCATCAGAGGACCAGCGGCACGTAGCACAGCTCTTAATGACTGAGATGGTGTGCAGGGCATGCAGGGGCCAACTGGACACTGCAAACCCCTGGTCAGCTCTGACACATCCTGTGGTGCCTGTGCAGACCCACTCTGCCCCGTCATCTGCCCAGCCTGGGCAGCAGCCCCCATACACCTATGGACACACAGTGACGGAGGAGGGGGGTTACACATACCACAACATCTGAGCACCCTGTGACTGTGAGCTTTTGGCCATGAGGTAATGGCATTGTGTTAATTTGTAATTTTTTGGTTGATGAACACACAGCACAACTGTTAACGTAACAGAATATTTTATTTGTACAGAAAATAAACATGTTTGAACATAACTCAATGCCTAATCTTTGGCCTATCAAATGGGGTGTATGGGAGAGTTCAGGTGGTCATGTCATGCTGCCAGGAGACAGCCCCCACACCATTAAAATAGGCTACATAGCCTTCACGGTTGGCGTGGGCCTGCAGGGTGAATTTGTCCTCAGTCATGCCCAGGTAGTTCCTATGGTCATGTGGGTGAATGTCCCTCAGATGTCTGAGGAGGGGCATGGTGGAATAGGTGTTCCTCCTGAGCAGCCAGGACTTGGCCCATAGCCTTCTCCTCCTCCTCCTCCTGATCTCCTTCTCCTCCACTACCCACAGCAGGAGTGCTGCCACCAGACGTGTCCTCCACTCGGGCATGCTGTCCACGTGTGTTTGGAAGGTGCAGCAATGTGATGGGAAAGCCACAAGCCCTCTTTATGGACTTCTGCTGGGAATTGGATACTCCCATCCTGGTGAGGTCATGACCGATCGACTGATGGTGGTGCTATGTGCTGAGTATATGCTATACCCAATATCAAAATATATACATGCTGTTTTATAATATGGTCTGGTATAGTTTGTGGGGTCAATAATTAAGTTTATTCTATAATCTTATTATTAGCTATCAGTACCTTTTATGATCCTTGTATATTCATAATGATACATTTTTCATATATTTAATATTTAAAAATGTATAAAATGTTTTAAAATGTTTAAAAGTGTAGCCTATATAATTAGTATTCCACCATGCTCAGTATTACATAATATATTTAATCCTAAAGTTGGCCATAGACGTCTTGATTTTTGGTGCGATTTCTGAGTGATTGACCAATGCGGTGATCGATCGTTTACAAATCAAGGCATGCATAGTGAAGTGAGCGATTGAAATAGGCCAGAAATCGCACAAAAAACTGATCATGCATGGATCGGACATTGAATCAAAGGACTTTGTTAGAGAATTGCGATCGTTTCTATCGATCGAACCATGGAGGCCATATCACACTAGTTACGTTGCCCATTGATCGGCGATAATTCAATGATTAATCCCATCCTGAAAAATCTTGGGGAAATCGAGACGCCTATGGCTTCTTGAAAGATTACATACACGCTTCTTTCATGATAGTCAACATTATATTATATACGTCCTAATTGATAGATAGGACATTAAATATAAAGTTTGATTACATAGAGTTTAATAGGTATTTGAATACACTTTCTTATTAACCTCCACATACTATACCAGATGTAAGGATAAGGTGCCTTGAAGTGAGTTCTATAACATATTCCCTAAAAGTATGGCGGCATGTGCTATAGCTATGCTATAGGTGGACAGGAGACCACCAGTGTTGTTCATATTCAGGTGTGTGCATACCAAACAACATGGATGAGATACTTTACATTTATACCATCATGATATCGATTCTTTGAAAGTGTTCTTTGTTGCTTCTTATTACTACGTGACATGATTGACTACATGTGCTGCTTCTTTACCTCAAATGTTAGCCCTGCTATACAAGCTAATGTTTCACATTTAGATACTTTCACTGCATGTTAAAACTACATTTAATAATGTTTAAATGGTTGTCTTATATATCTGTCCAGAGCTCAGCTCTAAGCACGTACGTTGAATATGTAAATATGTGTAAAAGCAGTACTTGTTTGTCTTAAGCTCAATTTTAAAGACTCTTTATAATTGTCCAAGACGTGAGTCCCAGAAGTATACAATGGGAGATCCTGCTAAATACAAAGCACATAACACTAACACTGCAAGATTTTCCACATTATGATTTGTCTAGGAGGAATTAGGTAAACTGTTCAGAAACAAATGACAGACAATAGATTCAATGGTTATAGTCTGGCAATGTCTAGAGGACAGGTCATGGTAAATTAGCTAATGAAAATACAGAAGAGGCTGCAACACAATCATTGTGTATTTACAAGTAAATGAGTTGGCTCACACTCAGCAATGACAACATCATGCGTAACTCCAAGTTCTAAATATAATATGACAGGGAGCCTTAACGAAGACCTCCAGGTAAGTGTGTGAACACTGTAAGTAACTTTTTTCTTACTTTATGAAAGTTAATTTACAATTGAAATCACACTTGCAGTGGCCGTTTTGTATGTTGATCAACAGGAAGTATTTAGATGGGCATATAAGAGAAACAGAGTTCTTCATACCTGTCAACAGGGATTGACGCAGTGTTTGCGCGGTGGACAATCCTCAGCGAACACTGCTTGTACTATTTTCTTCTCACCGGCTAACACAGGTGTACAGTACAGGTGTTCAACCCACCCCCATAGCCAGCGAGAAGTGTGGGTATTCTTATGCCGGCCGGTTAAGCCACACAGGGATCTAAAATAATCCGGCCAGGGGAAGAATACCCACACCTATGGATTTTTAGATCCATGCGCGGCTTCCCACTATCTGCGCATGTGCGCAGGGATCTAAAAAATTATCTTCACAGATACTGGTGGTATGGGAATCAGCCAGATCAGCCGCGCAGGGATCTAAAGCCCCCCATACACCTTCAGATTCCTCCATACAATTTCCATCAGATCAACTATGTAGTATAGTGACCTCCCTGATAGAATACATAGTGATTGGAAGGTGTAGAAAGGTCCTCATATTACATGGTTTTGGTAGAAGAAAAGTTGATTTACAGAAATTGCATAGTAATTGTATGTGGTGTATGGGGGGCTTAAGAAAGATCTGCTTGGCAGAATAATACCCATACCGCTGACATATGTCAAGATCAATTCGTCAGTAGGCTTCAAGGGACACAGATACACAGCTGGAGTTGGTGGTTCGCTACAAACAAGTGGACGTCGGACTCCAATCTACCTGTTTGTAAACTGCCGAGGCCGACGTTCGGCCATCACTACCTGTCAAGTTCCCAATTTAAGCTAGTAAACTACCCCTATTCACCCTTATTCAATTTCCCGCACAGATTAGTATTTTTCCCATAAATCTCCTGTAAACTCTGTCCATATTCTATGTTGTATCCTTCAACTGACCCTACTGACTGAGTTAGCTGGAATACTAATTCAAGAGGATGGTAAACAAGAGAAGAAGTTGGGGGCTAGTAGGTTTAGAGGGAGGGACAGTGTTACTCTCCTCGCTTGTCTGGAGCATGTGTGAAGCGTCACTTATGGGTTTTGGAATGTGGAATTGCTGGAAAACATTGGTACACTGGTGAAAAACTTGGTAGGCTCCCACTATTAGTGTAGTAATGGTGATGCATAATTAGGAAAAAAGAAAACAATTCAAAATGCTAAATAAATTTGACAAGCTGAAAAAGAAATCATTTTAGAATGTCCTCAAGACTCTATAAAATATTTGTTGTAATCAAAACTAGAGAATTCAAATTCTCCTAATAAATGTTGCTCTGCAGGAGAACTCATGGAGAAGCATTGATCAATCTGTAGTATGGTTGGTCTGCTTTTTCCTACACAGGAAGCAAAAACGAGACATAATCAAACGATCACATCAGTCGCTCAGGAAAAAGTATCTAATGACTAGAACTGATTGCATGCATTATATGAGTTGTTCTGCAATAGAGCTTTAAGGAGAACCTACTATTCATAACCGGGACATGAAGTGCTAGATGTCCAATGCCCATTCTGGTGCAAACCAACTCTATGACTTTATAAATGACTATAAGTAGCCAAACTAGTCTGGTACTTAGCACAGTTGCTCCTGTCTTTCCCAAACATTACTCAAGTTATCTTAACACTACTTAGGCCTCAAATATGAGTTATCCATTAGTAGGGCAATGTTACCACTCAGTGACATTACAAGGTTTGGTTTGTGCTGGTATTACATGGTATTACCCCCATACTGGTGTATGTGGCTTTATATATACTGTGCAAAGGTTTTAGGCAGGTGTGGAAAAAAATGCTGTAAACAAAGAATGCTTTCTGAAATATAAAATATGATTGTTTATTGTTATCAATTTACAAAATGCAAAGTGAGCGAACAAAAAAAATCTAAATCAAATCAATATTTGGTGTTACTACCTTTTGCCTTGAAACCAGCATCAATTATTATGGGTACACTTGCACAAAGCTAGGGATTTTGTAGGATTATATTCAAGTGCAATTGTAACAGACAGGTGCTAATGATCATCAGTCACAGGTAGGTGGATACACTAAGTTATTAACTGTGACAGAAACAGCTGTGTAGGAGGCTTAAAAATGTTTTTTGCCAAGATCGGCACTCAGAGAATTCGTGAAGAATTGCTATATCTTTGCTATATCTTTGCAATCTAAAATTTTTGAGATTCTGGGTAAAGTACCATGCATTGCACATGCAATATTCGCATGAACAAATGCCAATTTTCACAAAGAATTAGCAAATGTTATTTCATGAGACTGCACAGCAACTGCCACTAGACAACACACATTGCTTTTGCAATAAATCACATTACAAATGCCGATATATTAATATATATACAACAGGTGCAGAGGGCAATTTACAAACTAGTAGGCTGGTGTTTTATTTAACTGAGCCCTGGACACCCTGCAAACATTAATCTCCCTCTAGAACTAAAGAAATGCTGAGGCAGTGTAGACAGGTATGATGGTGGTGCAGGAATGGGCAGAGGCCTTCTAACATACATGCATTTAGAGCATGTACCATTCACAAGGGGTGGGGTGCAAGCCAAGGACTGTGCTGTCACACTGACATTGCAGTTGTGATTCTTGAGGAAGATTGGAGTCCTCCACTCCATTACACACGCGTGAAAAAGTCTCTGGTTGAAAAGTTTGGTGTCACCCTTCCTGAGAGTGGAATTACGTTACCTGTTGTTGAACCCACTCTCTGCACTGGACACTGATGGCAACAAGGAGATTATATAGCACAATTTATGACTTCATGAATGACTGCCGGAAGCCAAACTAGTCTGGTACTTAGAACAACAGTTGCTCCTAACTCATACTCATACTGCAGAAAAAATAAAAAAAATTCTGTCCAAAAAAACAACAACATGCTGCATCGGAGAACAGCATCGGCATATTCACACTCAGGCATCAAAATTGGGGTACCCACTAGTGAGGCCAAGGAGATTGTTTGTTCTGGGTTTTACAGTTATACCAGATTGCTAAGCATTCTTTTACCCGTTACACTGACCCAAAACATCATGTAGTTATGAAGTGAATATCAGACATCACGTCATCATCGAATGGGAGTGAAACGGCTATCAATACGGCTTTGCAACTAATAGCTCTCACAGTAACTTCCATGCTAAACACCAAGGTATGCTTCTCTCTTAGGAGGTTTATTAACTAATACAAACTTGCAAATGATGTACAAACAAGGGCAAACAAAAGAGCACAGTGTTGAGCCTAAATCAGGATTCTAAATCATAAGCAGTCCTGTGACAAACTGCATGATGTTTGCCAGTGCTTTCAAAATGGTGCTTTCTTGCCAGGCTGAGAATCTACAGAGCTCAGCCAAAAAAAACAGCACGAGGGAGCCAGGGCTCTCCCAAGAGTTGGCTTTACACTCTCTGTAGTAGCACTAGCTGAGGGACTGAAGAGACAAGCACATGCCCCTTAAGGTCACATAAGAACACCACAATTGCCTGGTATTTGCCTGCATGGGATAAGATGAAAATATAACTTAATCCTTTCAGCAGGGAAGGGGTGAGCCCCAACGTGCTTATTCTTTACACTCATTTACCTCCACCAACTAGTTCTGGCAGACTGATAAATTACAGTAACTTAACACGTCTATGACTTCGATTTAGTCAGCATTTTATTATGTCATTTTAGTGAGAGAGCTGCATAGTGTAGACCAGAGGGGCCCAGGGGGTGTTTGACTTGCAAGCTACTTTTAAATTGTCCAAGTCACACTGATCTACCAACAATAAAAATGATAAGCATATTTATTTTAATACATATGCTTTTAATTTCAAATATATATGGTTTACCTTGCATTACAGCATGTACATGTTTGGCACAATACAATTCTGTACAATTGTGGCCATTACTTTACTGTGTGTTAATAAGGATAAGGAAAAAATACAAAACAAAAGGCAGGGCTCTGCAATCTTCTCCTGTTACTTTTACAATCTACCTAATGGGGACTGTATCACATCAGATTGAAACTCTAAAATAAAGCGTGAAATGTATGTGCTAACTTCAATTATCCTATGAACTGCGATCGCAATACGATATTTGATCGACATTGGTTCAAAAAGCATTATCAAAGGAAGTTGATTGTAAACACACACCGCATGTATAAGTATGGGAATTATTAAAAACAAACCAAAATCGGTCGGGGCACAACAAAACAATATTTGATATACATTCAAAGGTTTCTGACATTCAATTGATCTAAAAATTGTTCTGTTTAAGTTGATCGAACGTTATGGGGGCCTGTATTTACATTGGGACATCCCCCCATCTGTGTTGGTTGTCTCTACATGCATCTAACAAGGCCACTATATATTTAAAAGTTGGCATCCTACATGGCATTGTAGATTTAGTCATTTAAACTTTGTCCCAATCCTGTGATTGGTTAATGATGATTTTGTCATGGATGTGACAATTGAAAATGGAAGAGGAAAGACAAAGTTTAATGATTCTAGTTGACTTTCCAACCTCTGTCTTTTGTGACACCCTCAAGTCTTTGAAATATTACAAAAGGCAAAATCCTGTAGTCTCTTCAGCAAATATCTCTTAAGCTAGCCACATATGGTTAAATTGTAGCGTTCAATCCACGTTATATTAGATCTTGTAGTTCGATAAAAAAATCGAAAATCGAATTTAATTTAATCGATATTCACCACATGGGGAGTGCGATTATTGTTCCATTTCGACTGAAAAGTTAATAGAAGAATCAAAAATCGTCGATTGAATTCCTCTTACGATTTTAGATTCGGAAGTGATGTGTTAAAGGGAAGTAGCCACACACTATCATTGACTCGACTAAAAAAAACCTGCAAGGAATGTAGGTCGATGATTGTACAATCGACCAAAATGTTCCAACCTGCCCGATAACGATTCAATTGACGATTTGACAGAAATCGATCAATAATCTTCGATTGTACTATGTGGGCAGAGAAACAATTTTCTTTCAATCGATCAAAGTTTTCATCAAAAATTTTTGATTGAATGCTGAAATTGAACCATTTGTGGCTAGCTTTACTGTATATAATTTCAATAATACATATATGTTTTACAGTTTCATTCATCCATGTAGTCACCCTTTAATAACATCAAAAATAAAATATGGCCCAAACCATTAACCTGCCTAGCGTTCTGCATGTACCATGCTGTTACAGAGTACAAGGTATTCTACTTTATATTCCTGCCTCTTCCCTGCCTCTGTTCAATGTCGCCGGCGATGTGAGCTGGGAGACCCCTCCATTAACATGGAGTTCTATACTGCAATGATATAGAGAAACACAGAATCTTTTTGGGAGTATACCGGTTCGCGCCCGACCCCCGCTCCTACAGCGTTTGGGATCAACCCAAACAGTGAATTAACTGGGTTCATCTTAAACGCTAGGGAGATTACAGTCCATCAAAGTAGAAATAAGGCTCTATTTCACGGCATCTGATACAATAATAATACATACAGGT
Organism: Ptychadena robeensis; assembly: GCA_036250615.1. Lineage (NCBI taxonomy): Eukaryota > Metazoa > Chordata > Amphibia > Anura > Ptychadenidae > Ptychadena > Ptychadena robeensis. The sequence goes on along the minus strand of CM070034.1, from coordinate 37,668,106 downwards.
AAAAAAATTCACCAAAAACTCATGTTATAGGACACCATGGAAAAAGAATCTTAGGGAGAACACTGGATAGTGGAAAGAGTATATACATCCAGTGGCATCACTAGTACGGTGTGGAGAGTGCTAGAGGCGTTAATGACAAACAAGGGCTAAACAGCTAACAAGTAATCAAGTGGACATACTTTCTCAAGAACCTCAGCTGCAATGTCAGTCTGCCAGCTGCAGCACAGTGTTTGGCTTCCCCCTCCCCTTGTAAATGATAAAGTATCTGCATGTATTGTATGTAAAACCTCTCTGCTCATCTGGATCTATGGTAACACACCATATATGCCACTGATAAGGAGACACCATTGATTTCTGGCACAGATTCCAAACCTAGTGATGTCACTGCCTATTATTTCTACTTAATAACATGCCATTGATCTGGATCTGCTAGAATCTCTATCTATTGATTCTCTCGCTATAGAAAATGTGTCTATAAATGTATCAGAAATACAAAAACGAGCGCCTAATATAAAGAGAATCTGCATCAGATACACTGTGAGCTGCATGGACCAAATACAAAAATACTAGAGAGCGTATCCATATTTGCTTTCCAAACATAATGTTTATTTATTAAAAAAAAATTCTAAATCTTAAGTAACTTATTCTAATTCACCAAATGAAAGTGAAGAAACTATTTTCTGAATGACAACATGAACAGAAGGTCTCAGAAAGCAGAAGTTTACAGTGCAGGTAGAAATAAAGGGATAAGGAACTTTTCTCATTGGAGGATGGAGTTGTCTAGGGTGGTTCTTGGAATCAGTCTCTTGATTACAGATCAGTTTGAGCTTTGCAAGTTTTCAACCCTCCTGAAAGTAAAGGAACTTTAGGCTATTCTGGACCTGGTTAGAGTCCTGAATGAAATAAACTAGTAACTTTGCAGCAAATCATTACAAATGCTAAATTTGTTGTCTTATCAATTCATGCTTGCTAAAAAAAAAACTTACCTCATCACTAGTTGTAGATCACTACTTACCTCATCACTAGAGTAGATGAGCCAAAATCATTCTCCTAGGGACACTGACAGTGATAAAATCTGGTCAGTGGTTTAAACCTTTTCCCACTCCATGCAAACTGAAAAGCAAATCTTTTTGGCTGTATCTAAAGCTCCCAATAGAAGCTTAGATTTTTTGTCTGACCAACCGCCGTGCGCACTCACTGCGCTCGTGGGTTGACCAAAAAATTGGGTGCCAATCTAAAACTTGACCCGAAATCAGCCTCCAAATCGACCTAAGCCATTATGGACATGTCCATAATTCTTAGATCTGTCTAATACTTTAGATGGGGACAAGGGCTAGCAGCTCCTCCCTCTCCCTTCGTGCTAGGCTGCCAGCTGACTTACAGTCTGTGATCTCGCAGACTGCAGTTTTCATGGCCGGGTCCCCAGATCCTGACGGCCCAAGTAGCTAGGGGGACCCGATGGACAGTGCTGGCACTCAAAGGGTGCCCAGTCGATTGTGACCCGATGTTTAACTGTGCGTAATGACATCATCACTCACGGTCGATTGGCCAAAACTTTAGGTCTCAATCTAAACGTGTATGGGGGGCTTAAGCTTTAGGTTACGCAAAGCACTCAACAGTTGTTATTTTAATTTTAGTGAAAACATGTTTCTTGACTACTGCTTAGCTATAATTTCAAGATCTCAAAGCAATATTTCCAATCCACAGTGCTTTGCTTCATTTGTTTACACAGGGAGTTTGAATGTTTCATTTCACTCTATTCAGTAAGAACAGTCCTCGCTCCCATGGGTGCCTTTGACATATTTTTGCTAGAATGCAAACTGATCTTTGTAAGCATATTTCATTAGATAACATTTCTGTCAAGGGATACATGCAAAGAGGCCATCTCAGGACACACAAGAGAGTATTCAGAAAAAGTCTGTGTGCATTTTCCGAGGATAAGACTCGTTCTCACACAGGAGACACACAGATTTACACATAGAATAAAATCAATCAGTTCTGGGCAGTCCTTGCACGTCAAAGGAGAATGACAAATCTGTTTTTCAGAGAATATTTTATGACACTTTTAACAAGAGGCATTTTGTGCTCAGGGAAAACATTGTCTCTCCATATGGGCCCCAGCCTTGAGATTTCCTGTTTAATTCCTTGACTACAAATATGCTAGGCATCATTCACTTGGAACGGCTCTAGCACAATATTTGCAAAACTGAAAACACTGACACATCTAGTAGTAGTAGAGGATAGTGTTTTTTGTGCTAAATCTGAACTGCAGGCAGAGAAATATCCACATTGTTGCAGCTCCGCAATCTTTGATTATAGAACTCATTTTCTTCCCCCATCACCTTTTAAGCCTCCCCCCAACATCTCATTGAAAGCAAGTACCACAGTAATCTTCCCCATTCTACAAGCACGCTGCCTTGGTTTCACCTTTGGCTCTGCACTCTCTTTTACTCCCCACATACCCTGTTTCTCTATGATAAGCCACCCCCCAAATTTGCCCAAGCAAGCAGCTGATCCCTGCTGTAAAGGAGTCTATTACCCGGCTGTACCAGTAGAACCCCAAAAAAGTGAGTAAGTGAAGAGGAAGGGGACAATGATTGGCATAGAGTGATCAAAGGGGACAATGAATGGCACAGAGTGATCAGAAAGGGACAATGAATGACAGAGTGATCAAAGTGGACAATGATTGGCACAGCGTGATCAGAAGGGGACAATGAATGGCACAGAGTGATCAGAAAGGGACAATGAATGGCAGAGTGATCAAAGTGGACAATGATTGGCACAGAGTGATGAAAGGGGATAAAGAATGGCACAAAGTGATTAGAAGGGAACAATGAACTTCACAGAGTGATCAGAAGGGGACAATAAATGGCACAGCGTGATCAGAAGGGGACGATGAATGGCACAGAGTGATCAAAGGGGACAATGAATGGCACAGACTGATCAGAATAAGACATCCCCCTGAAAATAAGACCTAGGGCATATTTCGGCATTTCAAAAAATATAAGACAGTGCCTTATCGGGGAAACAGGGTACATTTCTAGATCCTGCCACTTCCATCTGTGTAATATTTACAGCATACACTTACTGTATGTTTGGGGCTATAAGATGCTCCAATGTATAGAATTCAACCTATAAGTGTCTGATGGGCAAAAAATATTTTGACTCTGCTGGCCAGAGCTATTTTACCCACTTTGCTGGCCAGAGCAGGAGTACAAGAGGTGGAGAAGCTGTCTCTGACAGCTTTCCTGCCTCTAGCCCTGACTGGCAGAGCTGTATGTGAGGTGGTCAGCTTGTGCCCAACTTACATTCAGTGCAGATGGCAGCTCTCCCACCTGCATCTGCACTGTGTGTGAGTTCTGCTGAAGAAGCCCAGCTCACACAGAGTTAACACCAGAGGAAAAATATACCCACAGACAGACCTCTGCATTGCACTGTGTTATCATGTGACAGGCTTGGTTGGCTCTCTGTGTATGAAAGCTGGCAGCATGTGTCTAGCTTTCACACACAGGCAGTGCTGGATAGGAGAGGTGCCAGCTGGCAGCTTTTTCATCTGTCTTTGCCACTTCATTGTTTATATCAGCGGGGCATCCTACAAATAGGAGATCCGCTCTTCAACCTCCCCGGCTACTCTTTTTGCCGGGAGTGCAAGGTGCTGATGGGTGGTCACATCTTAGTAATATAAGATGCAGGCATAAGTGTGTCTTATAGTCTGAAATATATAGTCTGCCTAATGGAGCATCATCTTTATAGATGCCTGAATTCTGCTAAATTAATTTTGTATAAAATGTTGATCCCCCTATTTGAAATCCTTTTAACCAACTGTGAAAATTTAAATATAGCCCAAAACATGTGTATATGTTATAATTATTACATATAAAAGTAGAATGGAACGAGTACAGTGGTCTCCAGGACCTCTTAGGCTATGTGTCCACTATACGTTGGGACCCCTCCACTAAGCGTATTGCGTAGCACATAGACTTACCTGCTCAGCTGATGCTGTGTCTTCACTGCATGGTGCCGTTCTGCTGATGCAAGGCTGAACGTAGTCGAGTACGTTGAGCCTCTGCATCAACAGATGTCTAAACACAGCATTTGCCAAGCAGGTAAGGTCTATGTGCTCCGTCCGGATCCACGCCAAGCAATGCGCTTAGAGGAGGGGGTCCCGACGTTTAGTGGAAACAAGCCCTTACTCATTTCTTAGGTTTTTAAAAAAATAATTAAATAAAAAAAACAGCATTCAAATAAAACAGTAAATAAATAAACTAATGAAAAAAAGAGCTTAATTACAAACAATGTTTCTGGCTGCACTCTATTCGGGGCTTATGTCCCTTGAAGCCTCTGGCTCCGAAGTACTACAGGTGCTGGCCAGGGCAGAAGTACATTTACTGTAGTACACCAGCTTTAGAAACTTCTCTGTCCGGTCACCTACTTGGGCACATCCATTATGTCCTGAGCTGAAATGATGGGTGAGAATAAGACTGATGTGGCCAAAAGTACCACAGAGGGAATCTTTTGAATAATGTTTAATTTTGCTTTGTTCATTTTTTTAATTTCCTTTTTATCTTGTTATTTTGTCTGGAGTTTGGCATTTATAATTGAACAAACCAAGTTTCACACATGTGACAAATAATGTTTAATCATGTTTTGAGAAGAAATTTTCTCTGTTTTAGCTCCCTACAATTTTTGTAAACTTTCTTCAATGTTAAATTATCTGTACAGATAAAAAACTACGGTGTATGTGTAAACTCAATCACAAAGATCTCACATATTTATAGTAAATAGATTAAAAATAACACAGATCAATTTTGTCAACATGTCAAAATTTTGACAGACACTTTCCCTTACAGGGTGACAAGGCTTGTTTCTTTTGATGGCTGTTTTAATGCAGGTAAGGAATAAAATACCTACCCTAGAAAGTGCTTTGTAGCCATTGCTAGATTACATATAGACAGAAAGTGGTTGCAAATAATCTACAAACTAAGAAAGATGATGGGTAGTTGCGCACAACCTTCAGCAGTGATTACACAACTATAGTGATAGCAGTGGCCAGAAAGGCCCTCAGTTATGGTGTATGGGGGCCTGAGCAAGGATCACAGAGTAAAATGGAGTCAGTATGAGGGATGGGTGTATACGTTGTGTGTAGGTGTGCAGCTCTCAAAATGGAGGAGTGTGGCCCCCTGCAACAGACAAATAAGAACAAGGACAGAGGCGCACAACCTAGTACAACAATTGGTTAAATAACAATTGGCAAGCCCCTATGGTTGAAAAAGAGCATCTGCTCAAAACACGTCCCATTGTTCCTATTGAGCCCCCCAGTATCTGTAAGCAGGAAGTGATCTCATCCCCAACCAGGAAGTGAGGTCCTCCTGGAAAACACATGGCCCTGAGGGATCCACCCTTGTAAACCTCTCTCAATGTGAGTATCTTGTCTGTTGTTTTGTTTCAATTTGTTTTATCTTATCCTATTCCACGTTATTTAACCAATTGTTGTACTAGGTTGTGCACCTCTGTCCTTGTTCTTATTAGCAAATAATCTACAGAACAGCATGAGCATTGAGACATCTCTTTGCAAAACTCATTTACGTTTCAAGGCTCTCCTCTGCAGTAAATGTCACTAATCTTGCAAGGGCCTAAAACTCAAATTCTAGTGGAGAGTAGAAATGACGAACAGGGTCTTTGGAAACATTGGGGAAAAAAAAGTTTTGCTCTAGCACATGTAGTTTTTGCATAAATTAAGTACAAAGTCGAAATTTCAACTTTCGAAATTTTGACTTGACTTTGAACTTAATTTATGTAAAAACTATTTGTGTTAGAGCCATACTTATTTTTTTGTAGTATACCCCCAACCCTTCTTCATATCTCCAGCAAGTTTGGTTATGATACAATGTTCAGGGGCTTTGCAATTAACTCAAATTTGAAATGGTCAACTTTTTCCCCGAAAAATTCGACCATCTCTAGTAGAGAGTTCAAGAAGCAGTGATTGCGAAGCTGGATTTTCGTATTAAAGTTTCGTTTTTATGTAGGCCATAACAGTTTCTTAAGACCTTAAATACAGTAAAATATGTTTTCCAAGTGGTTACACTAAAAATACTTTTGGAATTTCAATGATTTGGACTATATTTTTGTTTTCTTTACTAGGTTGTGTTCTAGTTGAATTCGTTCAACAATATTAGGTGATACACATACATAGCAAAATGTTTATTTGCTCACAGTTAAATAAACAGGTGATTTTCCATTAAGGCCAAATATGCTGGTGAAATTTATGTTTTGAGATGTTGTGAAAGTTAAAATGACCTTCACAGACAACAGCGCTGATGCTTCAGGTATTTACCTAACAGAAAGCAAACTGGAAGCTGTGCACAAAACCAACATCCAAACCTCCATTCTTGGCTTTCTCTGTGGAGCTTGAGTTTAAGGATTTACTACTTGCTCATTGATAACAACCAACCACGTGCTCATGCCACAAATACTCCTTATAATGATATTGGTGCCATGCTTAGCAATATTCTCACAAAAACAAGAACTTCTTGCCTGATATGGCCACTATTTGCAGAAATGAATCTGGGCTGAAAAAATTTATTAGAAAAATACTGTACATAATTGTGATTTACAATTCTTACCAACTTCAGAGCAAAGATATACCTATATCTACTATACACGCTGTGTTGCTGTGGTATTGTGTAACACACTGCTGCTTGCATTGTATTGACAACACTGAGCGCATCCGACAACGCATATGGTGTACACTGTGCAATACATGACATTTGCATACTCCTAATTGTTGACAATATGTCTAATCTTCATTAGACATTTTACTGGATATACTAGATAAACAAAAATACCTTTTCCCCTTTTTACCATAAAAACACAGGTAAACGGGGTTGACTCATGTTTGAACCAAGAGGCCAAAGTTTAGATTTAAGGGGTCTTTCCTGGAGGGTAGATCATATACTGCTCATCCATCCAGAAGTTGTGTCTCCTCTGCAGCTCATCTGTGACTTCCTTGTTCCATATGTTCTGCTTGTTTGTAATGATTTTACTATCTGTCATTCATACTGCTGCCAGTTTTGTGAATGACGTATTGATTTCACAAATGCTTCTATGTGAATAGATATAATAATATAAACTTTTCCATGTTATCGGAACAAATCATGTTATCAAGTCAGAAGAATTTGGGCCATTTTGTTACTACCAACAACAATAGTTCATCCAATTACCAAAAGTGGCTGGGGGCTCTAAAATCCTACTATATCACCAATTCCACTCAAAATCATCCCAATGATTTACCACCTATGCCTCTGAGTATTCATTTGAAGCTTTTTGAAAATATTTATGGTAATATGTGTTCATGTGTTGTTAAATGATTACTTTGAACCACAATGTACTATACCTATTAAAAATGATTTGCACATTGTACCAAGTTACCTAATTGCATTGAGATACATTTTAATGTACTTCCTTTGCTTGCTATATTCAAATAAACAGTATTTCTGGGTTGCTATGCAACTACAATTATTTTAAAATTTTAAAATTTCTGATTTAAAAAATTACCAAAAAGCAATAATGCATATGTATTATTTTTTCCTGGTCTTTTTCAAAAAGAGCAACTTAAGTGGTTGCTGTTGCCTAAAATGGTAATTTACTCACCAATTGTACTTCATGTTTCTTTGAAGTCAAACAATTATATTATATCCCTATTATATAGACCATCTGTCAACAATTAATAAATACCCATAATAAGTTTATCCCAATTGTCCAACAATGCTCCTTTCCTCTGATGAAGTTGTTCAGTAGTGGAAACAGCTTCTGTCAAGAGACTTGGGAAGGGAGATGTCACTGCCTTAATGACACTCCCACCCAGGCTTGTGAGATATGTTTTCAGCATTGAATACAATTGCTTAGCTCCTTTAGTCCACCAGAGCCATGACAGAGACATGTACAGCTGATAGAGGTGCAGGGAACAAAATGGAGAGGAGAACTGATCACAGAGGCACCCAAGTATTGATGGGGGTCCATCTGGAAACTGCGTCATTGCTGACATCATTGCTGGGGGTTAGTATTGCTTTTATTGACACCAACCATACAGTTTATTTTAAACAAAAATCTAATATTATGCCTAAAACTTTACAAAGCAAACAGGAAAAGGCTTAACATTACAAACTATTAAGGATTCCACTCCTTTAATGTCATGTGTTTGCTAAATTTTCTGTGCAATTGTACATCTTTGTAATATTTTTATGATCCTTAGTGAGTGAAGATGAACAGTGTTGAGCAGCATATGGTATATTCGAATTCGCATAATTTCGTGAATATATTATAAACAATCGAAATTTGTTGCGACTGTATTCTATTGCCTTCTATTGCAGGCGGCTGTTTGCAATTATTCGCAAAGATTCGCAATGCAGCTTAACAGCTTCTCTTCGTCATTCTGTTATCTTAGCCAGTACGAGCATTGTGCGTATTGCGCATATCCATTTGTGCAATGCACACAAATATGCCCGATGTATGCCGATAAGCAATGTTGAAGCATAATATGACAAATATCCGCCATTGCGAAATATTGTAAATTCTCGAATGTTGGATATTCGTTGAATATATTGGAGTTTCTAATATTCTCGCTCAACACTGAAGATGAATAGAAATCCTTCAATGAATGGTGAAATGTTATGAAAAGTAAACTGTTTTATAACACCATATACAAGTTTTGGCTTTGAAGCCATATTTGGCATGAGCACATGTCCCCGGTGGGGGCTCAAAGCTTTCCTCATTTTTTTTAACAGGTAGTTTGACTATTAGTCTTAAAATGACCATAATTTATGCCCCAATGGAGTGTTGTGTGTCTTTAAATTAGTAATATCAAGGACGGTCCTAGGGAGACTGGCACCCTGGCCGAGCACCGCCCTCCCCCTGGAGAGCATCCTTGGTTAGTGCCGGAGAGCACTCCAGGGGGACTCCTCCAGATGATCTTCTCTCTGCCCTGGCGGCCCCACAAATGATAGGCGGGTGTACTGTGGGGAGGAATCTTCCCGAAGGTGCCCCCCTCCCAGCATAATGCCACCCTGGGCAACTGCCCATGTTGCACATGCCTAACACCGCCACTGAGTAATATAACTGAGTATCCTTTAGGGACTCAGCCTTGCTTTACTTGCTCAGTTTTGTAAAAAGTTAGTCAAATATTGAACTTCTAATTTATTTCAAGTCACACAAATGGTATCACTATTTCTTACACATTTCTAGGGCAAATGACCGTAGAAGAGGCAAAGTGTATGTCTGTCTACTTCTTGTATTTATTGAAAATATCTGTCTGCTGATTTCTATTAGATAATATAAGTGTTTAAAGCTGCGTAGATGTGTTTGCTAATTTGCAGCCACTGATTCAGTTATTCAAGAAGGAGAACATTCCTATGCTGTATATGCCAAGAACTTGCTATTTTTGATTTCTGTTTTGGCATCGTCATTAACAGTCAGAGAACTAGCCAAATAGGAATGAAAACCTGAATATATAAAGGGGAATAAAATCACAGTATACTTGAATTTTCAACACCTTTTTATAAACATAAACCTATTTAAAACAAAAAACTAAAAAAACAGTACCTTCAATAACTGATACCCTGCTCTCATATATTACATACATACATTTGTTCTGCATAAGGCCAACAATTCACTACAGTAATTTCAACAGCATAAGTTGAAGAAAAAAACAACATGTGGTTGGTTTTGGAGAAAAAAAAATTACAGCGATAGATACATAGAGAGGGTAACAATGGAGAAAATTTATTAAATTAATTCGGAGACGGAAAAAATGGAACAATTATTGACTTGCGGTAATTCTTAGTTAAGGCAAGGAATCTCTTTAATTTTCAATTATTGGTGAGATATGTAGATGGTATGGTGACTTTGTTTTCACAAGGTTGTATGGCATTTCTAATACATAGAAACGTAACAGTACGCTGGCAAATCATAGAAAAGCATGGGTCTGCCCACGGTTTACCAGTGGGTTTTCAGCATGGTTTTAATGTAAAAAACAATTTTTTGTCCATTGTGGTCAATGGATTAAAAACCACAGCAAAACCATGTCCCATCAGTGTCTATTGATTTCAATTGACGTGGCCAGTGCAGCCGCACTTTTTGGATGCTGTAAACCGCGTTTTTTTCTGCATCCAATCCATAACTGTGGAGACAGGCACACTAGGGACAATCGGAGTGTTGCAGCCACTCCGGAATCTCCCTAGTGGAGCCTTAGTCTCAAAAACGTCATAGAAAGAATGAAGTACTGCTCCACCTCACTTTGTCCAGCACCACATTGGACTGAGAACACTGGCACATTGACACTGAGAACTGGCCTAGTAAAGATAGAAGGAAAAAATCTGTGCTGTTGTGCTAATCACCCATATGCTTCCTAGCTGGGTAACACTACTTAGCAGAAAGGCCATGGCATGCCCCTGACCTCCCACTGTTTCCCCTACAACAATACTGAGCACAATGCAATTGTAAGCCAGAAACTTTATATACTGGCTCTCCCTAGTGGTTGAAGGACTAACAGCTGTATCCTCTACTTAAACTTAATCCTTTCTCATCCCACTTAGGTCAGGCTCCCCCATAGTTTATACCTCAGGGGAGGCTGTCCTACAACAGTCCTTTTTATTTAAGTTTTTGCAATCATGGGCTCATGGCCTGACCCAGGGAATCGAGGGAAACAGCTAATAGATTGGGTAGGCTAGGGGAGGTTAGTTAGGAGCAGTTTAGGTTAGTTAGGGTAATAGTGGTAGAGGGGGCAGGGAAAGGAAATGGGGAGTTTGGGTACAGCAAGTTTCCAGGGAGCAAGTGTTACAGACTCTCCCACCAGTTAAAATCTGCCTGTATTGCATAGAAGGAGCTATGAACAATGGGTCTCAAAAAGGGAAATTATTTGTTTAAAAAAAAATCCATTGGCATGTTGAATAAGAGAAACCTTATGGAAATTTAAGCAATGGAGCTTTCAGCATTACCAACCATATGACATAAACCCACAGGTTGAGGATCTTGAGCTAGATTTGCAACTTGATGAACGAACCTTGCATCAGTGGGTACCAGTGTATAAATGGAACCAGTTCCCACTGCCACATTCAGTACCATTCCCATTTCATCATCTAGATTTAAGATTAACATTTCATCTCAACATCTTCTGCATAGGCTGGTTGCTAAGATGTTGCCTAGTTTTAGTTTATTATTCATTTATTATACGTTTCTTATATAACACACCCACAGTAATTATATGACTTTCAATATTTGTATATGCAATAAAATAATAACTATGCAAAATAAATAATAATGCAATTGGACAATTGGAAATAATTAAACCCCTGTTCTTCTCTGTTCTTCAGTCTGCTGTTTTTGGTGTCTGCTACTGAAGCAGCTCATTTATTCTACAGTGAAATGTTCAAATGTTCCTGTGAATACGAGACTGTACAGTGCTGCTGGACAGCCAAGGCTTTACCATACATATGAAAAATATTGCCTTTGGAATCAGCCTGCTAGCGCAGTTACTGTAGACGTGAAAGCCTTATTGCGCTGCTGAATGTCCTTGTGTGGGAATTGGTACTTAAGCTCCTTGTACACACTGTTTTCTGACATCAACCACGTGGCACACATCCTCCTAGACTTTACTCTCTTTGTTGCAGACAAGCATTAGCTCACCGCTGCTCAATGAGCAAAAGACGTCTAGAATGAAAAGGTACAAAAAACAGAACACAACTTTTACATAATAGGATATATTATAAATGCAAAACTAAGGTAACCTCTGTGCCCATTTCAGTGTGTTGATTCTAGTTTCCCAGCAGAAGGCAGCTGATGTAATATTCTTCTTTCTCTGCTGAAGGCCTATTAGTATTATCACCATATTATTTTCCCCTCTAAACACAAAGCTGTATTTTTAATTCAAACACAATGGTGTGGTCTTGAAAGTGTATCTAGGCACAAGAACAAAAAGTTTATATATTTATGCTTACCAGCCTTTAGATGTAGTGTCATGTGGTGTGTACATGTCTCCTTTTTTATTTATACACCTGTATCTAAAGAGGAGAATTTCAGCCTCCTTTGGACCACAATATCAGCCTGTGGAGAGGGTAGAGAAATCAGATTTTGATTCCATATCTGTCACTTATCACACTTAATGCCTGTGAACCATTTTAGGCAGTTTATATAGGTTTTTCTTTCTTTTCCATTTGAAATTAAGTATATGAATACAACCGGATCATTATTTGTCTCAGTCCTTTTAGTTTCATTATTGGTTAGTCTCTGTCTTGAACATAGATGGTCATTTTTTTTTATTTCATATAGCTAACTTTGTGAGTTAACTCTTTAACCCCTGGATTGTGCTCCCTACCCTATTGAATGAGTTTAGAGGTCCCAAGGACTGTTTACTCGTTCACAGGGGGTAGAGATTTTCTAGAAATATAACACAGAAAAAAACATTTTCTAAAGTTTCTGTCATTCCACATAGTTACCTTATCCTACGTTGAAATCCGTCTTGGTTCCTCAAAGGGTCAATTTTCCCATTAAGGGGGACGTTTTCCTGGAGCTCCAGTGACGCATTTGTGTCCCAGTGAATGAAACTTCAAACACCAGGCTGATTGATCTCAGCCCAGCAGTTCCCACAGACACTGGGCATGCATCATGTCTTCATTGAAGGTTCGTTTGCAAACATTGGAGACACCGTGCATGTGCAGTGACCATGGAAATGGTTTTCTTTCATTTTCTTTCAGGAATAATCCCCCTCTGACCTTACAGACTAGCCAAAAGGGGTCTGGTTTGCTCTGGGGTGGGGGAACTCTGTTTGGGGTCTCCCTTTTACAGAGCATACCAGACTTTATGCTAACAGGGGGTCTAGCATGCTCGAAAGGGGGGTCCATGCTTTTTTTTAACCCTTTTTTTGTTCGGCCATCACTAATCATCACCAAGCATACTGGAGATGTAGAGAAGGGTTGGGGGGAATTAACTCCTAAATAGACAAGTCCAAATTTTGTGACTTTCTGGTTTTGAAGAAAACATTTGCTGGCACAAGGAGCAGGTAATACACTTAGGTAGGTAAGAAACAAAAACTACTGTTGTAAATGCTAGATAGACTGATTTACCATTTTTATTTTTATCTATAACTCTTGACTTGAGGGTACAAGTAACATTTTATAAATCCAATGTACAGTGTGTTCTTTCTATTTATGTACGGACGTCATCTTCCTTTAACAAACACTACATCCAGTCTCACAAGATAGCATATGATTTCCATGTGAACATAAAAACTTAGCAACTAAACAAAACCCTGGGATAACAGGCAAAACGTAAAGTAGCAGGTGTACTTAGTTTTTTCTCCTAGACTGCATTAGTTTATTTTGTATCAGAGTTTACTAAAATGCCACCCAATAGAGCTTCATCTATAATCATTTTGGGAAGCTGGATCTTTTCCAACTTGAATGTCCTCTGACCACAAATCCATCTGGGCAACTTAATAGACATCCCAACAGAATGACACAGGGTCATCTATTTTTCAAATATGAACTATTTATTAGACATTTTACAACTTGTTACAAGTAAAACAAGTGAATAACATTACCAACTGTGAAGAAATAACAAAAGGAACAGTTAGGCATAAAGTAACAGTAGTCATGCATTGGTTACTGAGATTCTTGGTCTGGGGCTTCCTCCGGAACAAACCAGAAAATCATACAGGTAAGCAGCCCACTCAGCGAGCGGGCGGGGTCGATTGGTTTCGGGGGGTACCCTAGTATGAAAGTATAGAAGAGACTGGTAGCAATTTGGGCTCGTAAATGCACTAGAAAGCTGTATTGGTGAGTTTCTGTGATTGCAGGGCAGCCCCGACCCCTCCAGTAAAGGTCAGGAGGTGTTACTTGTGCCATGAAAGAGCAGAAAGAGGGGGAAGATCGAGAGGATAAGAATAGAGAGTAGGGTGAGAAATAAATGGGGAGGGGGAAAAAGAAGAATAAAAGGTGTGGAAGAGGGGAGGAGTGGGTAGGAGGGGGGTGTAGGGGGTTTGGTGACAAGGTAGCAGACAATCATCATGTTACGTCTGGTTTAATGACTGGAGAGGAGCGCCTGCCCTTTTACCTCAAAGTGTCCTTAGAGATGATCCAGGTGCCCCAGGTGTCGACAAGCCTGGATGAAGTCTCCTGTATGGAGGCAGTAAGCTCCTCCAAACATTGGAGGTAATTGAGTTGAACAAGCGACTCCGAGATGGTTGGGGCAGTCGAAGACCTCCAGTGTCTTCGACTACCCCTGGCTGCTCAGGGGGCTCATGGCAGGAGATAACTTGAAGTGATGACAGGGTAATTTCTGATGTCATTGTAGTCTGAGAAGGCAGTTTGCTTTTCACAAAAATACGTTTATATTTATAATGGGAATCTATTGTTTGTAAAAGTAAATTGTATGCAAAAATCATCTAATGGGGCAATACACAAATAGAAAGTATAACTACCGGCAAGGAAAATTACGTCAGCCTCTGTTCATATAGACAATGCTGCTCTCCAAGGCTGGCTACGTTATTCCTTGGAGTTTGTTTAAGCAACCTCCGGCTTAGTTTACAGCTATCAATTTTATGTCTCCCATTGACATACATTTTCACATGAATAAGCCAGTTGGATATATTGTGAACTTTTTTAACATGTTCAACAAGCATTGCCTAAGGGGCTTGTGAACCAAAGGAGAATTATGTATTACACCATCTGGCAACCTTGGGATGATCTTCCAGCGGGGTAGAGATCTTTCTCAATGTTCTATGTCATTCTTGCTTCCATGCACAGTCTTGCTTCCATGCATTAGCTTGTGTTCCAGTTTTCCTTTCACCATTCCCTATTTTTCTTCTTCCCTTTCTTTTTTTAGTTTGTCTTTCTGTATGTACACAGGTCAGTTGTTATATTATCACTACAGTATAATGGACCCCAAGTTTTCAACAAATCCTCACCAGATTCCTACAACCCCTCACTAACAAATAGTATAAGAATTAAAGCAGTCTTGAATTTCTTTTGTATTAACCAATTTTGTGAATGCTTCATTTTAGTTTCCTGTTTAGAAAAATGTGACATCAATACATGTGCGGTAGTTTATATCAAGTTGGTTGTAAGTAAAGTCTATTTTTCCCATAAGAAATAATGAAAAAGTCCATAATGCATTTTGAACCCCCCAAAGCACCCCAAACCTAACATTTTGTTAAGGAAAAGCATTGTATATTATGTGTAATTTACCAGAAACACCAATAATTTTCCTGGTGTTCTCAACAAAAAGTTAAAATGAATCTAGCTTACCAGGAGCAAAATTTTTGGGTGGTTATTGTTTGGAAGGAGAGTGCTCTCCCATAAGAACACCAGAAATCTGGCCTTGTAGCTTTCTGTAGATTGTTGAGATAGACCATTTTTATGTGCTGTACTTATTAGTGATATCAGGTCACATGAATGCCACCACGTAAGCAGAAGCATGTTTCTGCCTTGCCCATAATTCTGGTTGTAAGTCAAATCTTACCTATCTAAACCAGAGTTGGGCAAACTTTCGTGGGACACAATGGGTTCTTCCATTTGATTGAGGGGCTGGATAAAGAGCCTTTAATGGCCACCTGTCATAGATGTATGGCATATATTACCCATGTTCTAGCATCCCTGGCTTCATCAATGACAAGGAATAGCAAAAAGTGGAGATAATGCCTTAAGGAGGTCTGCTGTAATCATGGGAATGTGCCCACAGTATCTTCACATGATCACACTGATGTGCCATCTCCATAATGATGTTTTGGTGTCTCTAGGCATTGTCTCTGCTTAATGCATAATGAGCCACAGGGTCTTCTCACTATGGTGACAAAGGACAAAATAAATAAATAAATGGTCCGCATATGGCCCATGGGCCATAGTTTGCCCATGTCTGATCGAAACTCTACTCACTGTATCACAAAACTAAGTAAAATGCTTTGGTTTAAGGTGACCACTGTCCAATATACTCTTAGACTTATTTATTTACAAGTGTTCAGGAAAAATTATTGCCACATCTGTCACGCGGATAGGTGCGGCTCCAAATCTGTACCAAAATATGAATATGAAAATTTCACAACTTTTTAATATAATAATGTAAAAACCAGTTAAAATATTCTTGGATAAAAGCTATTTTAAAAGCACCAATACACAATAGTTTCCATTTATAAGCGGAATAATTAGGCAGACAGACGTGAATATATTTTGCCATTTTATAATTATTCCTTTTCCAGGAAAATTCAGTTACTTATGATGAGCTGTGTGTGCTTAACTAGATGCTTCCATACACTGTTATCAGGTTCAATCCAGAACCTTTTGTGATGGCTGCTAAATAGAATAAAAAAGTGTTCAAAGAACATCATGTTCTGTCAGGACCTATTAAATGGCTAAAATATATTAAACATTTAGCAGCAGTTGAAATGAAAGAAAGTTTTCTATTACAGCATTTGTGTTGATTTGTGTTGTAGCAAGCATTTTGTTCAGTTACCCTTAGTTACTTCCCACATGTGATGATCGATATACCAAATTTTTTAGTCAGTTTAACTCCTTAAGTGGAAGGGCAAATAAATGCAGATATAAAGATATATTTATTTGTAGAACCCCAGTGAAACTTGCATGGTTCAGTGTTGTTTAATAGTAACTAGCTTTAAAATAAAAGGAACCGTAGCTGACCGCTGAAATTACCATTGGACCTTACCGCCTGCCACTCTCAAACATTTGGACAGCGTCCATTGCTAGCACGTTAGCCTAAAAGAGCTGTTACCAGCCAAATTTTTTTCTGTCTATCCAATTCTGAGAGTGACATGTCCCTTCCATGCAACACAGGCATGTTTGCCAGGACTTTTTCTCTGCTGTAGGTATGAAGAGCAAATGTCATGTAAGATGTAGTCCATTTTCAACAATACCACACTATGTTTTGTTTACAATTCCCTAAACCCTAAAGCATAGTTGTATTACCTGTTCATGCTGCAAGCAACTATTTTTCTTTTTTTGTGAACAGGTCTATTGGATATAATGTGTTTTCAGACTTTTGTTTACATACAATGCCCTATCACGTTAACATACATAGGTGTGAATTGGCACCTTAAAATAAAATAAGAGGATGTAGACCCCAGGTGCCCTCTGGGTGTTCCTTGGCGGCCCCCCTCAGTCCTCTACTTGCGGCCCCTGAAACCTGAAAACTGTTAATGCATAGGGCAAAGAAACTCACCTGTCCGCTGACCCTCTCTGATGAGTTTTGCTTGGAATCTTGTTAGGGCCCCCATACACCTTTAGATTTCTCTGTCAGATTTCCTTTTGTTTTAACAAAACCATGTAATATGAGGGATTTTCTAAACCATCAAGTCTACCTGTGTTCAATTACAGAGGACCCTATACTACATAGTTGTTGGTAGATCTAAAGGATATCTTACAGAGAGGTCTAACGGTGTATGGGCAGCTTTAGAGAAGAGGAGGGGAAGCGAGGTACTTGCTCCCACTATTTAACCAACAAACAGGGTATGATTGTACCATGAGACAAACAAAGTTACTCTCATTGAATTGCTACCAGCAAAGTCCACTGTGGCTAAGATCAAGGACTGTGTTCCCTGGTCTAGCAGGGTGGCACATTATTTTATTCAATTGTCTTAATTCCGTTCCATTTTAACCCTGGTAGTGGTGTACCTCCCTATTTGTATATTGTATAATATATATTGTGGCACATAAACTCAGAATAGGGGCGAAGGCTTTGATGATATCTATGAAGTACATAACCTTTGATTATATATGCTTATGCTTAATATCATATATTTTATATATTATAAATGCTTATACAAGTCAGTATAGATTGAAAATGTCATGTGCGGCCCTATAGTGATGCTGAGGGCCGCACTTGTGTCTCTCCATAGCAACTCAGTTGCCCACCACTGATGTAAACAAACCAATATTCACCGCAGGGATTTAAGGTTTGTTAGTCATATGTCCATCTACATCAATTATTCCTTCTAATACTAGATGTTCTCTTCACAGGTTGAAATTCTGCAGATGACTACATTAACATCTAAAGGATGGTAAGTTACAATGTTTGAATTTGAATGATTTTGATTAATTTTAAGTTAAAATTTTGATCCACTATCCAGCTGTAATAGGAAAGTGTAAAAAAAATGCAATGATTTCTTGCCCCGTTATATAGGTTAAAAAAAAGGCACGTGTCCATCTACACCCACTACCCTCTAACTTTTGCTTTAGGGGCTGTAATGAGGTTGAAAACGTCCTTCATCTGGAGTGGACCTGCCCAATTCTATCCAGGCTACAGGGCAAGGTTCTTAAACTATTGAACAGACGTTTTCATTGACTTTTCCCAAGGTATCCCAAGGGATCCATGGTTCACGCTCCTTCACCTCAATCTTTATGTCTTACTAAATGCGAAACGCGTCAGGACAGTGCAATACTCTGCACTGTACTGATATCAGCAACCTGCATAGGAACTGATTTTTACGTATGGGTGTGCTCATGTGATGATGTATTTTTACTCAACCTGAGCAAAACTGAACTCATCATCTTTCCCCCCATCACCTTCCAAGCCTCCTC
>CM070034.1:37628552-37649428 GCA_036250615.1 Ptychadena robeensis | reverse complement strand
ATTGTATACCTTGTTCCCCAACCTATTAGATTGTAAGCCTGTCCGGGCAGGGTCCTCTATCCTCCTGTGTCATACCTGTACCTGTGTGTTATACTGTGTTATACTCCACTCTAATGTATTGTACAGCGCTGCGTAAAATGCTGGCGCTATATAAATAAATGCTAATAATAATAATAATAATAACATGTAAAGTAATTATGTATATATATGTATGTTAATAAAACTGTATACAAACTGTCCAACCCTGCCGTTAAAGTCCCCTCTTGCCCTCCTTAGGGAAAACTGAGTTTTTCCTTTTCTCTTCTTATATTAATATAAACTAGCTTTACTCATAGTCACCACTACTACGCATAATAGCTCATTCTTGAAAAAATTTGTTGAGTTGTTTGTAAAATGTCCAGTATTGTCTTGGATATGGATAACAAGAAGTCACTGGGGACACATCGTCATCTAGACGGGCCTCATGGAGGAACATCCACGAGGAACATGTCAACAGTAAAAGGTTTGTATGTTAAAGGCTAGAAGAATAGAGTATTTTATAGATATAGTGTCTATTTCTGGGCTCTTCTTAGTAACTCTGCTTTTGGTGGAATTCCCTAACTGCTAGAAGTTGCAAAAAGCTTGAAACGCATAAGTTAGTACTCATACCTGTTTGCTCTGTTCGGTGAATAACAGTTCAGGTACCATCCTTGATTAGTGATGAGCGGCATAGGCAATATTCGAATTCGCGATATTTCGCGAATAATTCTACTGATATTCGATTCTATATTCGGAAATTCGAATATTCGCGTTATGCCCATGTATTGCGAAAATAATATACGCATCGCGAAGATCTTGAAAATGAATGGTCACATGCTATGTTTATTTTCGCAATGCGAATATTATTTTCGCAATACATGGGCATATTGCGAATATTCGGAATTGCGAATATCCACCGACATATTCGAGATATTGGCGAATTCTCGAATTGCCGATATTCGCGAAAAATATTCGACATTCGAATATTCGAGCTCAACACTATCCTTGATATGTTACATCCTTTGTCATTATATTAATTTTTTTTTTTTTTTATCTGATACACCTTTGTGCTCTGTATGTTTTGGATTTTTTTTTAGATTCCTTACACTGGTGTAAAGAGCAGCAGAGCAGTTTACTGTGGGTCTGGCCTGTTATGCTGCTATAATATAATGGCTTCTTTTCTATATAGAGTGAGTGTGCTAAATTATAATGTATAACCCTTCTCTGCTTGGGAAATAACATTACATTTGTGCATATATTGTATGATTTGTTTTTGGCCATACTGCTACTGCAAATTTTTTAAAACAATCTTTAAAAATTGCTCTATAATATATATATATATACATGGTAAATAAACCAGTTAGCAGCAATAGTAATACTATAACTGTTCCATTGTGCTTTTAAACACTGGCAGACATGTAGGCCCATGTATTTTATTTGCCAAGAGTACGTTTTAAGTCCATTACAGTTCTATTCTTTGTAACCATTAAGTAATAGAAGTAAATATTTGCTCAGAGAGCTTATGGAATTGAATTTCTTTTCTGGCATGTTTGGAAATAGGTTGAAATCGCTTACAGTACGTGTTTAGAGTCATGTATTTTCAGGGTATTTGTCATTTGCACATATTTTTGGAAGTGTTAGAGCTCCTGTTTGGCAAAGTTCCTGATCTTACGAAATCTATCCATAACGTCTTTTTTTCTTCTCGGCTATGAACTCACGCATAAAACATATTTCCATCCTTTAGAACAACTTTCCTGGACCAAATTATGCTCCTTGAATTTGATACAGACAGCTGTGTTTGCATTATTTCATAATGTTTATTCTTAAATATGGCATTCTTCAAAAGAAAACCCAGGCGACATCCATTCCACTGCTATCCATCTCACTCTTGTAGTAGAGTTGTGTCTACTTCGGTCATGTCTGGTCTCCAACTTGGTGAAGAGCCATTAATATGTCAGGAACAATAATGTCTCTGATGGTGCTCAGAAGCTCCTTGTATTGGTTATTCTCATTTGGTCTGGCCCACTAATTACTCTTTATTTATGCAGGACTATTTCTTTTTTTTACTGTTAATGTATATAGAAGTATTAATGATAAAAATGGGAATTATGTCATTTGAAAATTTAGATTTTGCATTTCCAGCTATTTTACACTCATGGCTTAATGTCAACCTGTTATCTAATCAGTTTCGGTTATCTTCCAATTTCCTGTTCCTTGTTCCTATATCACAGGTTCTCAAGGTGATGGTGTATTGGAAAGGGGATGACAAAAGAGAACTAGGGGGTTAAATCCCCAAATGACAAGCTAGTGGGAGCCAATAGCTATTTTGGTTTCCGGTTAAGGGTATGAATATGTTCATATGGAGAGAATCATGGTACTCACTATTTCGGCTGTTGGGGCATGGGTAGAACCTGTTATCTGGACTCCTTTATCCCTTACTCACATATGACACCTTATGTATTATTTTATTTCTTTGTTTTCTTCAGTTGCAAAAAATGTCAGGAACAGCAATACTGAAGAAAGAAAGGAACAATGACACTCATTAGGGCTAAGTATTTTCTTTGCTATGTCCTGAACACTCTTTAAAGCAAAGTAATTGCTACTTGGGTATGTTTCTGATTTGCATTAGGTTAAAATTCATGACACACATTGGAACTAAGAAGGCCAATTGGATTGCTTCATTGTGAATGACAATCAGATGCCAAGTAATTTGAGATTTCGTCTTTGGCTTTAGAAGCTTGGATAGTTTTGCAAAGAGGGGTACATAAAGTTAATGTGTATATTACTGTCGTAATCCTGATTATGTTTAGTCACTGCACAGCATTTTTACAACCATCTTTAATCAAGTATTTTAAACAGGTTGATGCTGATTTCAGTTTTAGGTTTGTTGAGGGAAATTTCAAACTTTGCCGAAAATAACATAAAAAGAGCAATGTCATGGGTAAGCAATGTGTCTTCTAAATAAAAAGCATAACTCTCCACACACCCCACAAATGATTTATATAGCATTTTTGTGTTAACTTTTCTATTACTAGCATGTACATGCATAAAACAGCACAGCCCCCAGGTTTGTGTCTATGGCCAGCTCTGTGTTCTGACCATAAGATTTAGGCTACTAATAAACATGAGATGACAGTTGTCAGATACAGCTGCTTCCAACAGGATCAGGAGACAAAGTTTCATGTCTATAAGAGGCTCTCCAAATGGCACTCTGGGGAAGCAATCAATTTTGCTCTTTCCACAATGAGCCAGCACCTCTCTGTTATTTATTTCACCCTTTCCACTATGATAAGCGTATGTATTTTGGCTCAAAGCAATAGAAGGGGAATTCCATGGCCAGTTTTAGTTTACAGACCTAAAATTGGACATGCACACATGCGGTTAGGAAGCCTAGTTAAAATGTATATCATCATCTGCAGAGCACTATAGTGCCTGAAGTTTACTTCCCATCGTTCCCAGCATGGCATTATGAAAGAGGTTAGTCACATGAATTTGACTGCTTTTGTCACCAGGGTCTCCTCAGCCTCTTGAAATACGCATCTGTAAGTCACATCTGCACATCTGTATATCATTGAGTTATGGTCATGATCACTTTGTTTCCACAACTGGCCGCTAATTAGGGATTTTGGTAAAACATTTACAACACACATTCTTGGCAAGCCTTGTCTCATACAGAATCTGTTAAAAATAATATTTGGGCACAGATCAGCATTTCTACAACTTCATTAAAGCTCCGCCCACTTCTACGTTTGGCTTCCACTCATTAATTTCAGTCAAATTTGGAAGATCAATCGTGTTTATTGGCAAAGATAAAACCTTTTGAAGGGACTGCCTTCTTTTACTTGTATTAAACATTGGTTGGACGTGTTTCTTTTTCCTTGGTTTTCTTGGCCAAATGCGAAATAAGCAGGCAGTTTTGTTCATCTCCAAATGGTCCAGACCTTCTAAGGAATGTCAAGGCATTTCCTAGAATACCTATGATTTATGTGCTATGCCTGGATTTCTGCCTGTTATTGATACTGTACATGGTTCCGCAGTGTGCATCTAACTGGAAATGAACACATCATTAACCAAGTTGCCAACATGTTAAAATAATTCTTAGGGATATTTGGCGTGGTTGGCGTATCTAAGCTCATCATGCATTTTGATGTCTTGAAGAGCAACAAATCACTGTACATGCTGTTATGATTTTTATCACAGATGTTTTTATAGATGCTCTGCCCATTTTACAGTGCTCCTAAAAAATATTCAGGGATGAGTGCTTACTAAATTACAGTAAAGTGAAATACAGTGATATTTCTGGGTACAGACTAGATCTTTTAGACAGTAATAACTTACAACTTTGTTTTGGTAAGTAAATCATGTCATGTATATCACTTTGTAGTGTATGTATTCTCCACTCCAGCATCATAAAAGACAATAGTATTCTCTACAGGTACAGTCCTATAGGTCCCTTGCAACCTGACAACTATAAGTAGCAGCATCCCTTAACACATCTCCTTCATACTTAATGGTTACCATCTAAGAAGGTTGCACTCAAACAGCTTTCTACAAAACCATCTTTATATGGTGTGGTCCAAGTTGAATACCAATTGGAGTTGTGACTTTTCAAAAACAAAAAAAATTTTCACCACTTGATTGATTTATTTTTTTCCAAAGAAAATAAATAACTTTTCTGAATTTTGGTTGGGTTGCCGTGAGTTTAGGCCCTACTTATATTTATTCTGGAGTAGAGACTTTACTATTGTACTATTATTGTACATGGTGAAAACTATTCTGAACGTGGGATTTAAATCTCCCAACTATTTGTTAGTTCAAGATTTGGAAGCTAATCAGGGGAAATCTCTCCTGATGATAGTGCCCTACTGGGATTTTTAAGGTGCTAGTTCAGTCAGTTAATTCCGTCAACTCCAAAGTTTTTTCATATATAATAAAAGGTCTTTATTGTGTCTTTACAGTAGGACCATAAATATAGATATAAATATAAACAATAGATAAAGTGCTTCATTCATACATTAGATAATAACATTTGATAAAATATTCACCACACGGGTACAATGAAAAAACAGATTTTAGGATTTTAAATGACCATACGGTATATACACAAACAACTGTAACCAGCCCGTCTTAGATCGTATCTGCCTCCAACATGTTTCGCCTTGATGGCTTCTTCAGGGAGGGTTTATCTCTAAAATATGAATATATTCAAATTAGAAAGGCAACAGTCATATAGGTCATAGTTCAAATACTGCTGTATGGGTATAACAGATTTTATAGGTCATGTGGTACAACAAGCATTTACGATAATCACATCTCAGTCGCTGCCACGTAGTGTACGTTAGAGCAGCCTATATATATTTTGTAACTAGACCCACATATATGTTAGATATATATACTTGCACACATAATGTGTGTCACTAAACATATAAGCTAGTTATTTTAGAGAGTAAATGGATCTCACCTTGTTGTCAAGGTATTAGCAAAGTAATACAAATTGCATAAAAAAAATAGATAAATAATCAGTGTATGTTATACTCACAGGTAGGTACAGTTGTTGTCAAAAACATTCGCCGGGTCACTGTCCAGATGGATCTGGGGTTCCCGAAGTAGTTCTCCAAGGAGAGGGGGAAGGACGGGGAGGGGGCAAGAGGACCCCAAATCGATGCCCTCCAAGGTGGCCTCCGTGTGTCCCAATTGAGGACGTCTCCTCGGTTAGGTGACCAAGCCTGGCCCAACCGGGGCGTCTGTGTTGCCTTGCAGTAGGGACCTAGATATAGGCAGAGGGGGGTTAAATAGGGACCGGGGGGGGGGGGGGGGGGGGGGGGTACGGGCCGGACACATGACCAGGGTGGCCCCAGAAACCAGACACCACCCAAATGGACCCTTAGCAGGGAGAGTGCTGATGGTAATGGGGCCAATCACATACCTCTTAGGGGAAGGCCAGAGGGGCAGCTATCCGATGTAGGTAGTAGTGGAGGGTACCCAGGTGAGGGCGTCCAGGGAGGCCAGCAGCCACGGTCCAAATCTCATCTATCTCTTGGTCCCCCCACCCCTGGCTATATGAAGGCCCGACATCCTGGATAACAAGGGACACCTGGGGGGGGGAGGGAGAGCGCGAACGCAGGGGGGCGGGTCACACGTGCACGAGCTGGCCAGCATCCCATAGAGGGGGGCGGAGGTCCGCTCAGGCTACAACTCCCCACCAGGTGTCCAGCATCCCGGATGGGGCGGACACTCAGCTGGATAGTGAGACTCACCAGGGAGGGCAACGACCGGAGCATGCGCTTCCGGGTCATGCCCAGGTGGTTTCCGGGGCGGGCGGACTACTTCCGGGTCGCCGGAGCGCAATGCGTTCCAGCAAACCAGTAAGAGTCCGTCCCCTAAGAGATATCAGCCCTGCGCACCAAAGAAGACTGGGTCTTCGTATTACAGCTGCTCCCCCTGACGTAGCCCCTACCCCTATGGCTGGAACAATCCATCCAGGGGGCTAGGCATCAAGGGGGTCCCCAGATGGACGGTGAAGTGTCCGCTCACTGGCAAGGGGGGGGAAAAGATGACCAAAAAACACGCCCCCTAATGAGGTCCCTGAACCCCTCTAAAAAATTGGGGGGACAGCGGCCCAGGGTCATCTCCTAGGAGTTCAAATCGGCACCCCAGTGTGCATGGGACAGTGATCCGGCATTACAAGGGATTACATGGAACACACATGGTAATCAGCTATATTGTGAAGAAAAAGAAAAGAAAGGACATGTTATAAGCATAAATAGGTCTTAGTTGAATCATACAGTTATAGCCTCAGAATGATAGTCACAGACCAATATAACCCATATATATAAAAAAAATTGTGAGGTCAGATAATAAATAAATAATAAATAATAACTGGGTATCATTCAAGGTTGCATGTCAAATTGTCTTATTTAGTCAGTTCAATTAGAGAAATGGTTTAAAACTGATGGCATCGTTTAGTCCAGGGGGGTCAGTGGCCCTGAGTTGGTATATCCATCTCTGCTCTATTTGTAGCAGTTTCTGTTCAGGGTCACTGCCCCTATTATCCTCCTTAATGTGCGTCAAAATTCTAAAAGAACTACTCAGGGGTCATAGCGGTGGTGAAAGGCCACATGACGTGCCACTGGTGCCGTCTAGGTCCCCTTCCTTGATCGTACGTATATGCTCTTGTATGCGGATCCGGAATTCCCGCTTGGTTTTTCCAATGTAGAACGCCCCGCAGTCGCAGCTCATCAGATACACGACTGCGGGGGTTCTACAATTGGCCCAAAACTTGATGTTGTGTTTGCCGCCATGGGGCAGGGAAAACTCCTTTCCCTCACCAATGAAGGCACATTGCTCACAGGTACCACACCGGTAGAGACCAGGTGCTGTTCTCTTACCGGTGGGCTCAATATAGTGACTATGAACCAGTTTGTCACGCAAAGAGGAAGCTTTGCGGAAGGTTAGAGCAGGTTGTTTGTCAAGGAATTGTTTGACGTCCGGGTCGCACATTAGAATATGCCAGTATTTGTTATACAGATTGCGAATTTGTACATGCTGGTCAGAGTAAGTGACTATAATTCTGGTATTGGAGTTTTCTTTCTTGGGGGATTTGTTTCCATGTAGTAGTTCCTCTCTATCAAGTTTAAGAGTTCGTTGATAGGCCTTCTTGAGGGTCTTCTTAGAATACCCTCTAGCTAGAAGTCTATCATGAAGTTCACGTGCCTTTGTTTTAAATGTATCCATGTTTGAGCAGTTCCTCCGGACCCTAAGGTACTGTGAGTATGGAATGGACCGCACCAGAGGGGCCGGATGAGAACTGCTCACATGGAGGATATTTATTATATTTCCAGCCGTACTCTTCCTATACAGGGAGGTATGAATTTTTCCTTCAGGAGTCAATTGGAGGTTTAAATCTAGGAAGGGAACTGAGGTCTCCGAAGAGGAATAGGTGAACTTAAGGTTCCAATAGTTTCTTTGTAATTCATCAATAAAACGGACTAATAGTTCTGGACTTCCTTTCCATGTCAAAATGACATCGTCGATGTATCTCTTCCATAAGACGATACAATCGCGATAACATGATAGATTGGGGTTAAGAAACACAGTTTTTTCCCACTCCCCCAGGTACAGGTTGGCGTAGGACGGGGCACAACAGGTCCCCATCGCAACCCCCTGTACCTGGAGGTAGTGGGAGCCCGCAAATGTAAAAACATTATGTGTTAATCTAAACCTCAGAATATCCATTAGTAGAACGTTCAATTCATCCAGGTAAAGGCCAGAGATTTTTAGGATGTCGCCCACCACAGCAACACCCCTCTGATGCGAGATGCTGCTGTAGAGGGCCTCCACGTCCACTGTTACGAGTATGCACCCCAAGGGCACCACCAATCTGTCTGTTAGTTTAAGCACCTCCAGAGTCTCTTTTTAATAGGAGGGGAGTTGTTGTACTAGGGGTCTTAGATGTGCCTCAAGGAAGCGACTCGCAGCTTCCGTAAGTGACCCCTTTCCAGACACGATCGGTCTGCCAGGTGGATCCGTCAACGACTTGTGCGTCTTGGGCAGCGAGTAGAACGTGGGAGTACGAGGTTTAGCCACTGTCAGGAAGTCAAAGGTACTACGATTAATGAATATTTTATCAAATGTTATTATCTAATGTATGAATGAAGCACTTTATCTATTGTTTATATTTATATCTATATTTATGGTCCTACTGTAAAGACACAATAAAGACCTTTTATTATATATGAAAAAACTTTGGAGTTGACGGAATTAACTGACTGAACTAGCACCTTAAAAATCCCAGTAGGGCACTATCATCAGGAGAGATTTCCCCTGATTAGCTTCCAAATCTTCAATTTATAATCCAGAATCTAAGGGATGGTCCGCGAGACTGACATTTAGGCACCCCTAGCACTTCTTTGTATATTTGTTAGTTCATTTTAGTCTGTCTATATTCATTTTGCATTTCAAGGTTTTTCACTTTCTTTTTCCTACAGACAAAAATAATATATTAATGAAGATAAAATATGTAAAGGACACTTTTGCTTTCTCGTAAATAAGTTATTGCCATTACAATGATTGATACAGTAAAAAGAAAAAAATCCATTGTGCTTTCAACAGTGCTTTTTATATAAATATTGCAAAGAATTATTGTTATGTGGCAATATCAAAGGTGAAATTAATTTTTCAATGTAACATTAAATCATTCATTGACAGACTAGCCGAAAATAGGTTTGACCATTAAGTGAACTCATGCGCTTCCAACTGTAGGGTCCATTTGCCTTTCAAATAAATTTAAAATGTTGAAATAAGTAATCCTGTCTAGGCTCGCAATATAAATAAAAAAAAGAAATGAACAGATTTTAAAGCAATGTTTTGTAATGCTTCTGTTAAAAAAACAAATATTCAGTCCTGTTTCTTACTATTTTGCAAGGACTTAATGGTACTGTCTGCTGGTTCCTGGGTTATAGTTCTGAAGATACAATACAATCTGTATATAGGACACCTCCAGTGCTGATATGGCTAAAGGAAATATACAATAAAATACCAAATGGTCTCATGAGATTACTTTCTATTAACCGCCCTAGCGGTCGGGACGGCACCATCTCGTCCAGCACTGCTACTATAGCACTGGACGAGATGGTGCCATCCAGTACACATCGGGGCTCCAGCAGCGCATACTTACAGTTTTGCGCTGTCCCGGTGTCCCCGATGTGACATGCTGCCAACTCCTCCGTGTCTTCTCCCCCCTCCGAGTGACGTAATGACGTCACATCGGGGAGGCGTCGGGAAATTTGAAAGTACATTGCATGAAATCAGTTTTCTTTGTAGAAAACAAATTTCAATGTGCTTTTATGTACAAAATATCGCCAGAATAAAAAGTCTCTGGTGCCCCAGATGTTCCCATTTGCAGTAACCCTCTCTTCCCTGGTGTAATTTTACCACATCCATCACACCAGGTTAGAGAGGGTTAACTGCAAATGGGCACATCTGGGGCACCAGAGACTTTATTTGGGTGAGAATTAGTACATAGCAGCATAGCTTTGTGCCCTGATTTTTGTGTTTTCTCATAAATGTTATTTAAAAAAATATATATTTTACATAATTGTTTGTTTCAAACATTATTATATTCAGGATGTCTATTAGACCCTTGTACGAACATATTTTGGGAAGTTACAGGCCTACAACATAAAGAAAAATTTACCATTGAAGTCTTTATTGCACTTTTGGTACAGAAATCTGGACCTCAGCAGTGCGCTAGGGAGGTTAAGCTGAGTTGAGACTTACTTGCATTACTTTTATTCTCCCATGCCAGTCAAAAGGAAAGCATTAAATGTCCAAATGTTCACACAGTATAACGATTACATATTTATAAATTTTTCTTAATGAAAAACAGTTTTCCTTCACCCTCAGCCAAAAATTTGTATACTTAATCCTCGAAAAAGTACAGTTAATAGCAGTTATCCTTTAATTACATTTTTGCAACTT
Organism: Ptychadena robeensis; assembly: GCA_036250615.1. Taxonomy (NCBI): domain Eukaryota; kingdom Metazoa; phylum Chordata; class Amphibia; order Anura; family Ptychadenidae; genus Ptychadena; species Ptychadena robeensis. Next base: position 37,638,931 of record CM070034.1, on the reverse strand, counting down.
GGCTGGTTTCTTACTTTGAAAACAAACTACATATTCGTATCAATACAATGGCTGAAAATAAAAAGGCGCCTAAAAATGTCTAAACTTTAGCATTTTAAGGCTTTTTTATATTTATTCACATAAACTATACTATATATAAACTACTATGTACTCTAAAGAGTTTTTATGAGGATTTAGTGGGGGTATATAAAAAGGGGTTGACCAGCTTCTGTCAGTAGTTTGAGCAAATATTGTTTTTGTTTAATATTATAACCTTTTTTGAACATAGGAGTACAAATTTTTTATCCAGCAAAGATACATTTAGGAAATTCCGTGGTTTTTGTTTTTTTTATTATAAAGATATGCTTTCGTTTTGAATAGTGTGTGATGAAGTACAGTATAACTTTATGACTCTTGGCGTCTGTGGTGGAGAGATTCACTTTCTCAATTTGTAATGGTGATAATTGCTACTAGAGAATTAAGGGAAAATTACAATGTTTTTTAGTTCTACTTTTGGTGTTCCATTAAGTTAATGTTCAGTGTGGCTCACCCAAAAGTAAGAAGGATGTATTGGTGCATCTTAAAGGGGATACTCAAAAACTAGACAAGACTTTTAATAGAAATTTTTTTTGTATGCAGTATAAGTTGCTTGTTCGTTCGTGGATGCCAGATAGCTAAGTTATGTTGGTGACTGAAATTCTCTCTGAAATGAAACAACGCTACTTCATCACACAAGCCTTTTATTGATCAAACAATACTTATAAGGGTATTAATATCAGATAGGGGTTTAGGTATTTACCGTGCATTAGTTGAATATAAAAATATATTTTTTGACAAATATGCATTTCCTATTAGTATTAAACAGTCACTTTTTTCTGAGTGTATCTTTTTTTGTTTATCTAGTGATCATAAGCTGCATACGGCTCTCCCGCTTCCTTGTTATGGCTTCCTGGCTGCAAAAAAGCCTCCCCCCACCACCAGTGCATTCACAATGGAAGAAAGACAAAGTGTGATAGAAGCCAAGATCACTATTGTTCAATGTGCCAACTGTTTAGTTTAGTGGAAGACTGCATCTCACTGCACAGAGCAAGGTCCATGAAGTCTTTTTGGACTATAAAACACACTCCCCCCCCCCCCCCCCCCCCCCCCATAATTATGGCCAAAATTCCTGCATCTTATATTCCGAAGGCGCAACCACCCATGGCTTCTCTGCAGCTCTCCCATACAGCTGGATGAGAGCTGGACTCACACTGTAGCTTTCACACACAGAGAGCCGAGCAGTTAGGGTAGTAATGACCTACATTTGCTTGCCACAAGATGGCAGCTGCCTTATTTTGTATTCTCACCAATATATGCTCATGCATATGTGGGTGTCCAATATTAGCAGAAATAATCTGCAATGACTCCCCTCCCTCTTTTTGAAAGAAACAATAGGAAAACCCAGTTTGTGCATTTGAAGCTTCTGCTAGACTAGAGCCCAATATTTCTGCTGCCTCGGGAACATCCATCATCATCTAGGCTATTCCCTCCATTTTTCCTGGACCACCACTTTTATCCATTCGATTCAACCACAGAGGCACAGCATCACATATTTGCATTTCTATGGTGGTCTTCATGCAAATGCAGTCTGCCTAGTAACTCACACTTTTTTGAAAGACAAACACCCATCAATAGGTTTGATATTTGCTAAGTGTCAGACCACTGCTTTACTTTACATCCTGAAGACTTTAAATGTTTTTTAAAAAATCTCCTCATATAATGTCAAAGTTTTGCGTAATATATTCCTTGTAAACAAAATGTGAAGGTTCATAAACCCAAACCTACATAGAGATATTATTATCGGTACAAGTAAAGTTGGAGATGCCAGACAGTTTGATATTTGTTTTTACTAGTGCTGATACTCCCTCTGTCATATTATAGAAGAAATTCTACTTAATAGAAGATGTTTGGTTACATTTTGTGATTTATCATTTTGGATTTGTGGTTGTGGCAGGGACAATGTTGAAATGCAAAACAATTTACTTTCACCTCAACCATTTAACATAACTAGTTCAGAACATTTATTCACAAGTTATCAGTTTACACAAATTGTTCCAGTTCTTTGTTTTTGGATTTTTCTGGATGTTCTGATGATGTGGTCAATACATGGACTCTAAGGGTGTCCAAGCACCAAGCTTGTGTCTTTTAAGGTCTTGCTTCTTCTTAATGTCCACCGACCAAGAAAATTAAGCACTTGTAACAAATTGTATTTGTAGCATGTTAGAAATCCTAGCAAGGCCAATAAACAAATTGTGTCATACTCCACTCTCTAGTCTGTAATTAGAGAGCCTCTTTGGGATATTCAGTACATGACTTGCAAGTGAACCATACATCAGATATTTCACAGCAGGAATTTGCTCTCACCAAATACTTAATGTTCTGTGTTTATGCTGTTATGACCCTTGGCTGTACCTCTGGTTTGCTAATGGATTACAGTGAGATGTACATTTGTTAGAAAACATACTTGAGTTAGGGTGAGCTATTATTAGATTGTACTGATTCAGGAATGTGAAGCTTATTCTCACTCTGATTATTTGGAAGTTTTTAGCTAACCCTATCAAAAGGTACAACCCTTGTGCTAATCCTATAACTATTAACTATGTAATGCACAAAACAATGGCACAGGAAGGGAAAAAATGAATCAAATAAATAGAAAAACATAGCACTCTATATACTATATACAGTGGGGCAAAAGGTATTTAGCCAGCCACCAATTGTGCAATTTCTCCCACCGAAAAACATGAGAGAGGCCTGTAATTTTCATCATAGGTCACCTCAACTATGAGAGACAGACTAGTCGTCACTAGTACATAGTTAAGGCCGAACATTGGCCAGATCAGTGCGCAAACAGGCGGATCGGACTTTTAAAGTCCAACGTCTGCCTGTTCGCGGGCAGATTCAAATTCGAATTTAAATCAGAAAAACCGGAAGTGACGTCAGTGACGTCACATCTGGTACCTGGAACGCAAAGTTCCTGGTTTCGATTGCCGGATGTGATGTAACTGACGTCACTTCCGGTTTGCGGGGCCAGCTTTTCACTAGAAGACCAGGTTCTCTACCGGTCTTCTAGTGAAAAGATTCTTCCTCCTGCTCCTGATCCTGCTGGAGGAAGAACAGTGAGCTCCTTCTCGCCGGCGAACAGGGCGAGTCGAACACTTGTACTGCTGGCTGGCTAGAAGGAGTGCGAACATCAATGTTCGCAGCCGAACTGTCCGCCCATCGCTACTAGTACATGACAAAATAATTTTTTTACATGTAAGCATGTAAGAACCTTGACTCTCTTAATAGCAAAAATAGAAGATGAGATTAAGAAGTTGAACACTAAGAGCTTATCGCTATACCGCATCACCATTTATACCAGAAGTAGGATTAATGATGTTGGTCATCAGACCTAGGATACCAAGTTTTATAAAAAAAAGTTTAGTTAATTTAAAGTTGGACCAGTACAAGATAGATTATATGTGCAAAGATGCCATTGGATTGGAAAAATGTTATTGCATGACTGCATCTAGCTTTAGTATTTTCTGAATAATTTCTGAATCTATACAGATCAGGAGTTTTGACGTGAGTCTTACTTAACTTATTTCTGGCTTGTCCCGATCCCTTACTCAGTATTTAAGCCAGGATAACAAGGGTCATTGCTCCAGAAGGAGATCAGATGCTCTCAGCCTGTGCATTTTTCTCTGTACACTACAGTCCTTTAAAATCCATTACCCTGCATGTTATATAATACAGAGAACAGATACTTAGAAGCCTACCACCCTATAAAATACAGTTTATAGGAAAAGAGCTTATTTTTAATCAAAATCCTGATGTCTGGCAACCACTTAGCCACTAGAAATAGAAAAACAAACACATTTTAAAGGCATTTTTTGGACAAATACATTTCCTGCATTTCAAAAAAGAACTGTTGAGAATCAAATGTATCAAAGGCATTTGTCAATGATCCTCTTAGCAAACATATGAGCAAATGGTGTCTTCTAATACGTCTTCAAACCAGACCAGCACGAAGGAGTGGGCAATATCTCCCAAGTTTTGGCCACAAAGTCTCACATCTGTGAAAGCTTAAATGATATTTTAAGAGAAAGATTACAAGGAAAAAATAACATTTCATAAAAGTGCTCAATAAGAGTTTTATTACTGTGTGGGTGTGAAGGACGTTATTTTATAACTTATCAGTAGCTACCCTAGTAGTAGCTTTTCCGAAAATAGATCTGTTTTCACTTGCCAAACTTCATTTTCCAAGAGCTTTATTTTCTACCTAAAATTATGTACACTTTGCATTATTTTTATTAAATCTTGGTTAATAGGAACTTGTAATGTGTCCACAGTCATTACATGTGCTAGAGCCCAGGTGCCCAACCTGCGGCCCAGGGGCCACATGCCGCCCTTTGGGAGTTCTTTGGCGGCCCCCTCATTCCTCCACTTGCAGCCCCCGAAACCTAAATGTTATTGCATATGGCATAGTAACTCAATGTGCCCCATCAATATAAACAATGGCTTTGATGAGATCCATGAGGCACATAACCTTTTATGATATATAGGACATTTTTTTAAACCCAAAGCTATTCCATTCAAAATTCTGGCTGAGGTCACATGGAATTACTTTTTGTGACCTGACCTGACATACACATTATCATATGTTAAAGGTGTACCATTTAAGCAGTAGGGTTACACGCCTGTTTAACCAAACCCATGTCCAGATTTCTGTCCATGTCTGTGCTTTATTAATGTGTCTTTTCACCCTTGCTATAGTCTTTGGGTGCCAGAATTCATTAAACTCTTTGTAATCATCATTCCTTCTCCTTTTTATCAATACACTGGTTTAATTATTAAACTTTAAAATGTGTGCTAAATATATGCAAATGAAAGCTTAGCCTATTCAGTACAAATGCTGTTTTTCTTGATTGCTCAGTTTTGTTTTGCATGCATTTACAGGCTAATGTGGAAATTTAGGCCTCTCATTGACCATTCTAGATAGGATAGCCACAAATGTTGTAGTGGCTTTGTTGTTAGCACATATGCATTAAAAGAATGCATTTAAATGTAACTAAAATAAAACAAAAATTGCAAAAAAATGTGGTCATATGTCACATTTTAGAATCAGCTCTTTCCCAATAATTTTTTTTTTAATGCTAGTTTACAATGGCTGTACAATATGTTAAAGCTTAAATAGGCCACAATATCATAGGGAGAGGCCATACCTGTCAAGTTTTCCCTTTCCAAATAAAGGAAAACTTACCAGAAGTGATGTCACCGTGCTGTGCAACACGTCACTTCCACTACTGAGAGAGTTTGTGGGAGATTTACAAGAAAAATACTAATCTGGGAAGGGGACGGGTAAAAAGGGGGAAAATCTTTAGCTCCTTGGCTTAAACAGGGTACTTGGCAGGGATGGTATAGATGTCTTGAAATACACACAAGATTGCCCTAAATAAGAGGAAATAACCACACATTTAAAATAATTATAATTATACGTCCATCTCATTATTTTGAAACTCTCAAAATGAGGGAAACTTTAACGTAATGCACGTCTCTTTCCCCCTGTATTCTTTAATTCCAAAACTATTTTATATTAATGTTTTATGATAGAAAGCTACACTAACATTGCATCATAATTGCAAATTGTGTGGACTCAATATATAAAATAGTTGGGGTTGATTTAAGGCAATAGTTCCAAACTGGGGGGGCGCGAAGGTATTCCAGAGGTGCACGGGTCCTCATTCTGATTTGAATAGGGAGGGGAGGCTTGATAATGTTCCTAAATAGAAAAGGGGGGCCCTGCAGGGAAAGTTTGGGAACCACTGATTTAAGGCTTGTTCCCGCCACGTAGAACATGTTTAACGCTCATGCTTGCTATATGGTTTGCTGTTGGACAAAGTGTTCAGGGTTTTATTAACTCTCTTCTTAATTTTTTTTAACTTTTGGTATTAATTGGAAGCTTATAGACAAACTGCAAAATAGCAAACTGTCGTGTTGGGTCAGAACTGTTTTTGGTGATGATTGCCAACAGAGCTCAAAGTCTAAAGTTTAACAAAGTGAATGTTTGTTGTGAATGAATTGTAAAAATCAACAGCAGCACAAACAAAAAACAAATGATTTTATGAAGTAGAGAAGTGGTAGGTAGATGAGTTGTTGTATTTTTATTGCAAGCCATGTCCCTAATTCAGTTTTTCTCTCCGTAAAAAAAACATTGTTAGTTTTGACAGGAAGAGATGGAAAAAAAAATCTCTCAGATAGAAGGAAATCTTGACAAGAGATTTAATTCTTGCTTTCTCTATCCTTACCGTAAAAAAAAGGTTACATATCACTTTACAATTCATTCTGGAGATGTTTCTCTCTCTGTAACAAATATAATATTTAGGTACATTTAAACTAAGTAGGCTTGTGTACAATCGTGTTGAGCATGAATATTCCCTTTTTTTTTCCGATTTTGCGAAGATCTCAAATAAAGTGCTATATCTTCGTAATCTCAAATATTCGAGATTAAGGAAAAAGTACCATGCATTGCACACACAATATTCGCATGTAAATATTCCCCATAAGCAATAGAGCTCTGATATGCTTAGAAGTGTCACCTCCCTTTCTCTCAGATTAGTTATCAATAGAAATCTCTGGAACACAATAGAAAGTCATATTTATGTAAAGGTTGTATATGAAAATAGGTTTAATATTTTTAATTAATTAAGATATACCATCTCTGAATTATATATTTGTTTATATCTGCCTCTGCAGATCATAAAATTATAAATGCTATGTATGTAATCTATGTACGTATTAAAAAATGCAAGGGTGGGAAATTCAGATAGTAGAGTTTTCTAAATAAGAAAAATATGGAGAAAGCACCATTGCCCCAAGGAATTAATCAAACAGGATTAATCTTAGTGCCCCAACATCAATAAATTTAAGAGAACACAGGATTATTATTATTACAGGATGGGTTTTGCAAGGCAATTCTTATTTTTTTAATCATAGGCTATGGAGTGTTGTATGTGTACTAGTAACCAGGCCACCAGGTTGCAGTGTGTAGTTTACATAGATCAGCTGTCAGTTGGAAACATGGAGCTCACAGGAGCTGAGAGAAGATATTTAGCTGAAGAGGGAAGCTGCCTGCCTGAAGCATTCAGCATGGAAATTCACCTGAGGTGAGGGGAGCATTTTCTGCCCATTTTTTGGGGCTGAAAAACTCGGCTTATACACAAGTATATACAGTATATGGATTTAGGTAGTAAAGTAGTTTTACACATCTAGCTGTATATAGCTGTTGTATATGTGTATTGTAAATAGACCATGACATGCTGTGTATATGCTGTGAATTTATGTGTATACACTTTAAAAAATCTTTTCTGCAGCAGCTGCCAGGGGATAGGGTCATGGTTCTTTTCCTTCTCTTTGATTTAGTTTTCTGCCCAGAGACTGTAAATTCCCTCCTAATGGACAGAGTCTATATATTTGCTTGTTATTTGTTTTCCCAGGCTTTTTGCCAGCAGCTTACCATGGAGCAAGGTGCTCCCATCTCCTTCTGGGTCCCCCAGCCAGCCGTCCATGGCAATTGGCAAGGAGGTCCTTTGGACCAGGGTTAGTTTCTCCCTTGTCTTGCCCAAGTGGATGGATGCAGTTTTTGAGAGTTGTCTATAGAGTAACTGTGAGATGCAGGATTCCTGCCCTGTCTGCCTCCGCTGGACTGCTGTTGCTGCTTACTGAACTTTCCTTCTGATCCTGGGTAATAAACCCCCCTGTGCAGCTAGTTAGACTATGTTTGCAACTATAGTCCCTCTGCCTTTAGTCCCATCCCTGCCTGGTGAAAAACTTGTAAATACTGCTCCATAGTAAAATTTATCCCCCTAACCCACTGTGTGGACATTTGTTCAATCCGGGTACAGTGTGTGTGACATAGGTTTCCGAACAGAACCAGGTAGTTGCCATGGGTAACGCTACATTTATACTACCTCAATACATATAAATCATGCAAACAAAAAAGGCCTGTAAGTAACATAGCAGATCTAACCATAGTACATGAAGTGACATGAAAATATAATATCCTTTATATAACAAGTTAAAATGTGTAAAATATGTAAATGCATTCACCCCTCTGCTTAAAATTCTATATCTTTCCCAAACTCAACCTCTAAACCAGTATTTACATCTGATGGATGTCTTCCAGGCTATAATGTTTATTACAATGTTCACTATTTGTACCTTTAATGGGAATGTTATAATGACATTTTATATTTTTCTCATTTTGTAGTAGTGTTCTGTTATGTTTCATGGATATATGTTGCTTTGCACGGTAGAATGTTAAGCTTGCTGTACCTGTTAAATTTTTTATGTTTTGCCTTTTTTCATGTTATAACATTTTTCATAAAAACTTTTATACAAAAAAATATTGATATAAAATATAAAACTCCTATAAATCAACTATACCAATAAATTCATTATAAACACTACATAATTATTGAATTTATGTGACTGTATGTTATCAAACTGAAATGATATGTCATAATCTTACGAAAAGCCTTTGACTCTGCAACACCACAAGGCAAGCACCATGGTGATGAAGCAGAACTCCAAAGTGGTCTAAGACAAAGTTGTGGTGAAGTATAGATCACGTTTGAATTTAAAACAATAAATCAAGCTTTAACGACATCACTGAGCACATTTTATTTAAAAATATGGGATAATTACATACTTAGCAGAATAAATACACCCACCAAAACACACTGACAAGACATAAAGCCCAACAGGCATTCCACCAAGGGCCAAAATGTGTCCCCTGAGTCTTCTGAAATGTGGTAAGGTAATGCAATCACCAGGTATCTTAGAAAGAGTTATGGGTCAATAGTTATCTCCGGGAGTTCTGGATAGCATAGGAAGTTCTGGATGAACTTGCCTGGCACATTCTTTACATTCAGGAGAAAGCATTCTGGAAGTTAAAACTATTATTACAGAAATCACAAAGACAAGCAAAATTTGTATAAACATTTTGAATTACTCTAAACAATACTCAGCTGAAGTATATACGGTCTAATATTTAGACATTAAGCTTTCCCATAACTATTATTGTAATAAAATACAAAAAAAGGTGAACAAGGGTGGTTAGCTGGGGCTTGTTCTACCAGAATAATATCTGGTGACCAAGTCAGCTAGCCGGGACTTTTAGAGGCACATAAAGAATAAAGTGCATAGTTGTGTTTACGTTAAAAGCATCATTTTATTAAATTTTTTTGAAACATGATTAAAAAGTGGTAATAAATGTTACATAATATATTCTGTCCAAAACAAAAAAGGTCAAAGTCAGGTATGTCATGTGAAGTAAAAAGTATACATCACTCCGGGCGCTGGGCGCCAATCCGACGCGTTTCTCCCCCAGTATTCAGGGGCTTCCTCAGGGAGGAGTGAGTTTGTAAGATTTTAGAGTCCTGATGACAAAATAGGAATACATCGTTGTAAGAAAAACATAAATGTTGCTGCAAGAAATAATGAATAAAATCAATAACATACAAGGAGGGAAGTTCAAGTGTGACGATCATGTGACTTACGTCCTTAGTGTGAGTCGTAAGTTAGTCCAGTAACTAATACAGCCGCGGGTTTGGAATCTCTCGGAGTTGGCTGATCCTCACTGCCAATATAGTGGAGTGGATCTTTTGGCTCTATAAGTAAAGTTGTGATGAATATATATTCTGTTTAGTCAATTGGTATCAACATAGTTGGATTCAGTCAGCTTAATAACTAGATTAGAGTAGCATGATATTGGCATGTGGGATTTGTCTCATAAATATCAAGGCAACATGATCACTTTAGATAAGCCATTATATGTATTAAAAATAATAATCAAATTGCTTAATGCATAATGAAATAAAGTGCAGGTCACTAGAAAAGTGCATTAGTGCTGTGGTCCGCATAAATAGTTAATAGGGGGCATTAATCTAGCAGTGTCTGATAAGTGGAAGATAATTATATACTAGTTCAATAAACAGTGATAAGTATAGAACTTTAATACCTCAGGAAGTTTTGATGTTGCTTCCAGGCGAGTAGCCAGTCCAGCAGCCGCCGGATATGGTGACTCGTAGCTCGGTTAGGATGATTGCCACTATAGTATAGTACACTGTAGGATAAGCATAGAAGTATGCCATTTGTCACAGACAATGATTGTTTCGTTTGCGATCAATTATATCAAGGGGAGTTAGGTAGATAGACATACCTTGTAGTTGCTTCAAAGTTTGCCCGAATTGGGGAAGGTGAGCTCAGCTCAAACGCAAGTGTCAGCAACGCTGCACGTGTTTGTCGAGGGGTCCATGCAGGCGCCAATATGGCTGCTGGTTGGGAGTTACGCCTTACAAAGGCATTGTGATCAGTTGGGC
>CM070034.1:37584167-37599765 GCA_036250615.1 Ptychadena robeensis | reverse complement strand
CGGTACCGCACCAAAATGCCTCTGTACTTCTGCATTCGGACCATAAGACGCACCCCGATTCCCCCCCCCCACTCTAGGAGGAAAAAAAGTGCGTCTTATGGTCCGAAAAATACGGTAAATGTGCAAACTATAAAGTTTATGTGTGCAGTGTGGATGTACACAGAGCATGAGGTTGTTGGATCAAAATTACAGGCTTCCAAAAATATGCTTTTTAGGCATCAAACACCAAAATAGCTGTCTGTATAAATCCTAGTAAGCAAATAACGATGTCTCGACTTTCCCTTCCTGTAGTAGATGATATCACTATTTGCAAAGTAATCACATTTTGCCATGAACAGAAAAGCACGGTGAAAGTGGAGTGGATACGTTTTATTAGATGAAAACAAGGTTGTGTAATAAAATCAATAAATGACTTAGTGTGGTATCTCAGACGTTTGTAGAATGCATGGTCTGTTCAGAGTAAATAGTACAAATAAATGCCTAGATTTACGACTTGTAATAGACATCTTTTTTTTCTGTATTCTTTTAAATGTGAATTTCTATATAAATCCCTTTAGATTTACCAAATCACAATACAAATGTATTTCTATCTAGCCAAGGAGGTCCCTATACTGTATAGTTGTTGGCAGATCTAAATCTCAAGCTAAACTCAGTGGTCTCCTCTCCCATTCTACTGTACAGAGTAAAATAGACCAGAAAGCATGAGTACAGGCAAAAAATGCTTTATTGTTTCTAGACTAAGGCTAGGTTTCCACAGTGTTATGAACTGCATCGATACCCTGCGTTAATTGCATTCCTTGAGCACTATGTCAACCTCTGGCCGGCGGACCGGCTCAACTACGTGGAAACAGGCGAGCGCGTTAGGCATGTATATGAATGGGCTACGTCGCTATCCCCCTCAAGGAATGCAATTAACACAGGGGGTATCGAAGTAACGCCATGAAAACTGGCTGGCCATATACAGGTCAATACCTGTGCAATCGATGAACTCTCGAGTGCAGTGTGATGCCATCACCACGCTGTGCTCGATCTATAGCGCAGTTTCTTGGAAATTATTATTGAACATTTTCTATGATTAATTTTAATGACAGATGTCACAACATTTAGGTGTTCTAGTGTGAAAGAAAAAAGGGCTCACCAGACAAAAGCTAGACCACAAATATTGGTGTTTTTGGATGGGTTGACCCTTTAAGCATCCCAAAGATCAGCCCATTAATGATCCATGACATACCTGGGCCTTAACATGTGTCTTCATTAACCTACATCGCAGTAATTGCAGTTTCCCACATTCTATTTTGAGTGTATCTTACTTTTGGTACTTCTGCTGTCCATGTGAATTCTTTGAATATTTGTTGATCTTTATCCTTGTCAAATGTTCACAGACTTGCTTTTAAATTGAGCTTATCCAAGATTTCAGTTACTTTCCAACAGTCCTATCTGTAAACAAATTTTAGATTTTGCACAGATGGATCATGTTTCTGAAACCAGCTTTGAAAGATCTGCTTTCCTGTTGTTCAAAAATAGAAAAAAGTGTTACAATTCTCAACGATTTTAGGGGCTTAACCATATATATATGATATTCTGTATATTCCTCCACAGTATATATAAGTGACCTCTATTGGTCCAGATAGACTGACCTGCTGTTTGTGCTCAAGTGGTTAAACATAACTGAGGTGATCACACCACTTTTGGTTTCTTTAAATAGTTTTATAATTTACTTTTTTTTATTTTATTAGGTGCGAATACCAAGTCTCAGTATCAGGTTGCAGTGCTAAGCCTAATTTTCCACACTTTTGAAGTGTTTACACTATAAAAGCCCACCCCTGTGACATTTTTACTTCGAAGTTCTGAGTAATGCAAAGGCGATATTTCTTGTAAGTCATTTGTATGAGGTGTATTTTTTGGCATGGCTGCAATAATGTTATTTATTTAATATATAACTGAGTTTACAGACAAGTCTTTTTAGACTAATTATTACTCTATAACAGCAGTAAAATCCTTAATAGAAAAAGAACATTGGCTTCAACTAACACGTCTATAAAGAGGTTCAGGCCATCGCTGTGCTAACTTCGTCTTCCATATTGTCTAAAAGAAAAAAAACCCCCAATAAGTTTCATTTTAATTGCTATAACTGTGTAAAAAAAATAGTAATACCCCAAATTTCTGTACCAGGGAAGAGCATTACGTAATCATTGTCTTTATTAATTGGAAAAATGCCAAACTACTACTGCTGTATTGGGGTTAGAAAATGTTGGCCATGTAATGTCTATTTGTTACTTTTTATTGCCAATGGAGCTCTTTATATGATGTTATTTAGTTAAGCCAGTAAATGGGTACTATCTAAACTTTAAAACTTGTAGAATGATACTCTACTAGGACTGCTCATGTAAATATGAATTCTTTTTTTGGATATGGCAGTTGATCATTTGGGTAAACCAATTTTACAGGATCAGCCATGCACCTTGAGATTACCAATTGACCTTTCTTTCATGGGCCTTCATGTGTAATCCCACAATCTTTTCAGAAGTCCAGTACCTCCACACACACATTCTTCTAGTTGAATAAAAACCCAGGTTTTTCTGTAGATTCCCAAAAGGCTAACTTGTATATACCACAATAAATACATAATAACCTTTAAATTAGCTAAAACAATTAAAAGATGGGCATTACTGTTAGGAGTAGTCAACAGCTAATCCTTTGCAGCCTGCAGCATACCCACAGTCATTTAATAATAGTTCTACAGGTTCAAGTGTCTGTAGGGTCACCGAATTTCATTCTATAATACCGTTTCAGAAAAAAGCATGTTGGTTTCACAAAATAGAATGCGAGATTCCTAAGGCTGTATATCTATAGTATTAGAGTATTATATCAGTGGTGGGCAACTGAGTTGATATGTAGGGCCACAAGTGCATCGGCATATCTTGGCAGGCGGTGGAGCAGATCCTGTCAGGCAGTCAAAACCCGACAGCACCCACCTACCCTCCTGCCCCTGGGTGCAGCGCTCATATGAAGACCTGGTTTTCCTGATCAACATTTACAATTTTACTGATGTAGGACTGCCAAAGTTGATTAGGAAATCTGGGTCAGTGTGTGACCACTTCACAGGTAAATTGCTATGCCCTATGTATTAACAGTTGGGGGGCCGCATGTGGAGGACCAAGGGGGGCCGCCGAACAACGCCCAAAGGGCCGCATGCGGCCCCCGGGCCTCAGGTTGGGCACCTAGGTATTATATACTATAATATGTCTATAAGTATTATTATAAGATATTGCAAGACTACCTCAACTCGTGTTGTTGGGGCTGCCTCTTCATCAGAATTGGAGGCAATGATACATAATAATACATAAATACTGTATATACCTATAGGTATAACTATGTACCCTCAGTTCAATGATTCAGTTAGAGATGGTCCTTCATTTAAATAAAATAAACACTATTGGAGAACCAAATGTTTTCTTAAAATTAACATGTTGAGATGCTTGAGAAATAGAGATGGTTTTTTTCAAAAATTCGACCATTTCGACAATTTCGAGTTGATTACAAAGTCCTGAACATGGTATCATGGTACCAAACTTTCTGGAGATGTAGAGAAGGGTTGGGTGGTACACTACAAAAAAAGTATGACTCCAACACAAATAGTTTTGCATAGTTCAAGTTCAGTTCAGGTCAAAATTTCAAAAATCGGAAATTTTGACTTTAATTTTGAACTTAATTGCAAAAACTGCATGTTCTAGAGCAAAACTTATTTTTTCAAATGTTCCCCCAACCCTTCTCTACAACTCCAGCAATTTTGGTGATGATACTATTTTCAAAGGCTTTGCAATCAGCTCACAAAGTAAGCTAGTTGAAAAATTCGACCATCTCTATTGAGAAGTGAGGAAAGATGGTAATATCAAAGATTTGTATTTAGCACTGGTGAAAGTGACCAGTTGGTGGGGCTTCTCGATATCCTGCACAATATACTAAAATCTAGATCTTCCAGTGACCAAAGCATATAGGTAGAGGTTCAAAACACACTACACCCTACATATATCAAATCCTAAGTCACTTTACAAGCCATGAGTTTCCTAGAATTTATAAAACCCTAAAGTCGTTGTAAGCTACAATAGTTTTCATCAGAAGAAAGATGGAGAAGCACATTTGCTCATCATAGTATTATTGTATATTTTATTTTAACATCACACCTCTTTATTAGTGATGGCCGAACTGTCCGCAAGGCGGACAGTTCGGCGGCGAACATGGATGTTCGCCCATCTTCTCGCCGGCAAGCAGTGCGGGTGTTCGACCCGCTCCGTTCGCCAGCGAGAAGATGATCTCTATTCTTCCCCCGGCAGGATCACAACCTGTGTGATCGTGCCGGAGGAAGAATCTTTTCACTAGAAGACCGGGCATAAAGCCGGTCTCCTAGTGAAAAAACCGGGTCGGAGCAGGAAGTGACATCAGTGACGTCACATCCGGCTCACGGAACCAGGAACTATGCGTTCCAGTATGCGTTCCAGGGACCGGATGTGACGTCTTTAGAAGTCTGACCCGCCCGTTCGCGGACAGTCCTGGCCGATGTTCGGCCATCACTACTCTTTATTGAAGCCATTAAAATCTGGCGAAAGAGCATTATAAATTTAGCAACAAAATAGGGCAAACCCTTTGTAAATGAAGAGAAGTTATGAGACTGACCTTTATAAATAGATCTTAGTGTAGTTGTGGTCAGTTATAGTATATGAATTTCCTGTACTCTACGTGAGGCTACTTGTATAAACTGTTTGATGCTGCTGAAGGGTTTATTTTTGCCAACCAGTTTGTGATTTTATTTCACAATAACCAGGCCAACAATCTTAATAAAACTCCTTTGAACCAATTCTTTATAATTCCAGAAAGAGAAACTTATTCATACAGCGCTTTGGATCATTAGCTTTTGCTGCCATTTGTCTGGTGCAACTGCCAGCTATGAAAACGCCTCATATTGTCTCTCTCAGCATGAACCTAAAGTTAAAGTATGAAAAAAGCAATACCGATACGCATGCATGATAATATATTTTCCTTTATTTTAGTTAAACTTGAAATTTGAAGCAATGGGTGCTTGTGAAATGCTCTGGTATCACTTTGTATGCAGTTCTGCTTTACTCAAAGTAAGTACATTTACCTTCATGGCACTTGTATCTGCCCATTTGCCCCACTAGATTGTTTTTAACATTTTATTTTAAAAAGAATGCCTCAGTTGTGTCTTTTACTTGACATCTGATTTCCAATGTGTAATAGTATTAGGCTTTGCTCCAATGATCCAATGTTTAAGCAAATCTTTAATTTGTTCCTATATAATAAAGTTTATTGTAATTTCTCATGAGAAGTAAAAACTTTAACAATTGTAAACCTTTTTTTAATCAATATTAACGTTGGCCCGCAACTTTGTCCACCTTTGTGAATTAGGTCCATGGTGTTGAGCTGGACACCCCCTACTGTAAAGGGTCAGCCGGTGGCATTAATGTAGCACTAAGCTCCCCTCACATCTTTTAGTTTCTCTGTACAATTAACTTTAGATTGACCAACAATGTAGTGCATGAGCCTACCTTATTGGATACAGATTGACTGGACAGTTAAGAAAGCCCTCATATTACTTATGGATTGGATTGCACAGACATTGTTCAGTGCAATTTTTATGTGTATGGTGACCCTATGTTTTGACCCTTCGATCTTCGATTTTATATCTTGATCTGTTCATCGAACATCGATTGTAATCAAATCCAAAGTAGTACCACATGGAGGGTTCAATCGGAATATGATAAATTTATATATAAAACACAGGAAAGAGTCATATAAAAATGTGTTCATTGAATACAAGTGACTCGAACAACAAACAAACACTTTCCAACATGTCCAATCACTTTTCAATCGATGTATTGATCGTTATCAAACAATTTTTTTTCGATCGAACCATGTGTGCAGTATGGCCAGCTTTACACATTCATTAACATTTTTAGTTTTTTGCACTGACTTACATGCTTCTAAGTAAGCTTCAGAGGTTGTTGTGTATGAAAATCAAGTTAAATACTCTTACCAACCTGCCTATAATACCATAGCTAAAATAACTAAAATCACAATTTTGTCCAATTTTTGTGTCTGATGTGAACATGAATCAACCTTTATCTATCTTGTTCAATACAGTGCTTTGCAGAAAGTGAAAAATTGTTGGTGACAAAACCAGATGTAGACATTAACATAGCATGTCTAATGAAAAAGCTTAATTTTGTTGAAAGATGTAAATGCACCCCTGTGCATGCAACATTGCTGTGGCAACCCTTGAACGACTCTACTCCTAGTGGTATGTTGTATTTATCAATGTTTAAATGGAACAGTAATGTTTAAGCTGAGTTAGTTATGGCGACATCTTCAGCATATACGTATAAATGACACAAGCTGGCTATACACCTTTAGATCTCTTTGTCAGATATCCTTTAGATCTACCAACAACTATGTAGTATAGGGCCCCTTTGCGATTGAACACAGGTTGACTTGATTGTTTAGAACGTCCCTCATATTACATGGTTTTGGTAAAACAAAAGGAAATTTAAAGGTGTATGGGGGCCCATAGATATACTACTAGGGATGGACCGAACTGTTCGCCGGAGAACAGTTCGGCCGCGAACTCGGCATGTTCGCCGTTCGCCTCGCCGGCGGACAGTACGGGTGTTCGACCCGTCCTGTTCGCCGGCCAGAAGAAGATCTAAATTCTTCCTCCGGCAGGATCAGAACCTGCGAGATCGTGCCGGAGGAAGAATGTCTTCACTACAAGACCGGGCATGAAGCCGGTCTTGTAGTGAAGATTCCGGCTCAGAGTAGGAAGTGACGTCAGTGACGTCACATCCGGCTCCCGCAACCAGGAACGATGCGTTCCAGGATGCGTTCCATGGACCGGATGTGACGTCACTGACGTCACATCCGGTTTTTCCGATTCAAATTCCCCGCCTAGAGGCGGGGAATTTGAATGTGTCCGCGAACAGGGCGGACGGCGGACATCTTTAAAAGTTCGACCCGCCCTGTTCGCGGACACTCCGGGCTGGTGTTCGCCCATCTCTATATACTACCCTTACTACCTTGTGACACTTCAGGTCTAGAGGATTGTGGTGTTTCCCACCAAGATTTGCTGCACATAATGGTCTGGCCAGCCTGTCTCCAGCTTCATACCCCAATTCCAAATTCCATCAGATTATCAATGCATCTCTACAGTTATCCTTTGAGTCAACATCATTCTTGATAAATTGAAGGCCTTATCTGGAGGCACGTGCTTCAATATAATGATTTATCCTTCATATTGATCAAATTATTATTGTCCTATACTGGTCAATAAACCATTCACTTCCCCTAAAACAGGTGCCTCTTTATCTTTTATTGAGCACATTCAAGTTTTACTGGAATAGCAGAAATCTAGAAGAATTTTTGTTTTGTATATACGGTAACTGTCTTTTTTTTCTTTGGCTTTTTACTGGGGATGGAATCATAAAAATTGTATGCTTAATCTGTTGGCACAGGAAAAACATACTTGTATGCCATTGTTCACTTCATTGTGTTTCATAAAATAGATTCCAGGTATTTAAAGCGGCATTCTGTTGTACTTTTCATAATAATAACAAGATATATTCCAGATGGGATAAATCCTGTTCTCTAATTATTCTTTCCAATATCAGTATAACATCACACAGGACATCGAGTCATCTGGCCTCTGTGATTTACCTTAACTGCCCAGGATAGTGTTATCTGCACCTGTTTAAACACACACAATATTTGATTCACCTTATTGCTTCCAATGGATAGCTGTAGTCTTCACACAGCAGCTGTTATTCAGACTGAATAGAAGTAGAATATGTGGCTTCCTGATTTCTCCAATAATCCCCATTGCAAATCTGGAGCGCGTGAGATTCATCTGTTCTGCTTGAACTAAATTTTGGTTTAAATTACAGCAGCTGAGGGGATGGCATGTGAGTTTTTGTGCCAGTGGATCTCTCATTTAAACCCATCAAGGTTTATAGTGAACTTTGGTTTGCAAATTGAACTGTACTGAAGTTTCAACAAACAGATTTGCTTAGATTGGCAAAGTTTAGCAGAATTACTTACCTTTTCTAAAGAAAAGCAAAGTAGATTTTCACATGACTGATCCAGAGGATCATTACCTCTTATTGTTTGGACTATTGTCCTGTACGGATGTTTATTTTGCTCCAAAATTCTATCAAACTTCTTTTCTAAATGTCTTTTCCAATAAATCAACTGCAACGTCTGTACACTTTTAATTGTTGAGTATTTACCGTATGTTTCGGACTATAAGACGCACCGGACCATAAGACGCACCCAGTTTTTAGGGCAGGAAAATCAGAAAAAAAAGATTAAATAAGTTTTCACATCAATTGGGTTAATGCAATGAATTTAATGAATGCAATATTCAATTCAGCCAGAAGGCCAAACTCACAGCACTGATTGGCAGGGGGAAATAGCTTTCCTCTCTCCCCCTGCGATCAGCTGTTTCTGTGTCCTGTGTCTGTGCAGAGTGATTGCACTTCGGACAAGAGAGAGAATAGAGTATATCTCTCTCTCTCTCATGGCTCTGTGCTGGCATAGGCAAATGCACAATACAGATGGGAGAGCTGGAGATGGCCGGCATCTCGCATCTGACAGCTCCCCGGCTCCATGCCGGGAAAGCTGGTGGGAAGCCAAGGTGCAACCACCGGCGGCCGTGTGGCTGCGGGGGTCGCGCATTCGGACCATAAGACGCAGGCACTTTTTGCCCCAATTTAGTCTTATGGTCCGAAAAATACAGTAAATACTACTTTTCAATTTAATAGACTAACTCTCCTCAAGCACATTTAGCAAATCAGATGTTTCCCTACCCTATAAAAATATTTCAGAACATGTGCATGTAACTGGTACCTAAACATTTATTTGATCCAATCCCTGGTCAGATCATAATGAGGCCCCAGACTTACTTAATTCCTTGGTGTCCCCTTTAAACTACTGTAACATAATCCCCTCTGACTTTCCTCTATCTGAGTGGTTCCCAAACTTTCCTTGCAGGGCCCCCCTTTTTTATTTAGGGACATTATAGAGCACCCCTTTCCATTGAAACACAGGTTAAGAATGAGGGCCAGCGCCCCCCCCCCCCCCCCCCCCCCCCCCCCGTTTGTACATTAACATACCCTCCTCCTCAACTCCTGTATCCTAACCTGTGATTTTTCATGTATCTCAACTCTTATTTAATGTACAGCATGGCGTAATATGTTGGAGCTTTTCTGCAATCATGGAAAAAGAGTTGCTGGCCACTCAATTTCAGACCACTTTCATATAGTATTTTTCTACAAATGTTTTAGATGTAGACATAATTGTTAGAAAAAGCTAATTTGTTTAGAAATGGCCGTAAAATGGCCACCTCAATGAGCATCTAAAGAGCATGAAATTGTCGGACCGCATCAAAGAATTAGATGTTGCCTACGATACATTGTCTTTTCAATCAAAATATCACTCTCTCTCTGAAGCAGAGCTAATAAACTCAAGAAGTCTGAACCCAACTAAATCTAGGAAATTGATGGTCCAAAAATACATTTTCATCAAGGGTAACAAATCTTCCTCCCAACTTACCTATTGGCTATGTAGATCTGATCCAATAATTAAACCAATCCACTTACATACCACAAGTTTGGGACATTTTAATGATTCAAATAAAATCTTTGCCAGATTCCATAAAAGAGTGCATTGAAATTAGAACTTTACAACAACAAAAACTAGCGGCCAGACTGTGTCCATCCAAACAATCGTCCTTTAAGGAGCCTGGGACTGTGTACATTAACGGCACAATGTATTTTAAACACATTGTTCCCTTCGAAAATGCTTTTGAACATAAATAAATACATCTCATAAATAAAATATATACACAAAGTGCTGGAATTACTTATTCAATAGTACATTCAATTGTAAATAAGCACTTCATGTGATTAACTATGATAATTGTACATTAAGATCTTTCAACTAAATTATTTGTCAATATTTTTCCAATATTTTGTCGCATTTCACCCATAGGCCCATAGGAGCTCATACGGCATCTAAGTGTATTGATAATATAACTGTAGCAGAGAAGAGCAAAGAGCAAGTGGGGAGACCACACATGAAGATCCCTGCCAATGGGGGGGAGAGGGGATATTGGGGGATGGCACCAGGCCATTCCCACATATGTCCACCCGTCATTGCTTGCAGATCTCTGGAGGCAAGCATTTTCTAAAAACAAACAAGGTTTTTGATACCTCAGTGCTGTTAACGTCCCCAGTCCCAAGCTTCTTAAGGGACCATTTTTTTGGATGGACATAGTCTATGTAATTTAGTTTCATCCATTACATCCATTGCTATGGTACTCTATTCTCTGCCTCTGATCCCTTTTTTTTCCTGTTCTCATTTTCATTCTGCATATTGATAAAACCAGATTTAGTTTACAAATTGTATGCAACACTTTCTGATAAACAGATAAAGTGACGTGTGTGTAAAGACACTTGATCTACAATGTAGTAGTAATGGAGTAGTAATAGGAGTAATGTAGTATATAGAAGTACTAGTAATGTAGAAAATCACTAAGAATTACATTTTAGCTCAACTTTCTCTTAGGACCTTTAAAGGCGTTATTAGAAGTGAATTGTAACAGGCTCCAGTTAATGGCGAACAACAAGTAAATATCATTCAAGAGAGGCAGGAGCAAGAAATATGAAGATGTGATGACCTGTTTGCTTTGAAGATAACGAAAAATTTATAAAGTATTACTTTGTAAAATACAATGTGAAGATGTATATTTTTGTCAAACCACCCGGACAGAGATGTTAATATTGCATTCTATGTAAGCCACCAGTTGTTTAAGGTGTGGTTTGATGTAAAAGGCCTTGTGAGCAAGTTGTATAAGAATGCCCTAACAAAATGTATCTGTTGGCAAATACATAGGAAATTGTACAGAGAGTAGAGTTGGCTGAACTGTCTGCAAGGTGGAAAGTTCAGCCGCGAACATAACATGATATGTTCTAGCTGGTGAACAGTATGGGTGTTCGACCCGCCCCGTTTGCTGGTGGGAAGAAGTTTATTATTCTTCCGCTGGCAGGATCGGGCGCAGAAAAATCCAGAGGAAGAATCTTTTCACTAGAGACTGGTTAGAGAACCCGGTCTTCTAGTGAAAAATCATCTCAGAAGACCAGAAGTGACAGCAGTGACATCACATCTGGTAATCGGAAACCAGGAACTACGTGAACAGATAGACATCATACTTTTTTTTGTGATGACGTCATCATGACATGCATCGTCTTAAGCATTTATGAATCGAGCGGATATGGACCATATATGGAGACCTTGAATTTTCCTTGAAAAATATATTTTATCTCTCTTATTTAATGGCAGGCATTCGCATTGCACTATTACACTGCTTATACAAGCTTGCTTTGCTGGTTTTTAGGTTTGGGGTCCATTGAAAGCTTCTGCCTAATTATTGGGCTTCAAAAATAAAATAGTTTGAAATTTGTAAAAAAATCCAACTAGGTTTCTCTGAAGCTCTACACTCATTGGATTGCTGTGGTACTCTGCTATTCCATGGGATGATCCTTTGACTTTGGTTATGATAAGTAGTAATTAGTCTTGTTTTCATCTCTGTAATTATCTCAGTGTACCATTCTAAATATTTTTTTCATTTAGTGGTGGTAGTCAAAAACTAGATATGGGCATGTTTGAGTAGGTTTCTGTAGAATTCAGTGCCCATGTCACCCTCCTTTCTTGACATGTAACACACAGTCCAGATAATTAGCTACAATGTGAGAAAATGGTAATCCAGTTGCACAGGCACATTTTTGTCTGTTGAAGCTATCTTTATACTTGAAATAGGTGGTGTTGAGACAAATGTCCGAAAAGGAACATATTTGGTATGTGTTGAGATCCATTTACTGCCAAGGGTGTTATCCAGTTTTAGATGTTTCCATACGTGTAGCCAGTATACGTGTAAAAAAGGCTTAGGGTATGCTCCTGACACTCATTTAGAACTGAGGAAGCTACTTGAACATGTGGGGAAACATCTTCAACTTCAACAATTTTAGTTTAATGTCATTACCAACTGCTAGGGATACCATGAATTGGATAAATTAAAATGTTCATGTTTTTAATGGACAAACGTGTTAAGCCTGCATTGTAGAGTGACATGTTTGCCTATTAAG
Organism: Ptychadena robeensis; assembly: GCA_036250615.1. Lineage (NCBI taxonomy): Eukaryota > Metazoa > Chordata > Amphibia > Anura > Ptychadenidae > Ptychadena > Ptychadena robeensis. Next base: position 37,587,556 of record CM070034.1, on the reverse strand, counting down.
AAGGAGATTTCAGTAAACAATTCATATAGTTTGAAGATATCCAGAAGTGGTAGCCTGCTGAACAAGCTGGTTACCTCTTTCCCATGAGGATCTCAGTTAGAGAGAAAAAAGTTGCCTTCTGACCTAAGCGGCAATAGGAAAGTAGTAATACCCCTAGTCTGGTGAAGTCCTGTCCAGAGCTAGCATTTCTCTTGACGGAGGAATAAGGCCATCCAATGTGTGATCCTCATCTACTTTTCTAAAGCTAGCCATACATTGTCGGATTCCATGGCCGATCGATCACCTATCCGATCGATTCCGGCGATGTCAGCGGGAATCGGAGGTCCGATCGATCGGCCAATTAAGTCTGTCCAATCGCTACATACCACCTTGGCCCACGGATTCCTGGACGATTCCGTGTCCGATCGCTAACTTCACAAATGGCAACTCCCCCTGATGTGTGCTGAATCGGATCAGAAAGACCAACATGTTGGTTCTCTGTCCGATCCGATTCTGTGCCCCCGATCAATCGGACGTGATCGATCGGACAAGGTGGGCTTCGCGCGATTCCGGGACGATCGTTTCGCGTGCACGCGCCCGGAATCGATTGTCCCGGAATCCGATGGGAAACGGACCAGTGTATGGGGGCCTTTAGTCTCCAAAGACTAGCCTCCAGAAAACTGGTGAGGAATCTCCTCCTTGTGCTTCCACCCTAAACATCATATATTCAGGATATACATGTAATTCCCTTTACTGTGAATGCACTAAAGTGGACATGTTGGCCTGTAGTTTATGTTGATAAGGATTTTGGTCAATGCCATGAGATCAAAATAGGTAATATTTATTTATTACATTTTATAACCTAGTCTTGACCATTGACCTGACATCATGTAATCCTATTACCATCTGAAATACCGAGAACATTAGAGTAAAATTGATGTAATGAATACCACATGAGAACATTTAAGCAGAAATTCTTAAAGTGGACACTTACAGTCTTGGCAGCTGTGTTCATATAGTTGTTCAGAGCAAAATTAAAAGATTGGATAGTTAAATGCAATCCATGATATATAACAGACTCCAGATGGCGAATGCATGTCTTCAACTTTAGTTTCTTTTTCACTATGAACTGCTAATAATATATTGGGATTTTGCTATTTGGAGGGAGCTGTTGGGACATTAATAAAAACTAGAATGAAGGGAAAAAATTAAGATGTTACCTATAAGTATCAACCAGATGAGGCATCTGCATTGAAACCACACCACTGTGTGAGGAGAGTCCACATATTGTGCAGTTGGTTTGGGGTGGGCAGTGTTTGGCAACAACCCCCCTGTTATCTCTATGAGTAAACATCTGTAACTCTCTCAATGCACCATGATGCATTTCGGGGAGTCGACCACGTGAATGAGCCCTAACACACCAATAGTGTGAATTAGTTTTACTTCCTATAAACCACAACAAATGATAAAACTACAAGCGTATTCATTAAATAAGCATGGTTTATTAAATACTAACACTCTGGGGCAGATAATAAGGGCATATTAATGTTCTTCAGATTTCAAAAAAATTTGTTTAACTAATAGAAATACTAGTTCTCAGCCCAATCATTGGCTTTTGAATTGTAGGCTTATAGCAAACTAGTTTGGACCCTCACCACGTTATTTTCACAGAAAGTGGTGTCTATGATTTCCAAAACCAATGTAAAATATTGAATAATTAGACCACAGTATGGTTTGCCACTGTACCTCAGTCCATCGTAAATGAATTCATGCCTGAAGAAGGCAGCAGTGTTTCAGATTCATGTATCTGATTATTGTAGTTTCTTCATTGCATGGTAGAGTTTTCATTGACATGTTTGGACATAATGATGAAATCATAATAATGATATGTGTTTACAGACAATGTGTTTTTGATAGTCCAGGTCCAAGTTATTTCCACAACATGAACAATGTCTGTATTTCATGGCCAACCAATACTGCTTTTTTTCCTTTCTCCCTTCGGTGCAGATATTTCTCAGATCATGTAATGATAGTACAAAGCAGAGATGATGGATTTCCCAAATTCTTTACATTTATGAATGTTATTCTTAGAGTGTTTATTTGGCAATCCAGATGAGTGGTGTTTGGTACTTCTAAGAGCCTAAACTTATACATTGATTATAAGTAAATGTTTAACTGGAATTTGACTCCAGACTGGGGTGCCAAACCAGTGGATTGCGAAGGCACAGAGGAAAGAGGTTTTTTTGTGGGTAAAGCATTTGTCATTTTAAAAGTAGATTGCACACCAACAATACGGTGGGCACCCCTTTTCTTTTATTACATTGAAAATTCAACTGTGCACATTTCCTGTTGTCCATAGCAACCAATTAGAATTCTTGCATTATTTTTAAACTACAGACTGTAGTAATACTAGTTGGCAGTTGTTTGAATGTTTTGGGCATCAAAACACTTTTCCCTTTCAGCACGTTTTCAGACATAAGCCCCTTGTGTTGAAGACATTTTAATATGAAATATAAAACACTCCCAGGTTTAGGAGAGATACCCTTGGAGCTTTTTTTATCTCAAGGAATGTCCTTGGATTTAAATATTGAACAGTGTTGCAATGAAAGTCCTTCTTTTGGAATAATACATTGAATTTTTCTCATTTGTGTCATCTGATCTTTGGAAGGCATTACCTCTAGGTGATTTCAAATGCAAAGAACAAAATAAAAGAACTGAAAATAAGATATCTCTGAATGTCCACAACTCTTCAAGCAACCCATTTAGCTTCTATATTTAGAATGTTTTTCTTTATAAGTGGTGTTGTCTGTATTAGAGTAGTTTACAAAACCAACCTGTACATTTCATAATCAGTAGCGTTATAAACACAGCAGACAACTGCTTTCAGCTTTGCAGCTTCAAGTTGATCTGTCAAATGAAAAAGGAAAAGAAGAACCCTAGTTGTGGGGTGAAAGATCACACCCAAATCCCTAAGAAAAGGGATGGCTAGAATTGGCAGTTACGGGCAACAGTACTTATGCATGTATTTAAAAGGTCTTTATTAGATACCATTAGGGACCAGCAGTATGTACACAGTAAAAAAGCAACGGTCGACGATGGTGCCACAATAGGTTCCAATCATCAGCCGGCAAGAATAAAACCATACATCAAAACATACAGTGACATGAACAGCAATTGTATCTAGTAGTCCTTTCTGTCCCCCGACGCGTTTCGCCCAGAGGGGCTTCCTCAGGGAGTTTGTTAGGACTAACAATCTATTTATAATAAACAATAAAAGTAAGTACGTAAGCGTGGATTCATGCTTTATAGTCATTGGCATTTGGATATTTTTACAATTACAGGGAGTATTATTACAGGGAGAATTATTAGGCAAATGAGTATTTTGACCACATCATCCTCTTTATGCATGT
>CM070034.1:37562249-37581972 GCA_036250615.1 Ptychadena robeensis | reverse complement strand
CATGGAGGAACACCATCCCTGGACGCCTGCTGAGGCAGAGTGCGAGGTAAGGAGACACCCAGGGCAGAAGGGTAACACTTATAGACACCGGACGAGGCCACAGACCCCCACCCTTGGTGAGTGGCCTGAGCTACCGCAAAGGGGACCTGTCATTTGCACTGGGTGGACCGATCAACCTCTGACCATGCTTTTACCCTCACAACTATACAGCAATTGATCCAATTCCAGTTCAAGTGAATTGTGAGTATTTTAAATTCTAAGTGTAAATTAGATGTAGATGTAAATATATCGATCATTAGAAAATTTCCCCTACTGATCTCTACTCAGTTTTTTCGACCTTCATATACTTAGACACCTAGACTGTTAAATATTAGTTCTTTCTGAATATTCAAATAACATGAGATGAACCATTGACAATGAATACACTGTTCCATTTTGATGTAATTGCGAAAATGTGAAAATATATTGATCAATTGTCATAAAAATGTGAAAATGTATATATAATACTGTGAAAATGTGAAAAATATATATATCTATTGATCCATTTATTTGTGATATAATTGTAAAAATATACAAATGCCAATGACTATAAAGCATGAATCCACGCATGTACTTACTTTTATTGTTTATTATTAATAGATCGTTAGTCCTAACAAACTCCCTGAGGAAGCCCCTCTGGGCAAAACGCGTCGGAGGACAGAAAGGACTACTAGATACAATTGCTGTTCATGTCACTGTATGTTTTGATGTATAGTTTTATTCTTGCCGGCTGATAATTGGAACCTGTTGTGGCACCATTGTCGACCGTTGCTTTTTGTACATACTGCTGGTCCCTAATGGTATCTAATAAAGACCTTTTTGGTAATCTCTGTTTATTCCCTGCAATGAGCATATTTGCTTAGAGGAGTCTAAACATCCACCTTATCTCTGCTCATTGCAGTCAACAAGTGAAGTCAGAGTGTTTTGTAATTTTTTTAAATTCTTCCCCTTTTTTTACCTTCCGTCAGCATTGGGTTTTTTTTTTGTTGAAAGCATCCATGCCCCCAGCTTAATTAATAGTTGGGCATGTGAGGAATCTTGACACCTATGGCGGCCCATTGTGGCCCACAAGTCAAAAAATTACAGTTTTATCTGTAGCTTACTACTGAAATGTACTTACCCTAATCCACCAAGATAAATCAAGGAATGAGAGTGGGACCTCTAACAGAGTCTAACTAATTCATGTTTGATGGTATAGGGTGAAAACCCTGTTGGGGTATCCATTAGTAGCTAAGATTGCTGGTGAAACTGTTGAGCAAAGGGGTCCTTTCTGCACCTATGGTGGGATTGCCCCAAACTAGCAGGGTTCGGGAGGACTGTTCACAAGAACTTGCGCAAAGTTACTGCCTTCAAGATAGCCAAATACCAACTAGATATTTTTAGTTGATTAGCACCTGGAAGACTGGCAGCCTTTTGAGAACTTAACATGGCCACTGTTAGTGCTTAAGGGCACAGCAGATAAGTATATATTTTTTAAGATTGTTGGATCACTTCTCCATCATTTTGATGACTCAGAGGTAAGTAAAATTTTTATTTTTGTTTTTCACTTTTTTGGTTTGCTTTTACTACTGGCTCGCACCACCACACACCTAACAACCAATAGAAGCATTAACCAATATGTTCTAGAGTAACATACACTGACGCTATTTACATTGACCTGAAGGCAACACTTGCCCACTATATAATTAAGCCAGAGTTAAAAATTCATAACATATTCTGAAACAAATCAAGATATTTGCTTTAGTTTGACTGAGAACACTCAGAACTGTGTTAAATTCAAGTTACTGTTTGTAAAGGGAATGTCTTTTGTATACTATTTTTATACTAGATATGAAGTACATGTAAGACATTAGCCTTATGAATGCAATGTTTTAAACGTTTTAAAACTTTGGTTCTACATTATTATATAATATTGGAGCACATTATCTTTAATGTGTAAGTAGTTACCATACTTGGTACTCCTCTTAGGGCTCTATAAAGTGACAATTAAGCTTAGCAAATGCCATGAAATACAGAGCTCTGCCATTGGATTAAACTATATATGTCTGTTTACCCCACTAAAATGGGCAAGGACAGGCACTTAGTTACACTTCCTAAATTTACTGTACGTAAAAAAATGACTAATTTCTTCTTCTTCCATTGTACTTATGTCACCATCATTTCATTTTGCAACCCCTACCATCCCTGTACCTGTCACTGATTCCAAAGTGCCAGTTTGGTCATTTCACCTACTGGCCCATAGCTAGAAGAACCTGATATTGTTACTGGCTACTGCGGAGGCTAGCATAGGGTTAACTGAGTTGGTGAGTATGGCTGGTGGGTGTTTATGTTTGTGTCCTTTTTTTAAATGGACCTATCACCGGCTTTTCTTCTTTGAAAGATCGACACTAGAAGGGCTGATAATAGGGCAGAATGCAGAACAAAAAAACAAACTGACCTGTAAAAAGTAAATTAAGAATTTCCCTCCCAGCCCATCCTCTCGCCCTTGGAGGAGTGGAAGAGCTGACATCACTCAGTGCAGAAACAGCTGGGAAAGTTTCTGGTTAAAGCTTTGTATTGAAAGAGAGATAACTTTCCCATTGAAAATTATAGTATATATTAAACCCCCCAAAACCTTCAGATAAATATGGAATTCTTATATGGTTCCAGAGAACAGCATGTAAGTAATGTTTTTTTTTAGGATTGTGATGCTCTATGCCACCATTACTCAAATTCTAATATATATATACAGTGAGGAATTTTGCAAGTTCTTCCACTTGAAATCATGAAGGGGTCTGAATTTCATATTGTAGGTGCATTCCAACTGTGAGAGATGGCATTTTTTTAAAAATCACATTGTATGCTTTGTAAATCATATAGGCCCATGGTCGGATCTCCCATTTGTACTGTATTGTTTATATTAACAGAGCCCCATTGATATAACCAATGAAGGAGCAGAGAGAGATGGATGAAAGAGCTGCCAGCCAGCATCTCTCCCATCTATATCTGACTGTGTGTAAAATCTGCACTCATGCTTTCACACACACAGCCGTAGAGGGGAGACATCTGCATGCAGCTTCTCCCGCACCCCCTCCCCCTCTTCCCCGATGTGTGAGAATGAAGACGTGATGTGCCGTGAAATACTGCTAGTGATGCTTCTTGCATGGGGATTTTTCCCCAATTGATTTACACACTTTAATTATTTTTTTCTTGTTTTCCTGCTCTAAAAACTTCTTATAGGCCAATGAATACTGTATTTTTTATTATACATTTTTTTCCAGGATTACCAATGTAATAGATACCCAAGCATGAAATGGGCAAGACAGGAGCAAATGATCTGTAAAAGAAAATTACATATGTCTGTTGTATGTTGATCAAAAACTATCTTTGATTTCCATGTAAAATTGTCTGTCTCTCCCTCTAATGGTATGTGTTATGGTCAGAAAGTTTATTAGCAGTTGAAATATATAGAACCCATGGGCAGAACCCATCAGCAATCTTAGGTTATGGATGTATACACAGGCCTAAAAGGAAATGCAACCGGTAAAAGTATCACACCAGAAAAGCATAGAAACTTGTCAAAAATGTTTTTTTACCAAGGAAAATCTCTAACTTGACCCAACATGACCTTACAGCAAACCAGTGACCAGAAAAGTAATTGAAATTTTCACATACACTTTACATACACTTGCTGTCACTGATCTCCAGGTCTGCCGTCAGAAATCATGGGCCCATACTGACATATTTTCCGTGACCCCCTAGCAGAAGTAAGTTGTTGACTTGGAGGGGGGCTGGTGGGTGCTAGCAGAAGTAAGTTGTTGAAGTAGTGAAGTTAGTAATTAGCAGTTGTTCACGGACTGTCAGCAGCCACTTCATACACAGTGGCTTCCGACAGTCTGGAAGAAAACACAGTGAGCCGTACCAATCGGGCAGCCTCTGGGGCCCCTACTTGCTGACCACCAGGCCCCCCTAGCAGCTCGGGCCAGGGACGGGTGTCCCCTCTGTCCCCCCCTGACGGCGACCCTGCTGAAGTCTCTTGTTGCAAGCATTATGTCTTCATTCTTCCTCCAAATTTACAGCAGAAGCAGCATAGTCATTGGAGTCAGTGCTGAGAGACTCTGTTCTGTTCTGTAAGAGGTATAAGTTACGTGTTTCAATGCCGTATTTCATGGCACGATAAGACAGAATGGAAGATTAGATGCACCCTTGTATACAGCATGTCTGAGGGTTTCTCCTCTCTGCTCTGATCACTCCCTTCAGCCTTTAGCATTCATCAATCACCGTGATTTTTGGGTAAAAACAAGTATAGAACATAAAATATGGTAAGTAGTTTTGCAGAGTGCAAGGTTACTGGAATCTAATAAATTTTAGAATGTTTTTTTACAAAGGCACCATTAATTTTTAAAGGTTTTCTGCTATGTATGAGCATACACCTACTGTACAAAACAAAGCAAAAACAGTAACAATACAATACAGAGCATGATTATATAATACATCATTTTCATCAGTCAACCACAAGGTTGTATGTACATTATAATAAAATATTTGTTGCCAGATAATATCTTGACGCGTTTCACAAAAAATGCTTCCTCAGGAGAGTTCTATCCGGCAAATTCTATCATGTTATCTAACAGAAAAAATCAAGATATAAAATATAAAAAACTTTAGCCTTTGCCTTTGCCAGGTCTGTCCCCCGTTATTCCCTACACCCCTCTCGGCCCAGGGGGCTGGGGGTGTGTGTGTGGGAAGGGGGTGGCGCCTGCTGGACTCAGCCCTCGGTCGTTCTGTGGGGGGCTGCGACACGGGCCACGTCAGTGAGTTGTTGCTATTTAGCAACCTGTGAGTATATAGTCCCCACCCCAACCTTTGATTGTATTGGATGATCCAGAATTGATTTTCTGTGGAAGAGTTTTTTATATTTTATATCTTTATTTTTTCTGTTAGATAACATGATAGAATTTGCCAGATAGAACTCTCCTGAGGAAGCATATTTTGCGAAACGCGTCGAGACATTATCTGGCAACAAATATTTTATTATAATGATAAAACCTATGTACATACAACCTTGTAGTTGACTGATGAAAATGATGTATTATATAATCATGCTCTGTTATTGTATAATCATGCTCTGTGATTTTAATAAAAATCATTTCTATATGAATCTGGTTAAAATTGTGCCTTAAAAGTCCCGGAGTGGAATCTCTTTTTTTTTTGCTTTGTTTTGTTTAGATGTCAATATTTGGGATGTGGCACATGGACAATATTGGAGAGACTAAGGGGAAATTATATATATATATATATATATATATATATATATTCTTTGTACATACACCTACTGTAATTCTTGACCTTTCTTGACATTTCATATTTTAAACCATTTGCTTACTCATAGAGCTGACACTTCTATATACATCAATGTGCCTAACATCCAGGTTGCTATTCATAACCTTGACATCAGTGCAGAGACCTGAAACCCTCTTGCTTTGGTGCACTTATTTAATTAAATATGTCATCATATATTAAAGTTCGGTTATTGGTTGGTTGTTAAATCATCTGCAAACTGATTTATTCAGAAAGTAGTGCCAAAAGTAATTACTGTAGAATGACAGATGAAAATTAGTTAAAATATTAATCTTTGAAGAGTCAAGTTAGAACAGGATCAAATATTTAATTTGATTATGTAGTGTTTCTTATTAACAGAAATTCTGCCATTGTTCAATGGTGAAGGCCACAGACAAAAAAGAAATAAGTTCTGAGGTAAGTAGAATGGGCATTAAGGTAAAGTGGTTTTGTCTTCTCAAAGACTATGTCCTCACTAAAGGAGCTGAAAGCTCAGCCTCAGAGGTTGGACATTGTAGGCCAATTGACTTCTACAAAAATGTAATCCTGATATACGGTCTCAGTGACCTGGAACAGAGGTAGGGTTTATCATCTAAAGCTGGGAACACCGAAATGAAAGTCCATGCTGTATCTGGGATTAGTTAACTGTCCAATCCATAGGAGCTCAGTGCAGACCCCATCACAACTGTATTCAGTGAATATCTCTGCTTGACAGCTCGGACCTGCATAGTACTGGAAGTCATGAAATCCACATGAAGCAGGTCAAATGCAGGTCAGAAGAAGGTCAAGTAAAGCTCAAATCCACCTGTCAATGGATTATTAATGATCTTTGAAAAGTCTTAAGCCCCCCCCCCCCCACACACACACACACAGTCTTAAGGCCCCCACACACACAGTGGGGGCCGACAGAGCTGCTCTTGAAAGCAGCGTGATGATGTCATCACACTGCAGTCTCGAGCTGACTGCATCGGCGGGCACCCTTTGTGTGCTGGCCGTTTCCTTCAATGAAGACGCCGGTCTTCATTAAAAGTAACGGCATCGGCTGGCATCGGCCAGAGAATATCGGACATGTGGGACGACAGGTGTCTGTCGCCCCATGTGGGCACCCCCGATTGGCGGCCGATTTTGCCACCGACCCACGGCCGCGAGCGCGCACACCCGTCGGTCGGCGGCAAAATCGGCCTCTGATCGTGTGTGTAGCAGGCTTTAGGCTGGCCATACACAGGTTGATACCTGTTTTATTCATTAACCCTCCAGCGCAGAGCTTTAGCGGGTACTCAATGCAATGGCTTTTAAATACCAGTAATGGTAATGGCGATCCCAGTTCGAAGGAAGGGTGGCTGCAATGAATTTTAGAACAATCACCGCAAACAGCGATTGATTGTGTTTGAAGCGGTTAAAAATGTTAATGCCTATGCCTAGCTTTAAACTAATGACAATCTGATACCAAAGCAATAGACACGGATCTAGGACCTAGGACTATTGAAGATAGGTTCTTTCATTTCAAATCCCAATGCAGAATTTGGTTTTCTGTAGAACTTAAAGCAAAAACCTATTTTTATTTATTTTAATATACTTTTATTGAACTTAAAAAAATGTATATATATATATATATTACAAAAAAATATATTTTCTTCTTTTCTTTTATATATTTCTTTTCTTCATAGGCCTTGTTCTTCCTCCTCCAAACATAGCGTTGATCCAGGGGCCCAAAGTCGACTGCAGTATGTCAAAAGTCATGTGGACAAACCACAAAAGTTTTTGGATCATGTTCTGTGGACTGATGAAACAAAATTAGAACTGTTTGGGCCCATGGATCAACGCTATGTATGGAGGAGTAAGAACAAGGCCTATGCAGAAAAGAACACCTTGCCTACTGTGAAGCATGGTGGGGGTCAATCATGCTTTGGGTCTGTGTTGCTTCTGCAGGTACAGGGAAGCTTCAGCATGTGCAAGGTACCATGAATTCTCTTCAGTACCAGGAGATATTGGAAGGAAATGTGATGCAGTCTGTCACAAACCTGAGGCTTGGGACAATGATCCCAAGCAAACCTCCAAGTCCCCTAGAGAATGGTTGCAGATTAAAGGCTGGAACATTTTGGAGTGGCCATCACAGTCACCAGACTTAAATCCGATTGAGAACCTCTGGTGGGACTTGAAGAAAGCAGTCGCAGTGCGCAAGCCTAAGAATGTGACTGAACTGGAGGCTTTTGCCCATAAAGAATGGGCTAAGATACCCGTAGATCGCTGCAAGACACTTGTTTCACGCTATGCTTCACATGTAAAAGCTGTTATAACTGGAAAAGGATGTTGTACTAAGTACTAAGAATGAATGTCACTTGGGGGTTGAATAAAACTGATAATGATGTGAGCACAGAGAAGACATTTGTGGTTATTTCGTTATTAATGTTATGTTATATTTGTCTGACTTACAAGTGCCTCTTTGATTTAATTGTAAACAATTGACTGAAATTATCAAAATGAATGTCAAAATGGCCAAAACACTCAATTTCAGTGGGGGTTGAATAATTTTGAACACAACTGTATATACTCGAATATAAGCTGTATTTTTCCGCCTCCAAAATGTGCAGAGAAAAGGAAGAAAAGAACATCATGGCCTTTCGCGGATGGACTGTGATCGAATTGCAAAGACCCTGAACTGTGCACCAAACTTCCTGGAGATGTAGAGAAGGGTTGTAGGGAAAAAAAATATTGCGCCTGTCGTTTTTGCATAATTAATGTTCAAAGTCAAGTAAAAAAATTAACTTAAATTTGAACTTAATTTTAGCAAAAACTGCATAAGTTAGAGCAGAACTTTTGTTTTTTTTTATAATGTTTCCATAACCCTTCTCTACATCTCCAGCAATTTTGCTGTGTGTTTCTGTGCCTTAGCTGCTCCCTTTCCCACCCTAGACTTATACTCCAGAATTGTTTGTAAAACTAGGTACTACTGCTTATATTCGGGTAGGCTTGTACTGCATTATATACAGCAATTTTTCCCATATTATTATTAAATTCTAGGTGTAAGTATATATAAAATAATGCATTTTCTTTATAATAAGCCCCCAAAGAAATAATAATCACCTCCGGGGTTTCCCCCATTGAGACCTTTAATGTTGGTGCTTACAGTCCTGCAGTAGCAGCTTCCTACAGCATCTATGGAGCTCCCCAGGTTTTAATTGCAGCGTGGTCCATGAGCATCCCACTGCGGATTCACATTGTCAAAAAATCCAGGAATATGACTGTGCATGCCCTAATGCCCGCAAATTTCCATAGGATATGTATGTACTACTGTATTTATAGGCCCGCAGGCATCCACCACAGGACCGGAAGTGATGCCTAATGTGAAGGTGCGCTGGAGACTACGTAGGTGAGTATGATTATTTTGGCTTAGAGTGGGTTATGTTTTGCTTAATATAAAAAATGTTGTTTTGGTTTAGTAACTCTAACCTTTGCATGGCAGGTTTTCCATTATTTGTCCCCGAGAGTTCATTCTGAAATTCAGATTTATGAATTGTTCTGACAAACACTCATTACATATTGTATTTTTAATTGTCAGTACAACATGCAATTTTATTTCACAATTATGTGTAAAAGCTTAGTGAATTGATCTTATTGCTGTTGTGCCTTTTTACCTGGATCAATAATCAATGAAGATCAATATGTTCTTATTCATTTTAATACATAGGTATAATACAGTACAACACAGTTACTGCAGCTTAACTAAAAGAGCCTTTTCGAAGTAATATGTGTGTTTGGTAATGTGTTACTACCCTCTAGTGGCAACAAATATTCATGTAGTATGAGGAGACCAGGGCTCTTTATTGTATACCTCTCATACAAAGCAGAAAATTAAAACAAAACCAATTTGTTTATGTATAATGTGAAAAGTAAGTTCACAATCCCTATCATAGATTTCCACGAATGTATATACGATAGGTACACTACCCATTTTGTTACAAATCACATCACTGTGTACTGTGTCTTGAATTCAGAATGTGGAGGTTGTTTAACAAACTCTTTAGGCTATGTCCCCACTTTGGCCATCGTCATTTAAATGTTCTCTTCCCCACATCTGCTCACCATGTTTTTGATCACGGTCATAGACATGAATGGATACGTTTTTAAATCCCTTCTCAATGAATAAAAAAATTCAAAATTAAGTAATAGGACCATCCCAAATATTAAAATGAGGAAAAACTGATTTCCCCTTGATCGCGCACAAATTGACGCGTTTTTGAATCACGCCCATTCATGCCTATGGGCATTATCAGGGCTGAAAAAATCGCATCAGCCTACTGCCTGCCATCAAAAACTGCCTGCCCCCCTGTCATTTCTGGCAGCACCATCCATACTTACAGTTTCGCGCTGTCCCTGTGGCTTCGATGTGACAAGGAGACTGCTCCAGGAGACCACCTCCCCCCGTGGAGTGGCGGCGGCGGGAAATTCGAAAGTAAATTGCATGAAATTTTTTTTTGCATAATTGTTTGTTCCAAACATTATTATAATCAGGATGTCTACTAGACCCTTGTACGGAAAGATTTTGGGAAGTTACAGATCAACAATATAAAAAAATTTCATTAAAGTCTATGGTGCACTTTTGGTACAGATATCTGGACCTCACAAGAGCGCTAGGAAGGTTAAACATACAGAAAGCAAGTAAAATAACATCTTATATATGTGACAATATGCAAAGAACATGGAGAGGATACAACACTGTCTAGTGTTTCCTGTTCACTATCTGTGTGTACATTCAGTCATTCTTGCTGCACAGTAGTACATTGCAGAGCAATTATATTTGCATTGTATTAAAGTAGACATGAAAGTTAAACCAGGCTAACCAGACAGGCTAAATGAAATAAGTATTTTAATTAGTGATATATAAAGAATTAAAATAGATCCTAATGCTTGTGCTACATAACAATGATGTGTGCAAGGCTGTGATTAAAGCTGTAGGGAAACAATTTGAAAATATGTGTGCAGAGTGGAGCTGATAAAAGAAGAAAAAGCAGATATCTCACATCCTCATAGAGGAACTCCACAAATGTCTCTACCAATCTCTTTAAAGAGACATTGTCACCTGACCACCTATATATATAACACACATATATATTTAATTACCTATAAAGGCCTCCATTCCGTAAACATTCAAAACCCTTGAGACTTGAACTGGATATAGGCCCCCATACACGTGTCGGATTCCGACCGGATTCCGGGACGTTCGATTCCGTGCGCGTGCACGCGAAATGATCGTGCCGGAATCGCGTGCAGCCCACCTTGTCCGATCGATCACGTCCGATCGTTCGGGGGCCCAGAATCGGATCCGACAGAGAACCAACATGTTGGTTCCATCAGATTGATTCTGGGCCGATCGGGCACGTTGGTGGTGGCCCTCAGATCGATCACCAGGAGATCTGCACAGAGGACCACATCCCACATCATGTCCTGGCAACCCTTGCATGTTCCCAGCACTGGAGGAAAAAACACACCCTCCCAACATTCCCACCCCTGCGCAGCAGTAAGGACGACACACACTAGAATGCAGGGCAAAAAGGTCTTTACTATTGTAAAAATAGCCATGGTGGCCCTCGCCCATACAAAAAAAAATATAATAAAAAACAGCATAAAACTGTACACTATATACACACAGGTCAACATGACCAGGCAGGGGTAGGGAAAAAGCTGCACCCATACCAGCCCACCAGACCCATAGGGTCCAACAGGAACACAAGGTTTACCGTGACCAGGGGGGAACAGAAAGGGTGACAGGGCTCAGTCGCTCCCTTCCTCCACTCCTGACGCAGGCCTGAAAGGGTGTCCTAGCTGCGCCCATGCCCTCCATGACCGCCGCAGTTGGCCTCCATCCTTGCCAGATGCTGCTCACACTCAGGAGCCTCGATTGCACGGGCCCCGTGGCCACTGGCCGGGGTCTGAAAAAGAATGACAAGAAATAGTCCCCACTGCTAAACACTCCAAAACATGTGGCTCTGCTACGCCAGGCCCTTTGCTATGGTACATCCTAGTTGCCATCTGGGTGGAAAGCTCCAGGGGGGCACGGAGAGGTTCGTCTGGCCCATCCACAAGCAACCTGCTAGTGGTCATGAAAAGAAAAACACCAGTGAACTACCAAAACAATTAGGCATGTAGCGGCAACATGTGGCCTAGGGGATGCTGGCAATGGCTGTCTCTCTGTGAGTCACACTAATCTACATACAGAAAAACAGGCCGGAACAAACAGGAGGGAGACTCCGTATTCCTGCTCAAATGAGCCCCTGTGCCTCACCTCAGACCCCTTACTAACTGCTGGGCACTGGTAGTCCATCAACAGTTCCACTAGTTCAGTTCCCCCATCTGTCAGGCCGCCACGTTTGGAGGGGGGGGGTCTGTGCAAGGTGATTCTTACCTTGGTGCCTGCTCCTGGTGTCCTCCGGTGCTGCTCTGGCCTTCGACTCTGGGGACGTCCTGATGGGTGCGGGCTGCTGTTTTGAAAATGAAAAACAAAATTAAACCTGCCTAGATGTGTTCCCAGCATTCGTGGTGGCACATGTCACAATCTAAACATACACTGCCTGATGTGGCCCTTGCATCGCGAGGTGGACTTCTGGCGGTTCTTGAGGTCGTACCACTTCTTCACCGCGGGTCACGGGGTACGACTCGCCACACAACCTCGCCTGCATCTCTGCCTGGACCCTGCAATGAGGTCCCGCTTCCTCCTGGCCATTCCTCCGTAGACAGTTCCCATCATAGTCCCCAGACCGAAGGCCTGCACCAGGATGCAGACCTGCTCCATGGGCAATCGGCCCCTCAGGTCCCTGAGGTGCAGCAGGGGTCACTCTCCTGGTGGTGGCGGGTGGGCCCAGCTCGGCACCACGAGGTCCTCCGTACTCCCAGGGTGGCGTTGGTGGTGGCAGGCAGCTCCTCCCCCGTCTCCTGCTGGGTCATGGCCCCCTCAGTCCTCTGTGGTGGTGACGGTGCTTTCTCCTCTCTGGGGGCTTGGGGTGTCATCAGAGGCTCCCCGAAGAGGTCCACCATGACCGCACCGCCTCGCCCGCCCTCCGCAACACCACCATGACCTGACTGCCTCTCCGGATCCTGGGGACGACAAATTGCAATGGTATGGGTCTGTGTTCTGCGCAAATAAGGTCCCACGCCCTCCACTCACCGTGCCCTGTCCACATCTACCTCAGACTGGCTGCCTGCCTTTTGCACACCTGACGCCCTCCTCCCCTTGCAGGTCATGGGCACCTGGGCGGACAGCCAGACGGAGGAAAGTGGGCGACATTGCCACTCTGACCGTACATAGCAGTGACACACAGAAACACTGACCACCAATTGGAGAATGTCACTACTCCAGTGGTTCACATAGGCCTCACAATACACATCTGGCAGGTCATAGAATGCAGTTTCAATAATTTACACAAGATGTCACTGTTCTGATCAACCACATCCCTGCCCTATAATCATTAACTGGCACCCCACCTGACCCTCAATAACCATAACAACCATGTGTGAGGCTGCACGACCCCCAAGTCGCCTACCGCAGAAGTACCAGGCTGCTCCTCGTTGGGTCCTGGACCCTTCTGGGGCGGATCGGGGCTTCTCTTCCTGGTCTGTCTTCCTCTCCCCTGAAGACACCATCATGACTCATGTCACAGAAACTGTCACACACCGTGCATAGACCCAGCCCTCGGCGATCACCACACTCCTGGCCTACTAAGCATGAGCTGTAACCGGGCTGAGGCACCATGAGCAACAAGCACTGTCTTAAGGCCTGCACAGTCACCTACCTGAACTAGATGGACCAGCTGCTCCTCGTCTGGGGCTCCTGGACCCTCTGTGGCGGATCGGGTCTTCTCTTACTTCTTCTTCTTCTGGAAAACAATCATGACCTCATGTCACAGAACTGTCCTCACTTGCATCATGACCTAACCCTGTGCCCTTAGCGATCACCCACGCAACCTTTCTCCGACGATCGCTCCGGCAATCGACACACGCGTCTCCATTTGTCAAGAGAATGGTCACTGGCTTATAACGTGCGCTTCGAAGTCCAGATGTCGCATATGACTGCCCTGGGCGAGTCCCCGTGTTTTGATACATTCGGCGCCAACTCTCGGGGCGTGTTTCCGGATCCTATAAGAAGACGGTTCCCTGTAGGATCCCACGACGAGTCGCATCGTGCATTCGCGATTCGCCGACACAGATACACTGACCAGTGAGTAGCTCAGCAGTGTTTGAAAGACTTCGCCCAAAACATGTGCTCTTGGCATCCCGTGTGCTAAAGTGTTTAGTGTCCCCGATGCATGTCCCTGGTTTTGCAGATTCGGTATGTTGACAGCCGATTCACGGGCTCACCCCGATTACACACCATCGCGATTCCTGTACCGTCATCGTTGCCCCGAACATCACCCCATCCACACGGAGGAGAGTAGCAGACAGAATTTACTAGACGAATGGAGATCCTCAAACTGCGTGATGTGTGATCGTAAGTTAATCTGCCGTTTACGCTGCTCCCCAGCTTGTTCCCCCATCTCGGTGTGATACGCCTGGATGCCGGGCTTGTGATAAGGACTCACCTCTTGCGAATAGGTTGAGGACTTTGCAATAGCCGTGTTGGGGCGGGGGGTTGAAGGTCCCTGGAAGACCGTTCGAACACCATTGTGTAACGGGGGGCTCATGAGTTGGGGTATTCTGTAGAAGCCGATGTGGGGGGGCGGGTGGTGGCTTGGGGTGGTGCATATGGAGGGGTGGGAGGGTTGCGGCCGTGGGTTGGGGGGGGTGAGGATAGAGAAGTAGGGCTACGGCGATGGGAAGTCTGGGATGTGGATGGGGGAGAGGGGTTGTGAGGTGGGGGGAGGGGGGGGGGGGGGGGGTGAGGGGGTGGGGGTGGGGAGGAAGGGGATGGGTGAGAGGGGGTGGACGGGGGGGAAGGGGGTGAGGGGGGGGATGAAGTGGCGAGTGGGGAGTGGTGTGGGTTGGGGGGGTCGGGCGGCGGGTGGGGAGGGTAAGGGGGGGGGGGGGGTGGGCGGGGGGGGTGAAGGGAATGGGGGAGCGGGTGTGGGGGGGGGGGGGAAGCCGGGGTGGAGTTGGGTGGGTTTAGTTGTGTTTTGTCGGGCGGGGTCGGGTGCTGTGGGGGGTAGAGTGGGGGGGGGTGTGTCTGGAGGGGGAGGGTGTGGGGGGGGGAGGGGGGGCGGGGGAGAGGAGGAGGGGTGCGGGGGAGGCGGTGGGGCGGAGGGGAGGGGAGCGGGGGGTTTTTTTTTAGTTTTTATTTTGTCTATTCATGTCTTGTGTTGCATCACCAAGATTGGATGTGCGTTGATGTTAACATGGTGGTTGGGCCTGGGCCAATATTGTCACGGTCAATGCAGATCCTTGTGATGTGGCCTTCCCTTGATTGAACCATGTTGAGGTGAAGGATGTGTATGGTGGAGGGGCCGTGGGATGTCAACTGAGTTGTGGAAGGGGAGGGGGGGGCATTTGCACTCGGGCCATCGACAGTGGGCGCACAACCATCAATCAAATATGTGACAGCATGCATGTATACGGAGACGTCATAGTAGAAATTGGATGATGTTCATGAAATTGAGCAGGTTTAGGGGGTTGCTCTGTTCATGTACCTGGCCATGTTAACTGCTCAGTATGTGTATGGCCTTACCACATTGGGGGCCAAGGCATGGACCTGGACTACAGGATCCTGTTAGAATGGGCAGTGGAGGAGAGGCAGGATTTCCTATTGAGCCATCTGGGTTGCTTATTGACTATTGCACCTACTGACGAATGTTTTCCCAATGTGCTGAACAATTGTGCTCTATTTTACAGCAGGCCAGGCCCCCAAAAGGAAGAGGAGGCCCACCCTGCAATGACCACTAGACCAGCTGGCGAATTTATCGAGATTTATGTACCGGCAACTGCCAGCATGTGAGAGGTGAAGAAAGAATGCAACCAATATGCACAAACAAGTACGTCAATACACAGCGTATTAGCAAAGCCTGACCACGCAAAGGCCTTTAGCACCCACCGCCACCATGACACGACATTCAAGAACAAGATCGGCAACCTGAGGTCGAGTAATACAAAAAGGACGCATAAGAGAAGTAGAGTGGAAAGCAGGAGGTCGGGGGCAGGTGTGGGGACTGAGGAGTTGGGCTGGTCTGGTACGAACGACCTCCTGTCGTTTGTGCAGGACAAGGACCAGCCAAGGGCAGCGACCTCCTCGGAGAGCAGGGATCTGAGGGTGGGGGGGCTGAAGGGCCCAGGGAACTGGAACCGGCCAGGAGGATGGTTCCACTAAGGAAGCTAATGGAAGTGAATGTGAGTTGATACTGTTGATTGATATGTAATGCTCGATATGTTCGCAATGTAAAGCTTGTCGCTAACAATTTTCCACCCATACCAGAGACAAATGACCGGTCCCTCGTATGAGGAGGGGAGCACGTACAACAAACAGCTATGTGGAACGCAGGAGGAGAGGCTAGCCTGGGCGTGAGGAACAGCCTGAACCAAGACCCCACTGCAGAAGATAATGGCAGCAAGGGCAGAAGAGTGTGAGATACTATGGTCTGTTACATGATGCCAAGAACGCGCAAGGGCAATCTGAGGCCCAAGCGGGCGGATGCACCAGACCTCATTACGGAGAGGGTCAGGGCTAGGGCAAATGTGGGACCATGGGACACCATCAAACACGGTCAGCTCATGAAGTCCATCGGTATGCCCATGGGGCCCCACTCTGCCCATCTGGGAACAGCGGGCAGCAGCCCAGGTAACACAGTAAACGAGGAGGGGGGGTTACTCTACATGCACAGCGTGACATCCAGTGTGTGTCAGGGAAGGATGAGGTAAGGGCCATCTGTATTTATTGGGTGTTTATTTATTGTGTACAGACAAGCACAAATGATAACAGGTGCATTTATTTGGCTGTAAAATAAAAAACATTTGACCATAAGCAAGGCCGAATCTTGGAAGCCTATCAAATGGGGTTATGGGAAGACAATCAGGTGGTCAAGCGTCATATGCTGCCAGAGACCAAAGCACCCACACCATGCAGGAGAGGCTGCATAGACCTTCACGGTTGGCGGGGCGAGGGATTGTGCCTGAGGTGAAGGAGCTGCATCCAGTGAGGGGCCCCTGGATTCATATGCGCATGAATCGAGGGAAATAAAATAAAACCACTGCTGGAGAATGCATACTCCATCCTGATGAGGGGCATGGAGCGATAGCTGATGGTGGGAGACAGTCCGACAATCGGACACGGAATTGTCCAGGAATCCGTGGGGCCAGGGTGTGTAGCGATCGGACAGACTTAATTGGCCGATCGATCGGAGCTCCGATTCCCGCTGAGATCGGATAGGTGATCGAGCGGCCATGGAATCCGACTGTGTATGGCTAGCTTATCACTATTTTGGATGTGGCAAGAGGCCACTGTCTTGCTCAGTGAGTCAGTGGAGACACTAAATGGCTTTGTGCGTAATCCATTTTTAAAATATTAAATAAATGCAATTACAAAATATAAACCGATGCCACCCCTTGAGCAAAATACTAGGTTCCTTTTCTTATTAAAATTAAAGGAAATTACTGTTCCAAGCTATTAACTAATAATGACTAGTGTTGAGCTCGAATATTCGATTTTCGAATATTTAGCTCGAATATCGCTATTTTGCCATTTCGCGAATATTCGCGAATATATCATCGGATATCCGACGCGATCGCGATTTTTTGCGATTTATTGCGCCTTTATAATCGCGATCCATTGCAATGAATGGGATCGCGATTATATAATCGCAATGCAATTTTTTAAAACGGAAATGACGGATATTCTCCCAGTCGAATATCCGAGCTCCATTGACTTGCATGCATTGCGCATATTTGGTCGCATTGCACTTTCTCGGATAATCGCAATTTCGGATTCCGCCATTCTCTAATGACTTCAATGTATTGCGCATATTTGGTCGCATTACGCTTTCTCGGATAATCGCGATTTCGGATTTCGCCATTCTCCATTGACTTGCATGCATTGCGCATATTGGGTCGCAATTGCGATTGTTAGATCGCAATTCATGTCGTAAGTGCGGATATTCGAGATTACGAATATGGAATCGAATATTATGGCGGATATTCGCGAAATTACGCGAATTCGAATATTGCCTAGTCGCTCATCACTAATAATGACAAAAGTAACAGCATAAGGTAAGGTTTAAAAATTCCCCAAATTGGGAAGAGAATATCTCGATTTCAAAGAATCATGTGACAAATAAAGTAGATCTTTTCCCTGTGCTATAAAACCTCAAAGCATGAAAACAAAATATAGCAAAATAACATTGTACCTTTCTCCCGGTGCTATAAAATTGCAGAGTACAAAAATATACAGTAAAAAGCAATGAATAAGGAGGTGTCATTCAAGGCATTTTGGGCGAATACAAAAATGATTGCATGAAGCATTGACAATCTATACTGAGCACTAGTGATGGGCAAATTTCGGCCAGGTCCATCCGCAAACAGGCGGATCAGACATTCAAAAAGTCCCACGTCCGCCTGTTCGCCTGTTCACTTGGAATTTGAATCAAAAAAACAGTTCCCGGTTTCAATATGTGGACGTGACGTGGCGTTCTTTCACTACAGATTGGGTTCTCCCCGGTCTCTGGTAAAAATATTCTTCTGCTGGCTGGATCTTTCTGGTCCTGATCCGGCCAGCGGATGAATAGAAACCTTCTTTCTTCCGGTGAACAGGGCGGGTTGAACACCTGTATTGTTCGCCGGGGAAGAAAATTTAATGTTATGTTCATGCGCTTTGCGGACAGTTTGGCCATCACTACTGAGCAGCACCTAGAGAAACAATGTTTACTACAGTAGGACCTCCCAATCTATGAACAGGAATACACATGAATAGGCACATTCTCTTGGTATTGGCTATTCTCTCAGTATGAAAGTTGGTTATGTAATGCACAGGAATCAACCAGACAACAGAGGTAGCTGCTTAGAACTGAACTTTATTGTGAACACTGAGACTGCACTGATCAAGTCCTCAGGCAAACAGTCCAACTGATAATGTCCAGAACTATGGTGCACACAGTTTAAGCTCCACCGGCTGCATGCACGCCGGTACAGGTAGGCCTATCGGGTATCCGTGAGTAGAGGAAGAGAAGCAATCATGCTTTTCTCCTTCCTAGATCCCAGGACTGAGCACCCCCTCCCCTGTGGGCTTTACTCTTAAGTCCTCTGCCTTTTCCAAGGCATCATGGTCTGGCTTCTTAAAGGTGCCGCTGTCCAAATCTGGGTTTTCCCCACTACAGCTATAGTCTCTAACCTCACCTCTATGGACACCACACAAAGCATCTCAAAGTGTTGTAGCATAGCTAGTTGTTTGGGTGTCTATATAAGATTATAGACTTTCTAGTGACATTTTGGAACAACAAACAAGACCGACAAGGACTGGTCCTGTTTCAGGGGAACTGACCACATAAAAGAGAGCAGGAAAATTGTCTAACAACTACCCAAGGCAGAAGAAGCTAAAAGTAAGGCTCCACTCCGCAGCCACTACGTTTTGTTGCATAATTCGGCAAACCTTGGTGGCAGCGTCTTTTGTACGCATCCCATTTTTCTGAAAAGGGCATGTACCCACGATGTCCCTGCGTTCACGGTACAACTTTTTTGCAGCTTTCTGTGGTCAAAACGGTGGGACACGTATACAACGTGGGTACGCGCCTATTCTAAATGAATGGGATGCGTATAAAAGATGTGCCCTTTATGTTTTAAAACTAGTGGAGCCTTAGCCTAAAAGAACAGAAACAGTTAAGGCTAAAATGTGGCTAAGAGGTTTATCTCTATAAATAGTATAGAAACAGAGGATATGTTTTTTAGGAGAAAGGACAACAGATGCAGCATGAAAAAAATTGTCTTTTATTACCAATGTAGACGTTGGAGTAATACCTGGCTCTAGACAACAGGCAATTAACATCTAATACCAGAGAACGGAGAGGGGAGTATAAAGAGCAAACCCAAATCCATCCTGAAAATGGCACAATATTGGTAAAGAAGAAAAACAATCTATATTTAGCCAACTGCTGCAGAAAGCTTTATTCACAAGTAATTTATATATAGTATCATCGAATGCTCTATATATAGGCCATATGGTTATTATGATGTAAGGGATCAAATTAGTACAGCCCATGAGAGTTCTCACTGCTCCACTTCTCCGCAGAGATCAGGGATTTTACAAGCCTTTCATTCAGATAACACAAGATATATATGCTATTTGTAGACTTTTATCCCAAGTGCATATTGTTATTTGATCATTACATCAAATTGAAAGTAAATTTTTCCTCTGATATGATGGCCTATATTTGCTCCATTTTTCCTCTGATATGATGGCCTA
>CM070034.1:37535279-37562149 GCA_036250615.1 Ptychadena robeensis | reverse complement strand
CTGATATGATGGCCTATATTTGCTCCATTTTTCCTCTGATATGATAGCCTATAATTGCTCAGTTTTTTAAAGTGGACCTATACTCACCTTACCTCTTATAAGTGAATTCTAATTGTCCCTTATCACTACTCCCCTCTGATGATGTTGCACTGTAGCGCAGTGATAGCCAGGTAAATACATAATCAAGTTTTGTAAACAATCCTGCGTAAATTTTCACAACTATAACTCATTATCTAGCAGCCAATTACGCTACTGCAATTAATTAATCCGTGGAAGACTGGCAGCTGAATATGGAATTCTTCGAATGGGTTCACAGAACAGCAGGTTAGTATTTTGTTTTAGGATTGTGGTGCACTTCTTTACCATTGTGTTGGTTCAGAAGTTAGTAAGAGATTAATATATACAGTGCTGTGCAAAATTTTTAGGCAGGTGTGGAAAATGGTGTAAACAAACAATGCTGTCAGAAATATAAATAATGATTGTTTATTATTATGAATATGCAAAGTAAGCAAACAAAAGAAAAATGTAAATCAAATCAATATTTGGTGTTACTACCTTTTGTCTTCAACCAGCATTAATTCTTATAGGCACACTTGCCCAAAGTCAGGGATTTTTGTAGGATTATAGTCGGGAGTATAGTCATTAACTGAAACAGAAACAGGATCTGAACCCAGGGTTGCTTCAATGTCTGCCTGCAGCTCTTTCTGCTGAACCACCTGCTAGTCTACCTTGTTGGATCCCTTGGACAAAACTACAATGAATCCTAGTTCTTGTTGAACCCTGAACTCCTGGTCCCTCCCTTGTACTTCCTGTATAACCCTCATCTCTGCAATTCCTCTTTGCCAGGTTATTGTGCTCTTGCTAACATCTTGCTCTTGCTGTTGTTGCTTATCGTTCTTTGCTATTGTCATCTGTGTCTGGACCCTTGACTGTGGACTACTGGACTACGCTTCATCTTGATCACTTTCTTATGTGACACCTTTGGCTTTTGAACTACACTTGTTGCTGGACTATGCTTCTGATAAATCCCTTAAGACTACCACTGTTGATCCTGCATTGCTGTTTTAGCACCTGGACTCCAAGCCTGAACCTAGATCGTTACAGTAGGAGGCTTACAGTAGGAGGCTTAAAACTGGGTGAGGAACAGCCAAACTCTGCTACCAAGGTGAGGTTGTGGAAGAAGTTTCCTGTCATGGCAAGATTGAGCCCAGCAACAAGATACAATGTAGTTATACTGCATCAGCAAGGTCTCTCCCAGACCAAGATTTCAAAGCACACTGGGGTTTTCAAGATGTGCTGTTCAAGCACCAAGAAACAGGCAATGTGTAGACAATGTGTAGATGCAAGCCAAGGAAACTTAGTGCAGAAGATGAAAGATACATCAAGTACGAGCTTCACATCAAGCTTTGAAATCGGAAGATGTCCAGTAGTACCATCAGCTCAGAACTGGCAGAAACCAGCAAGATCCATGTACAACCATCTACTGTCCAGAGAAGTCTGGCCGGAGGTTGTCTTTATGGAAGAGTTGCAGCGGATAACCGATCCCTCTGAAGTGGAAAAAAGGCCAAGCGACTCAAGTATGCACAAAGACA
Organism: Ptychadena robeensis; assembly: GCA_036250615.1. Lineage (NCBI taxonomy): Eukaryota > Metazoa > Chordata > Amphibia > Anura > Ptychadenidae > Ptychadena > Ptychadena robeensis. Next base: position 37,560,557 of record CM070034.1, on the reverse strand, counting down.
TAGGAACTGGGGTGCAAACAAATTGGCAGCAGGTGCTCTGGACTGATGAGTCAACAAGTAAAATATTTGGCTGTAGCAGAAGGCAGTTTGATTATCGAAGAGCTGGAGATCAGTAATAATGAGTCTGGAGGATACAGTGAAGCATGGTGGGGCTGCACATGGGATTACATGAAGTGACAGAAGGATGTGAGGAGGCCGACATCCACAGTAGATCTGTGCTCAGTTCTCCAAGAACAACCTACCAGCCGAGTTCCTTAAAAGATTGTGTGCAAGAAACACCTACCTAGACCTAGAAGAAAGTATACACCAGCTAAAAGGAATCACCACAGTCACTGTTATCCCTAGTGTAATATGTAGCAGTATGTTTGCAAGAAAGCCTGCCTGGAATTTTGGGTATAAGATTTTGGTGGGTCTGGCCAGAATCTGTGAACTAGAAGATCTCAATTATCCTTGCTCAGACCATTTAACTGTCAGGAAAAAATCTCTAATGTAGAGAAAGAAGCTAATTATATAAAACAGATTACAGTGATATCATTGTTTGATCATGAACAACATCAATTGAGTTTAATCTGGTATTAAGCAAGCATAAAGCCAACAAACACAATCATCTTTAAATAGCTATGATCTAATATCATAAGAATTGATTAAAACAAAATATGCTTGGTATGATAATTGCTTATCATTTCTGTGCATAACTTTTGGTTAATAACACCAATAGGTTGAGAGCACAGAACCGATCCCTGCAGTACTCATACTCACCATAAGGCGGGGCTCTTGCCCAAGGGAAGAATTTATATGGTTTCTCGCCAATGTCTGCTTTCAGAATCCTCCTTATTAAATGTGATGTTTTTTCAGTTTAGCAGTGATGGAGATTGATTGAAACCTCTGCTACTGATACCGGTCACAAATGTTTGAATAAATATGATGTTTAATTATAACCAAAACAATTCAAATGAGCACACCAAAAAGTGGCAATTTGGGTTGGCCTTGTTGAAAAGCTTGAGATAATGTCCTTTCTAATAACTTCATTCCATTGCCTATACACAAATAGAAGTTTACTTATGCTACCACGCAGTACTTTTTCCAATTTGTGTTAACTATCCCACATAATTTATTGTTTAGAGGTTTTGTTTAAATGTTTATGCGTTTACAGGCTTTTGCATATATAGTGTATGGCAACCCTATGGAAAAAGTGTTAGGTTTCGTGTATACAGCATACCTGTCAGGTTATCCCTTGCTGAATAAGGGAAGAAATTCAAGAAGTGGCGTCCATGATGTCACTTCTGGCATCTGGAACAAGGAAGTGCCGAGGTAGAGTGCCACTTCTGCATAGAGATGGTTGAATGTTTCGACTAGCTAACTTTGTGAGCTGATTGCAAAGGCTCTGAAAATTGTATCATCTCCAACATTGCTGGAGATGTAAAGAAGGGTTGTGGGAAAAGTATGGCTCTAGCACATGTAGTTTTTGCATAAATTAAATAAAAAAACAAAGTCGAAATTCCAATTTTCGAAATTTGACTTGACTTAAACTTAAATTTTGTGCAAAACTGTTTGTGTAGTATACCCCAAACCCTTTTGTACATATCCAGCAAGTTTGGTGATGATACCATGTTCAGGGGCAGTGCAACTAATTCGAAATGGTAGAAATGATCGAATTTATGAAAAAAAATTTGACCATCTCTACTTCTGCATTTCAAATACAGGAAGTATTGGGAGGTTTACCTCACTTTGCAACCTAATTTCCCACCCACACACCACTTGTGAACATTCGTCGAGCACAGTGTGATGACGTCATCGTGCTGCGTTTGAGCTTCCTTGATATCGAGGCGCAGCGTAGTACCCTCGGTCCCCATCAAAGTCAAACAGGGTTTTCCAGCATGTTGGTAGAAAAGCTTGGTGTCTTGATTTTTTTTATAGATACGAGCATTATTGTGCGCCGTGAACGCGCACTGACGTGTAAAATCGAGCCATGCATGCCTAGCTTTAGGCTCTACATACTTACCATATCTTATAGAATAGATGTACTTGGCTGCACCTGCTCTCTTGATACGTCTTGGGTTGGTATCCACCATAATCCCCCTAATCAGCAGCTCTCTGGTCACAAAAGAGAGGAGTGAGAGAGGGACCCAAGTGCAGCCTTGGTGGTAATGGAAACAATAGTTATCAGCTCTATTGCTTTTAGCATTGATTGATTGCTGATCGATCACTTGATCTATGCTATTTATGATAGACAGAGAGAGTCTGTTATTTCAGATAATATTTTGTGACTCATATAACATCACATTTCTTATTACTCCTGTATGTATGCATAGACATGGTGTTATGAAGAACAACACTTCAATCTTGGTTGTGCCCATAGATGTGAACCCAGTCTTACCGATATGTTGATGCTGGGGAGGCCAGAACGTAAACACAGTACCATTTATTTTTTGAGCACCCAACGCACCTTTGTTACTGCTCCACCTTTAATGCAGTTTTAATGCCCTGTCAAGCATATTTGTGGTCCATCTGTACATAGCCTGTGCTGCAATTTAATCCATAATGCATATGCATTGAAGTATCCTTTGTGGTATGTTGGCAGCCAATGCAAAATGATTGGCTTTACTAATATATGACATGTAAATATATAAAATATTGCATGTGCACAACACTAGTGTAGTAAAACCATGCAATGTTTTGGGACATTGACCATAGTTCATATCCTAAGATGTCAAATCTTCTGGGGTTGGTTCATGTAGAATCACTGTTTGGCCACTTTCATGTAAAATCACTGTTTGTGTTTCTGCAGTCTGCATTGTATGCTGCATAGTACGATGATGATGCAGGCATTGGAAGCCTGTTAGTCACACAAGTGACATTTTTAACCGTGACGGTTCCATGATAGGATTTAGCTTACTAGCATAGCAATGTCCTTGCAGCAAAGAATACATTTCCATGAGCAGCACTGACATTCAGCAGAGCAATTCACATTCCTACAGGTCTCAGCTGCAACACAGGATAATCAAGGTCAGGCAATATCACGCCTTATAAATTATTTCAGAGTGGTCAAGTCAATAAAATCACCTCTTCAAAAATAAATGTCTGCTATTTTTCTTAGAGCTTGTTGACTTGTAATTGATTCTGAACTGTTACTGAGCTCAGGAGTAAAGCTGAAAGAGCCATTCTGATCCATGTTTTTTCCTTAGGCTGTACAAGCTGTGCTATAAGACACTGCAGTAACAGTCTTCAAGATGCAAGGCACAACACAATATTTCATCTGCAAAGCTTTGACTTCATCACAGACATTTAAAGGGGTCCTGTGAAAAAAAATGAAAATATACACAGCTTAGTATGTACATATATGTATACGCAAATAGTAAAAATTTGCCCTCTAAATATTTCAATTCATGCATTTATTATACAAAGCATGTTATTCTGTAGACATTAGATGCTGTGGCAGCGATTTGGAGAAAAGCTATCTTAGGCCTGGTTAATTTTAATGCACGCTGGACAACACATGGTAACCATATCCAAAAAGTTTACATGAAAATGCATGTCAGCGTAAAGCGGATAGGTGTTTTATATTTCACCATGACTTCACCATGATTTCTGCTCATGACTCTAACTGCTGGGCACCTTAAGGCCCCCAAACACATATCCGCCGGTGATTTTGCGGACAATTGACTGAGGTGTGTGTTTGCGGTGCTCGCTCGGCAGTAGTTTGTCCACAAAATGGAGGCAGCCACCTTGAATTATCGACCAGAATAGCACTGTAAGTCAGTCGCATGGTGATATCACTTGACTGTTTATTTCTGGTCGATCGTGTTACTATTCTGGTAAAGTAACGTCCGGCAGCTGGTAATTCTGCCTGCTAAAAAAAATTATAACTGCAAAAGTAACGTCCGGCATACAAATAGTACTCTCCGATTCTCTGAACAACCAGCCACAGCTTTGCAATCGGCAGTTAGTGGATTGCGCAGGGATCGCTGCATGGGTAGCTTTTACAGCTCTGACCTGGTAGTGTTCAGAATGAGGCATCTCCAAATTTAGAATCTCAACATTCAAAAACCTTAAGTTCCAGTTTATTGGCTTTAATGAATTTCTTAATTAGAATGTAACTTCACAGCTAAGAAGTGCAGCAGCGTGGTCTGATTTAAACACAGTACAGAACTGTTCAGACACCAGAATCTACATCAATGTCATGTCAGTATCTCAGCCTAGACGGAAAATGCTGAACATGTATGTTGCCTAAACAAAGGTAATCTCATTCTTCTCAAAAGGAAAGCAGACCAGGGTGCTGTCAGGAAGCACTGTGCTCGCTTATGTTTAAAATATTTAGCATTTACATAATAAATAGCATTTATGCACTTGTGATATAATAGACCGGAAATCAGGGCCTTCACTCCAAGGCAATAAGGTTTTTTAGAAGAGGTCAACCATGACAGACTCTTCAACTCTCTTGGCACAAACTTTAATTTAATTTTTGATTCCCACATGTTTTTTAACTGCTGTCATTCATTAGTATGAACACAGAGTTCATGGTTACATGAATGCTGACTGGCCTTGATCACGTCAGATAACCTTGAAATGTGCTACCACCATACATTATTACCTATGGCCTGACTTGCTCTAAATGCTGAATAAGCACATTAGGTAATTAGGAAATTGAAAGAATTTTTCTAAGATCAGATTTCAGACCACATTTGTATGGCCATCTTCGCCTGTAACATAAGTGTTTACTGTCAATCCTTTAAAGCGCACCTAAACCCACCAGGCACTTTTACTCCTAGTTAGCCAACCCCACATTATTGGAGCAGTATGAAAAAAAAATCGTTACCTGTGAGAAGATATCTGTATATTCCCCCCCAACTATATGGATCGATCTTCTCATCGCTGCGGCGCCGAGCACCTCACACTGCATTCCTTATACAGCTGTTCACAATTTTTATTTTCTGCTTTCACTTTCTGTCCATTGACACACATTGTATCTGCCCCCCCCCGGTGGCCGCCGGCGTTATTGCAGCCTTAACTCTTTCAAGACTGAAAGCTAAAACTGAATGTAAAATGGCCGCTCCCACAGATGTCAGCAGGATAGCTAAATATATTTTTTAGGTTTTTGAGCAATTTTGAGCTATTGGGACAGTTTAGATGTTTATGATGTTTTTTTTTATTTGAGTGTAGGTGCGCTTTAAGTATATGTTCCTTAGCAAAAGCTGGGAGAATATTGATATCCTGATATGGCCTCAGGAGTACACCCACCTTAGTCCATACGCAGCCATGTTTATGTACACTGATCAAATGGCCAAACTAATGGATAGGAAGTGTACATGGCAGGGCTATAAAACATAGGAAAATGTGTTATGGCCATATGCACACCCCAAACTTTATACCCATACCTTAAATAACACGGTGACACTCTTTAACTTTGGAATTATTAAGGCCACAGCTAAGATGTTTTCATAATTCATACAAATGTAAAATATAAAATTATTTAAAATTACAAAAGAAAAGGTTACTGACATTGTCCCCCTAACTCAACCAAAAAGCAATATGTAACCATCTGTACCAGCCACCAGTTACTATTTTCTCTCTACACACCGCTGGTGTCAATCAAAAATGTGACCCCGAAGACATGGTGACTGCAGCTCTGTAGAAATGCTGCTGGCTCACGGAGAGCCGGCGGTTGCTCCCAATCAATCATGATCAAACTGCGCCTATACTGGCTTCGTGTGTAATGCCCAGGAGGTTAATCATTCATCAGGGTATCAATTATCGAAATTATTCAAGATTTCTGGCATTGTCAAGGATCTGCCATGCTGTGACAAACAAAAATACCAAAAAACTGAAAAACATGACAATACAAATCAGATAACACAACTACATATGAAAAAAACAGTAGTAACAAAAAAAATTAGGGCGGGAGGGGTAATTTTCAATCCAAAAGGGTCTTTCTTTTTTGGGCACACACTTTTCCTGCCACTAAACTCAACCCATGGTACTGTCTCCATCACTAATGCCAGCTTCCCCACCCACCTTTTCCTCCATTGACCACCCAGTCAAGCACCCTAATGGTTCCCCCCCCCCATGTCAGGTCATCATAAAATATGATTCTCAACAGTTCATGTCTTCCATCCACCAAATGTCATTTGGTTTGATTCCTTTTCTTTGGGCATACTGTATACACCATAACATGAAACAAGCGCTAAGTGTTGTTCCCCCATTCCTATGTCTGTGTTTATTTAGACTCATGTCATTACCGCAGCAAAGTCAGGAAATCCATTCAGTGATGCCAGAACCTGATGAAGCTTGCAAATGCCTATGAATACATGGCAGGAAAATTGAAGAATCAGAGACAGAGTACTCCTGGGACTAAAATGTCATTCTGGCACAGAAGCGTGGGAGACATGTATGCAGTAAACCCAATAACTCCTGTTGTGCAGTGAAATCAATCTAGGATCTATTTAACGTTCTTCTATAGATTCAAATCATACCTCGCTGTAAAAATGTCTTCAGCTTTCTAATGAATCAGGGAGGTTCACAGAATAGAAAAGAGCTGAAATGAAACTGGTGTTTAAGTCAGAACTCTAACCAAACAGCTAAATACACAATTGAGATACCAGCATGCCAAAAGGACATCGCTCTTCATCTCACTTAAGATGACCATACACCTTGAGATCTCTTTGTCAGATATCCTTTAGATCTACCAATAACTATGTAGAAAGTGTCCTCTGCGATTGAACACAGGTAGACTTGATGGTTTAGAAAGTCCTCATATTACATGGTTTCAGTAAAACAAAAGGAGATCTAAAGGAAATCTGACAGAGAAATCTAAAGGTGTATGGTGGCTCTAACCCAAACTGTAGATCACTGGACTATAACAGAGCACCATTAGACTCATAGGGTGTATTTTGTACTCTGTTCCTGTTTAGGAAAACATATTAAACCCTGCCCAGGGCCTATAGCATGTTAGATTTGCAGATTATAACAATGTATTGTATTCATTATACAGCTACAGTACACCAGTGGGCATTTTCAAAAAAAGTGTGTGTGGATTAGCACCCAGCGCATGGGATACTTGTCTGGGAGCACTCTTTAGCCTTCACCAGGCAATGGGAAAGATCTTTGCCTCTGACTATGACATTGTTCTGCTGTAAGTGGTGGGGAGCTCTCCCATTGGCTGGTGGTTGTAAATGTTCCGATTATCTCTTGAACATGTCTGTGGTTGATATTCTGACTGATAACACATATAACACGTCCAGTTTTTAAAGTTGACTGGCATTATTACATGGCCTTAAATTTTATTAGAATATCGGTTTTGACACAAAAAGTGTTTTTGATTTAAATACAACGGGTTACCAATTAACACATCATAAGAATAAAGCTGGGCATAGACGTCTCAGTTTTCCGTGAGATATTTGTGAGATCGATCACCGGAATCAATAGCCCGATCGATCACAAATCGATGCATGCACAAAGTGATCAATCGATCGATTTGACCCTAAATTGCACGTAAAATCAATCAATCAGGAATCGGACCTGTCTGTAAAGGTTAATCAAACGCTGGGGAATCGCGGAACATTAATGGAAACATGTGATCATTACTATCGATCCACCTATTGGTGTCCAACCCACATTAGATCATTTTCGATTAGAACAGCTGTTTGCTGGAGATCGCACGATCCGTGATCTATCAATCACAGGAAGGAATCAACCAGGAATCAAAGACGTCATATGGTGCAGTGTGAGATCCATTCTGTAAATGGAATCGAATCCAGAATCGCATGCACAATCAAAACGTCTAAGTCCTGTTTTACAAATGCAGTGTGATGAGGGATCAAGCATGGTCATCCTACTTATTATTAAATTATCAGGTGAAAACTAAGCTTTTACAGAGAATTGTTATGTTTGAACCTGTAATATTATCTCGTTAAACATTCCCATCCCTGGATATTGTAAAGAAAAAGGTCCCCGGGTGAAAATTAAGGAAAATTACTAAGAAACAAATGCAGGGATGTCTCAACATCGGACAAGTGATGATCAAGATCTGCAAATCCTTGGCATACTTGCTTCCAACAACATTAGTGCTTTGCAGAATACCCTGAGAAGTGCAGTGCACATGGCAGAAGGACATAATAAACGGAGGACCCTTAAAAACCTAGCCAGTAGTAAATCCAAAATGGCCTCTGCAGGTGGGGAAGATGAAATGGCTGATCACCTTCAGATAGTGCTGGAGATTCTAAAGCTGTCACACCTTGACATAGTTATGAGGTCCAATTGAACATGTAACAGAATCTATGCCTGCAGAAGTTCTCCTTCCACCATTTTGATGCCTTAACAGTCTTTACTTATCTCTGGACAGAGCTAGAATGAGCCAGACAGGCCCCTCTTCAACTTGACAGGAGCACGGACAATACTTGTCCTAGGAATGGGGTTCTTATCATGAAATTCTCCTTGCTTTTATAACAGGAGCTTAAAGCCCCCCATACACGTTTAGATTGAGACCCAATGTTTTGGCCGATCGAGCTCTCAATTGGCCGAAACATTGGGTCACAATCAGCCGGCCCTTTGTGTGCCAGCGCTGTCTGTCGGTCCCCCTAGCTACTCAGACGTCAGGTCGCCGACAGCTAGGAACAGCCGGCAGACAGCATATAGGGACCCGGTCGTGAGAACTGCAGTCTGCCAGATAAAAGTGAGATCGCTGGGAAATGTAAACGTCTATGCCCAGCTTTAGATTGATTTGGCAGCCGATTTTGAAGTTTTAGATTGGCGCTGAATCTTTCGGCCCACCGATCGCCGAACTTTGGACAGATTTACAGGGCCTGGTGGAACATTTGGACACACAGGGTAATAGCATTGTCCAGGTTATCAAAATTCTGTCTCCAAAATTGCATCTTGATGAAGCAAATGCTAAATTAGGGGACTTAGAAAAATATGTTGCAAATTTTGAACTTTACTTTCCCTTTTAGGAGTATATAGTATGTAGGGTTGGGCAAAGTTTCCAGAATAAGCGAGTCTTTCATCTCCCCTTGAACCATCTAACTGATCCACCTGTCTAAGGTCAGCCTTGGTGACCCCAATAAATTTTATTGTCATCAAACAAGGATTGTCTACGAGTACCCCAATACAAGATGCAGATGAGATTATTCTCTCGTGGTCAACGTGTTTCAGTTATTAGTGAGTTTGCCACCAGAAATGACAGATATATTCAGTGTTCTAGCCCAAGCTATCTCTGTGGACACACATAACATTATTAAACTCCTGCCATCTGTTCAGAGCTGCAGTAATTATGTCTGCATAATAATGAAACCTGGTTAAAGCTTCTTGTTAGAGCAGAATACGGCACATTGCAGAGCAGTGGCTTGTTAAGCATGAGTCAGGCAGATACAAATGAGGAGACTCTAATCTCTCTGCCCCTACAGAAGCCAAATCACATTCACAAGGGCGCCATCAATGCATAAAACACACGCACATACATATACCATACCTAGAAAGGTTCGGCATTCTATGACCCTGGGATTTTCTTTCCTCCTGTGCTTACAGTCATTGGACATTATTTAAATGAGCTATAAATATGATTGAAAAACTATTTCTAGTACATAAATAAAGCATGATATAATGGTGAAAATACATTTCTTTTTAAGGGCTCGTTTCCACTAGAGCGATTGGCCACAGATGGATGCGTGTTTAATCGCTTTGCCGTGACCAATCATTCCCTTCCCCTGTGTTTGCAAGCGATTTTGCATATGATCAGACGCGTATTCCTAATCGCCTCCGATGCACACCCATAGAAAATTAATGGACGCACTCAAAAAACGTGTCTCTTTTCACCTTTTCACCCTATGTTTGACCTTAGCAAAAAAAAAACTGCGTTCGTTCACATCTATTGACATGAATGGACACGATCAAATGCAATTTTTCTTACTAGGAGACGCAGTCCTCGATTAAAAATTACCAACATCCCAAAACAACAGCTTAAAGGTTAGAGTGTACAAGAGACATTCTCTGTTACACTTCAATTTTCATTCCAAGATGGATACTTGGGGATGTTAAAGGCCGATAAACAGTATTGCCAAAAATGGCCATTAAAGTCTCCATCTTGGAGAGAAAATTTAAGTGTAACAGAGAATATATCATCTCAGAAAAAAGGGGGGGTGAAGGTTCTGCTCCAGCATCACCCTAAGGGTGGTAAAATCACTATATAAAGTATTACAGTGCATGCAGACAACATGCAAACAATTTAGACAGTAGGCCTGCCTTGACCCAGTTATCTACAACAATTCCTGAATATACAGGCTGCTACATTCAAAAGTAATTCCTCAGTTTGCAACTCGATGCGTTTCTCCCCTCTTCTTCAGGAGTAATGAGGAATTGGAATCCTTCTGTATCTTAAGCCCCACCATACACCTTACAATCTTACCATACAATTTCTGTACAATCAACTTTTCTTCTACCAAAACCATGTAATATGAGGACCTTTCTAAAGCAGGGAACACAGCTCGATATTGGAGCCGTTCTAGGTTCCCTGCAGCAGTCATCGCTCCTATCAGATATCAGAGGAGCTGGAGACACAGCACTGTTCTCTCTCCAGCTCAGCTCCAGCTGCATCAATAGTGATGAGAGACTAGGAAATATTCGAATTTGCATAATTTCACGAAAACCCGCAATGATATACGATATTTGCAATATTGAATATGCGCGTCTGTGAATATGGATTGTGATCTTTGCAATGCGATCAAATTTGCGCAATGCATGCAAGTCAATGGAGCTCGGATCTTCGACTGGGAGAATATTCGTCATTTCTGTAAAAAAAAATTGGGAATCGCAAAAACTTGCAATAAATCACTATGGTAGCGGATATCCGATGATATATTCACAAATATTCGTGAAATTTTGAAATGGAGATATTCAAGCTAAATATTCGAGAAAACACTAGGTACCAACTGTAAAAGCTTACACTAACCAAGTAGTAGATTATTTTGTGGTCATAGGAGGTTCGTTTTTTCTGTTTGATCAATTGTTTAAGTCAATTGTTTGGAAATAGATTCCTTTTTACATTAACTGATTGACTAAAAGCCTATCATTCAAGTATCTGACTATGGAGCATGTGCACAGGGCTTCTTGAGTCGATCACTCTGATGTTGAGTCAATCTTCTTGAGTCGATCACTCTGTGTGGTGGTATGAATGATCAATGTAAAAGTAGCCATAGATGTAGAGATTCTCCCTCGCTAGATGATGGACAGACTTTAGCGTGATGACATCATCACCCTGCAGCCGGCCCTTTAGAGGATCGCCCGCCCTACTTTGTGTGCTAGACATTACTTAAAGTAATGGGATCAGCCAGGAATCTATCAACATGGTGGATCACCGTGCGATCCAACATATGGGAGATTCCTGGTCGATCTCGCCAGTTAGGCACACCCTATTTTGCGGGAACGTGCACAGAAGTTGATTGGCCCAAAAATTGGGCCCGTGTATGGCTACCTTTGGACTGACAGTTCACATTTCAATTGCAGAAGCCAATCAAATCAAAGATCGATCAAGCAAAAGTTGTTGCTGAGTGTATGGCTACCTTAACACTGGCAGCATCTTTATTATATTGGAGCTGTAACCTAAAACCATAGAGTTCAAAAATTGCATATAAATCCGAAATCTATTTTTAAAAATTGCCCATAATTTCATTACAAGAAATGATTGGAACACATTTGAGCTGCTTTGCCGGGCAGATGACAAGAGAGAATGCTGGCTCCCCACAGCAAGACATATTCATGCAGAAACTGAGGAAGTCTCCTATTAATTATAGGATGCAGATTTAAATAGTGACACGCACTCACATCTATTTCTGTGTGCTGATTCGCCACAGAGCCTCATGCTTTTGTGCTTCAATCCTTTTAGCCTAAATATTGCGACACACTTTTAATCTCCCCTCCCGGATGTGTGTTTAGCTTTTCATTCTGATAACTGCATCTGCCATTTCAGTCTCATAATCAGTTTCCTTTAGTTGCCAAGCAGCAGGCCCATCATTTCTATAACCTACCGGGATCCCATCAATGAAGCCATCCGACGCACAAGATTATTCAGAGTCATCCGCGGATATTTATGGTCACAGCTGTGGAGATTTGGAGAACATGCTTGCAAATGTGTGCAAATCTGCAACCACTTTTATCTTCTAGCTTCTAAGCATAGGGAAGATTGCTCTAACAAGCCCATCCAGCTGTGACAGACAGCCATAGGGGGACATTGAAAATGAGTTTACTCCATTAAAGAAAATATTGTTTTTAATCTATTTCATTGTCTTTTAATTGTGTAATTAAATCATATTATCTCTGTTTTACAACATGTATTAATAATTACTATAATATTGCTCTGCAACTATTAAAGCGGACCTACCACCTGTTAGCTCACTCTGCAGCATCAGCTTCAGCTCAGCCGATACTGCAGAGATCCCTGAAAAAAAAAACACAAAAAAAAAAAATATTTCTGACAGCAGGAGGGGTGTCTTTTTAGAGACAGCCCCTCCCACTGTGTTACGTCTTGCCTAGGCACGACGTTACAAGCCGCAGGGGTTACTGGGAATTCTCTCCTATAAGCCCCTGTGCATCAGTCTCACAGAGGTGGCATCAGCGTCACATCTGTGAGACTTTGTGAAGAGGGGAGAGAGAAGCCTCTCTTCACTCAGCCGGAAGCTGACAACAACCCGTCCCCCCTCTCCCCCTTCACTCATACACAGACAGGTTGTTGTCAGCTGCTGGCTGTCCATCCGGAAGTGGCTTCTCTTGCCCTTAATCGCTGCCACCATCAGTGAAAACATGAAAAAGGTAAGTAAGTTTTATTGGTTTTTGTTTAGCAGTGTTTCAGCATCTGAACTGCTGACAGGTAAGTAATCTGCTAATTTCATGTATGTATGTTTGTTTGGTTTTTTTTTGTTCGTTTAAAACCTCTTTAACTGCTAATATTTGTTTAAAAAAAAAACGATACTAAAAAGCTAGAGCAATACTTTCTTTTTTGTAATGTTACTGCAGCTCTTCTCCACATCTCCAGCTTGGGGTGATTCCTTGTTCAGGGGCTTTGCTACTAGAGATGGTAAAATTTTTAGACTAGCTGACTCTGTGAGCTGATTGCAAAGCCCCTGAACATGGTATCATCACCAAAATTGCTGGAGATGTAGAAAATGGCTGTGGGAACATTGGAAAAAAAAGTTTTGCTCTAGCACATGTCGTTTTTGCACAAATTAAGTTCAAAATCAAAGTCGAAATTCCGATTTTGAAATTTTGACTTGACTCTGAACTTAGTTTGTGCAAAAACTGTTTGTGTTAAGCAGGGTACAGACGGCTCGATTTTTTAGCCGTCCGATGTTCCCTGCAGCAGCATGATAATGTCATCGTGCTGCTGTCAGATATCAGCAGAGCTGAGGTGACAGCGGATTTCTTTAACCCCATCGGCTGTCTTTAACGTTCATGTCCGATATGGTTGTAAACAGCAATGGCCACATATTATATGGGCCAGATAGATGGCGGTGAGCGCACGACGCTCTAAACGGCCACCGATCTGGCCCATATCTGTATGTCTGTACCCTGCTTTAGAGCCATACTTTTTTTGTAGTATACCCCAACCCTTTTCTACATCTTCAGCAAGTTTGGTTATGATATCATGCTCAGGGGCTTTGCAATTAACTCAAAATCGTTGAAATGGTCCAATTTTTTTTGCCCATCTCTATTTGCATTTTATACATAAACAAGTCAAAATGTCATGACTCTCCAACAGTACCTAGCTACCAATAGCTATGAGCCACAAGGCAATATTCAAATTTGCCAATACCCGCAATGATATAACCTAAAAATTGCAATGCGATGAAATATGCGCAATACATGCGCAATGGAGCTCGGGTATTCGACTGGAAGAATATTCAACAATTTTGTTTAAAAAATCACATCACGATTATATAATTTGGTCCATGACAATGAATTTAATCGCAAAAACTCGCAATAAACGCAATGGCGGTGGATATCCGATGATAAATTCACGAATATTTGCAAAATGACGATTTTCAAGCTAAATATTGGAAAAAGGAATATTCTGTGACACTTACTGTATATTTAATAATACCAGATCACTGCACATACATTCCAAATATTCCGGAATACCGGGTAGAGTTATTAGATAGGTGAGTATGATGTTAGCGGCAACATTTCAAAATAAATGACAGTGAGAATTAGATGCAAATGAATGTTAATCAAACTCTATTCATATTTCGAGGGGGAGATAACAGGTGCATTTCCAGAATCCAGATCCCATAGAGGAGAGGTGTTTCTATTCTGAGGTGTCAGGGAAAATGAAGAAGAAGAGAAAATTGAACATCTGTGTTGTGTATTTTACTCGCTTTTTGGTCTATTCATGGATGTGGTACAAAACTGTTAAGCTGGCCATAGATGTTTACATTTCCCTGAGATCGATTTTTTAAACGATCGTGCCATGCGATTGAGTCTTTGATCATAAGTCACACATTGATTGGAAAAGGTACCATTATCTGTATCCAATTAATTGCCGATCATTCACAGATCGATCGGTGACGTAACTAAAGATCGGCTACACAAAAAAATGCAATCGGAAATAATGGAAGGGGAATATGGCCTCCATTAGTCAATCAATAGAAACAATCGCAAGTCTCTAAAAACATTATTCGATTCACGATAGATCGACTAAAATTTTCAGACATGTCCAATCCCTGCAAGATCGATTTTTCATTCGATTTCTTGCCATTTCGATCGATTGATCACTTTATGTATATAATTTGTGAACGCATCATTCTTTCTCTCAGAAATTGCATGAAACATGGAGACGTTATATGGCCAATTTTACCAATATGCCACACAGTATTTATATGCATTATATATTATGATAATATATAAATATATTGTTCAAAGGAGCACCAGTTGCATTTCCACTTAACTAAACCTTTGAAAAAGCCCAAATCATTGTATATACCCTTTGTATTTGGTGTTTTCAATTCAGAGATATAACTGTTATGTTCATAGACATTACTCATGTAAGCTGGCCATACACGTTTAGATCTCTCTGTCAGTTATCCTATAGATATAGTGGTGGAACTCACCCCCCCCCCCCCCCCCCCCCCCCCCCCCCCCCCCCCCCCCCCCTCCCCTGGCCACGCCCCTACCCACCCTTAGGACTGCCCCCTAAAACCACCCCTTTATGTCGCGTGTCCGCTCCATAAATAGCTCCCCATCGGGGGAACGGGGCAAGTGCGCACGCCACGCTGCCTCCCCTCCCTCAGGACGGCTAGAACTCCACCCCCCAGTAAACGCTGAAGAGAAAGATCTCTCCAGCATGGACGGGGGAGGAGACCCCCTGTCATAGGCCACCACCCATAAACAATGGGAAGGCACCGCCCCTCCCTTGCTGCACATTGCGAGGGAGGGGAGGCACAAAATCACCCACCCGTGGCGCGCCCGTAACCCGTGCTGAATGGCCAACACTTCCTCCCACTAAATAACACACATGGGGCCCCCCCCCGGCGGGCCACCCACGACACACTGCAACCAGTGCCCCAGAAAAAAAAGCCCTGGATTTACCAAAAACTATGTAGTGCCGGATCCTCTGCGATTGAACACAGGTAAACCTGATTGTTTAGAAAGTCTCTCATATTACATGGTTTTGGTAAAACAAAAGGACACCAGGACCAGAAGGGGACGAGGTATCACATGTGCATTTCTTAATGGGTTTTCCATCATTTGAAATTAAAGTATAGTTGTGGAAATGTGTTTTTTTAAAGTTTGATTTTAGTTTTTATATGTCTTTGTCCTGGGTCAACTGACAATGCATACAACTTTTCATTCCCAAATTTGACACAAAAAAGTCATTGTTACTAGTGCATATATTCTACAAAAAACACTATAATGTTTTTGAATATCCAGATATAACTGTTAAACCAATTCATAAAAAAAAACTCATGTTCTGGTCCAAAGGGTTTATAATGGGACATGTGTTATTCCATGTGCATTCCTATAGAGCTGCATAGGAGAGACATATTTTTCCTCTCTGTTTGTATGATAGCAAAAGTGGCTGTTCTGAAGTCATTGAAAAAGCAAGCTTACGGGATGTCTCAGATCCCTTCTCCTGGCCTAATACAATTAAGGTTTTTGAGATTTGCCTTTATACACAAAATACCAAGGTCAGAAATATTTTAACAAAAAACACAATTTTGTCTTGACACACTTGACTGATGGAGGGGAAATTAAAGGGATAGTCAGTGGAGATAGTGATCAGAGTTAAGCCCCACATACTGTACATGCCTCAATCCGCCCTCCTTAAATCGGGCTGTGAATCGGCCCACAAATCAATCTAGTTGCTCCCATACACGGGTCGATTTTTCACTCAATTTTGGCCGATCGTTCATCGCGAGCGTACGCGTTCTGTCCTGCCTGAACGATTAACCAAACAAAATCGGAATCGACTAAAAATAAGATCAGACATTGAACCGACATGTTGATTTTTGTTGGTTGATCGAAATCGAAGTACGTTGGTGGACCCATAGCTCCCTCTGCAGCTACATTTCCTAAGGATGCATTTTGTGGAATCGGCCATCTCATGTCCAAATCAGCCACAAATCGGAATCTCAAGGTGGTGTTCCATCGATTCCCCATCCGTTCAATTGACGATACCACGATCGCCGGGAATGTTTCGATCGGGAATCGATTGGTGACAAATCGACCTGTGTATGGCTACCTTAAGACATTACGGACATGTCCGTAATGTTTAGATCAATCTCCTCACTTTGAAAGGGGACAGGGAACAACCAGGCATGTGTGATGACAGCATCATGCGTAGTAGATCTTCCAGGAGATTGTCAAGAATTCAAAACATCTATGGGGGGCTTTAGGAAAAGTTATTGGGGTAATAGAGATAAGAAGTCCAGGCATGATATTCACCTCCTTTCGAAATTAAAAAATACTGTTAACAGATATTTCTAGGATAAAGCTAAATAGCAATGATTACAGTAAACACTCTACTATTTGTAGGATATTAACACCTCCCCTTTAGAAAAATGAATTGAAACCTGTACCACATCTCTATCAGCCACAGCCTACGTTGTTTTGTGTATGCATCTGTTTTGTGTATGACCTTTAAAAAATATATATTCTTTGGTTTAATGGAAACTTTAGGGCATTGGCAGAGATTACATATACGATTTGGAATATATTTCCATGCATCAGTTTTAATGGACCTTACATTTCTCATTTAGTCTATAGTACATACATAATGTATATGATTCTGAGTGTTATAAAATCCATTTTCGACATCTTAAATGGCCCATGTGTGTTTTATATTGATTTACCAAATAATTTACAAAATCAGTGAACAGATAAAGATATTGATAACAGGATACCAGACAATAAGTATACAAGTGTCAACAAAGTATCCCATGTTTAGTGGCATGTACCCAGCAAACGAATTAACCCAGTTAGCTTCATCATTATCTTTGTTATGTTCCATGTCTGTACAGGGAGTGCCAAGCCAGCTTATCATTTCATACATTCCCAGTGCACTCAGGTGGTCACCACAAAATCCTGATAAAATGCTTCAGCATTTTGGGTACAATAAACTGTTTTATTGTATACTTTGCACTATTTAAGTGCTCATCTTGGGACATACATATATATTTATCCATATATTGCAAATACTTTACATTGCTAGTAAGTACTTCATGAATTCCTGGTTCAGTATGCTGTATGCTTGTTTCATGTGTGTAACTGAAACTAAACCAAGGCACACATGCAAGGACTTCAGCTATATATACAGTGTCGCTTGGCAGCTGCCCGGAGTCAGGATAAGCACCACTGCGCGCAATGATTGGACACACTGTGTAGGAAGTCGGTTCCTATGGTTGGGTCGTGGTTGGGTGGTGAAGCATGCTAAATAACTAATTTTGACCCCTTAATGTTAATAAAGCATTAACATTCTTTGAATTTAGTTGTCTTTCATAATCTTGAAAGCCGGCCATACACAGGTTGATATTGCGTTCGACGTTGGATCGGTGTGTGCATTCACACAATGATTGCCAGGGTATCGAGACGTGTATGGTTGGCTTTAGTAAAAGATCTACCATAAGAAAGCAAAGGACAAGGCAAACAATAGGCAATACACCAAACAATCTGATTTGTTGTGGTCCATTGATGCGAACCCACACATGACCAATGAATTTCCTGGTTTTATGTACAGTGCAAGGTATTACTTACGTAGCAATTGTTATAATAATAATCGAAAAGAAGTTATAAACCATGTCACCACAGCATTCAACCATTGGCAAACCATAAGATGCTGAGGATATTTGTATTGTAGCTGCAGATATGTGCGTTGGACAGATTTACTTTTCTTTTTGAAATGTTGCAATTCCTTAAGAGACAAAAAATTTAAAATATGTTTCTTTTCTGTTTATGGAAGCATGTGACCCTACAATTCAGATGCATGTTGTCACCCAGCAAGAATACTAAAATGCTGCACAGATCTTAGTTTGCAAATCCGCCGCTGGAGGGGGTGAAGGGAATGAAAACCGCAGCAAGCAGGACTGTGGGCTGGGGGAAGGGAAAAATGTCAGACTCAGCTGACTGAAAGACAAACAGCAGCCCATTCATAAAAGGACGTGATAGGTGATCTCTTTATTTGTGTAGAACAATGTTCCCTTCACATTTAGGGGAAGTAAAGCTTTGCCTTCTGTATTGCTACTGTAGTGTAGCAGCTGAGGTGTCAAGCTGTCATCGTGCTTTTCTGCTACATAAACATTACAACTGAATCTAATGAAACGAAATAGGACTGTTGGCTCACAAGCCAAGCCATGAAAACAACTCAAACAGCAGTGACAAGCGGTAACCTAGAGCAAACCAACCATCAGTTTACAGCAGGCAGGACAAAAAACGCTGACTATGTACTATGAGGCTCTATTTTTGCACATTGCTCTTTTCCTTATTTTTTTTAAAAGCTGTATGTGTAATGAATGTGTTGAATTATTAAATAAAGATCCTGTGATTGTAAAGGTGTGCATTTATATATCTATTTGTGGAGGTGTATCTGAATACTTATGTCAAGGTCAGTGTGACCCTTCTACATTGCCATAGAATTCATCCACACCACAGAGGATGATTCTAAGGCTGGGAACACATAGCTTGATATGACGTCATCGCGCTGCTGTCCCACATAGAAAGAGCTGTAGGTGCGGCAGTGCTGTGTCATCCAGCTCCGACGATGTTTTGCATGGGGACCCGTGGTCTCCATGCAAAGCAAAGGACATGGACCGTGATTTACGGTTATGTCTGATATCCCTGTTTTCAATCAATCCCGCTCGAAAACAGGGATGGCCGTAATTAGATATGGGCCAGATAGATGGCCGTGAGCATGCACGGTGCCCGAAGCGGCCATGGATCTAGCTCTATGCGTGTGTTCCCTGCTTAAGGTCACCTATTTGTGTACTTAGAATCAATAAATCAGATACTGTAAGGACAATGTAGACATTAGGACTACCAGCAAACAAAAAGATTTAAAGTTGATCTAAAAACTTAAGGCCCCCATACACGTCTAGATTTTTCGTTCAATTGACTTTAATTCAATAAATTTTTTGTTGTTGATTGAAAATATATGGCAGCCCACGTGGTAAGATCAGCCTAAAAATATAAAAATTGGGAAAATCTTTTAAATGGACACGCTGGAAAATTGTAATCAGTTGTATTGAAATTGAACTTTAACCTCCCTGGCGGTTCACTGAGGTGCAGATTTCTGTACCAAAAGAGATACAGTGTTTTGTCTTTGTGACGCCGATGGGGTGGAAAGGCTCTGTGTGCCTGCAGCTTTGTAGAAATGCTGCAGGCACACAGAGAGCCAGCGGTTGCGCCTGATTCCGGCACGGGCGCAGTTTGATTCACGATCAGACTGTGCCAGTACTTGCTTCGGGCGTAACGCTAGGGAGGTTAAACCAGCCATAGACGCTATGCTTGGCGGGCGTTTATCGAACAATCGGCCGCAGCATGATGACATCATCATGCCATGGTCAATCGTTCAAAATACACCATTTACGATTTGACAACCAATACTTTGGATGGGGACCCTTGTCCCCATTCAAAGTACTGTCGATCGACCAGAGAAAAACGTTTGTTCTCTGGTCGAACGGTTGCTCCAGGTGGGCGCATTCATTTTGCGATTGATCACCAAGCGATCACCCCGAATGCGCATGGTGATCATTTGCAAAATCGGCCACAGATTGAAGCGCTATGGCAGCTTTAGAGGTACAGAAATATTTTTTTTTATATAAGTTTACACTTGTTTTCTTTTCTTTTGATTTGGATTGGATAAAACATTTATAAAACATTTACCCAATCCAATCAAAATAAAAAAAATGTAAAAAAAGAAAAAAAAAAAATCTAAGAACATTTTCTGTGCCTTTAAATCTCCCGCCCGGCACGTGACGTCATCGGCACACGGATCTGCTCGGGTGCAGCCGGAGACAGATCCCACTAACAGAAACGCTCATCAGCTCACAAAGTTAGCAAGTCGAAAAATTTGACCATCTCTATTCACCAGCATGCCCCATAGAAGGGTTTTGCTTGTAAACAGCTACATGTTTGTGCCCTTAGAATTTAAGCTAGCCATACACAGTCAGATTCCATGGCCGATCAATCACCCATCCGATCGATTCCGGCGATCTCAGCGGGAATCGGAGGTCCGATCGATCGGCCAATTAAGTGTGTCCGATCACTACATACCACCTTGTCCCACGGATTCCGGGACGATTCCGTGTCCGATCGCTTACTCCACAAATGACAACTCCCCCTGATGTGTGCAGAATCGGATCAGAAAGACCAACATGTTGGTTCTCTGTCCGATCCGATTCTGGGCCCCCGAACGATCGGACGTGATCGGACGGACAAGGTGTGCTTCACGCGATTCCGGGACGATCCTTTCGCGTGCACGCGCCCGGAATCGATCGTCCCGGAATCCGATGGGAAACGGACCCGTGTATGGGGGCCTTAATACAAGATCGTTTTAGGACACGCAAGAGGTCAGAACTGGCAGAAAATGGGCATCTACCATAATAGTTTGCAGAGGTCATTGGCAGGCATCCAGTAGCAATAGTGATTAGAGGCAAGCTGAGTTGTCAACCACTGCAAACAAGATCAGGAGATCAGGTGTAAGGGCACAGAACCTGGAGCCTAGAAACAAGGCCACAAACTGAGTTTTGCTTAGACCTTTAACTGGTGTGACTGGGAACTGCCCAGAAAGTGTCAATACCCATTACTAGTAAAATGTGTAGTCACATGGCTATAATACACCCTAGGGCAAATATTACACTAGGCCACTAGAAGCTGCACATCCATGGAGCACATAATCCTCCATAAACACAGCAACCTAGGATGCTGTGTAAGTAGCAAAGTTTCTAAGTAAAAATAAAGCAAAGAAAGTAAGAAGGTATAATGGATAACTAAGGACTGTTTAGTTGCAACATACTACATAAACTATAGTTGTTCTTAGGTTTAGATACATCTTTTCCTTCTACGAATGACCTTAGAAATATATTTGCATAAGTGTCTTAAGCAGGGTACACACATGTAGATATGGGCCAGATCAATGACTGCTTCGAGCACCGTGCGCGCTCACGGCCATCTATGTGGCCCATATCATATGCGACCATCCCTGTTTTCGAGCGGCACCAATCAATCCCACTCGAAAACAGGGATATCGGACATGAACGTTAATCACAGCTGCTGACTGTTGCTTTGCATGGAGACCGTGGGGCTCCATGCAAAGCTCGGCTGAGCTGGGGAGAGAGCAGAGCTGTCTCTCCCCAGCTTTGCAGATGTCTGACAGCAGCGTGATGACGTCATCATGCTGCTGCAGGGAACATCGGACGGATCGAATATCGAACCGTCTGTTCCCTGCTTTACACTTTTCTGGGCACGGTGCTTTCTTGTTGCTATATAGGGATCGCAATATATTATATTGATGGTGTTTTGCAACTCTGAGCCTTCTTCCGCTGTTTTGTGCAGGAAAATGGCTATGTTTTGCTTCTCTTGGTACCATGTTTATGGGCACTAAATTCAGTCAGATATAGCTCTAGTTTACTCTTGTCTACCCCACAAATGTTTGCAGATCACATAAAAAATGTGGAAGTTTAACTTTTTCTGTGTTTGTTTTAAAGGTAGCTATACAGGGGTCGATTATTTTGCGATTCGATCATCTTGCACAATTTAAAAATGATTGACAGTTGAACATTGATTATACCACCACAGTGTGATTGATTCCCAACCAATCTATTCGTTAGTTTGATGCGCATGCCCCAATGGAGTACAAATCGATTCAAAATACCTAGAAAACCTGTCAAATACTATGATGGTCGTGAATTTACCAACATGTCCGATCACTTTTCGATCAATTTTCTATTTGTTCTCAATCACTATTAGTCCATCGTACCAGGTGGGCAGAAATCCATTCCAGTTCGATCTACATCAACAGATCGATTTTTGGGTCGATCGAACTGAAACTTTGAACCGTGTATGGTCATAGCTGTCAAGTTTGGAAAATAAAAAGAGGGAAATACAGGAAGTCACGTCAGTTCTACCTTGGTTCTACCTTACTTCTCAGCTGATCTAGTAGGGAGAGAACATTACTCTTCCTGCTAATGTCCCACCCCGATTATGCTGATAATGTGCGGGATGGAACATTAGCAGGAAGAAAAACGCCATCTCTCTGCTAGATCAGCGCGATTTCAAGAATCCGGGAAAAAAACGGTATTTCTTGAAATTGGGATTTGGCCGGGAAAGCCACATAAAAAACTTGACTTTCCCGGCCAAAATGGGAAGGTTGACAGGCCTGTGCTGAGTTACAATTACATAGTTCACACCAATTTGTTTACCATTTACTAATAGTGTCAACCTCTAGTTCCTTCTCATATTGTAGCATAGCAGTGCATTTCTGCAGAAAGAATTCAATAGCAAAATGTTTATTTCACTTAAGGCAGATTATCCATGGAAGGTCTGACTCAAGGGTAGTAAACAAAGGAAACTCACAAATCAGAATACAACTGGGTAACTGGGGTTACTTCATTGGCAGTAGTCAATCCTATTAAATTGTGACTATAGTCTCTGCAGGGCAATGTTTGCTCACCATGCAGCTATCTGAGTGGCCTGGTTGTCCTCCACTTGCTGCCCGGAACTGTGCAGTGGTCACTGGAAGCCATGGCCCGATCCAGATGGCTGTATCAGCAGACAGCGGCTGGGGTATGGTTACACCCAAAACATGGCTGACCCAGAACAAGGTTTTGCCTAGGAGCCACCTGCATGCTCTGGTCACCTTCCTCTCAAGGCTGGCGCACCTCACACCCCTCCTCAAGTCTCCCTTACACTCGTCTCTTGAAAAAGGCTGCTGACTTCCTGTTCCTCCTCCTTTTATCAACTCTGGAGTTGATAAACTCTGGAGCTCCCCCTGGTGGAACCCTCCCATACAACAGGCCCTCCATCTATCTGGGGTAGCTCCTCAGAGGTCTAATGGAATTCAGCCATACCCTCATTTAAAGGTAACCATATGTTTCTTTTAGTATAAAATAAAATCACTTGAACTATATCATTTTTAAGCATGCTTCAAGCATGCTATCCTGTAAGGATTTGTGTATTATTAACATTGTCCTTGAACTTACAGGAAAAAAACTTGCTACCCACTAAACAGTATTTTGTTTTAGAATATTTGCTTTGGTACAGCATTCATGCCCTCCATGTTCCCTAAGGGTCTAGAGGTTAGCATTCAGCACTCTTACCATGCAGTCCATGCGTCTTTGACAGACGCTTATCTATATGACCTAAATATATGTTTGCCTTGCCTGTAGATTAGGGCATTCACAGGAATCCCATGCAAGTAATGATATGTCTTCTCTTCCATAACTAACAATAAAATATTCACACTTCATAGACTAGAAACATAAGCAGTGGGGATTCCCTGGCACCTTACAAATGTCTGGATATTCTTTTCCTATATATATGTTATGAATATTCTTTATATACCTATATACAGGATACTGTAGTGGGTGAGAATACCAGGAGGTCAGCAGTTTCTGACATCTTCATCTAAAACATTTTACGGTACAGGTAGCATAGATCACATATCTCCCCTATTCTAATGTTCAGCAGCCAAACCTTTTGACCTTGTTAGCGTGCTTTATCTACTGAGATGCAGGCCCCTGGTTTAAAGCTAGTCTATTTGGATGAATAAATCAGTGCACTTATAAGTGGAAGTCAGTGCACCTATAAATGGCCACTGGATGAAATATAGTTGGTGTTAATAATCTAAAAATTATGACTTATACATACAGTTACTGCAAGGAAATTGAGATGTCTATGGCCTAATGTTATGGCTTTCTTTCAAAAATTCTATAATCTAACAAACAGTCAAGATGACACCTTATAATGTCACCCTCTGGCTTAGTGGTGGGCAACTGAGGTGATATGGAGGGCCAAAAGTGTGGCCCTTGGCATCACTAAAGGGCCGCACATAACTTGTAGGACTGCCAAAGTTAATTAGGAAAGCCGGGTCAGCATGTGACCACTACACATGGTGATATATGGAATGCCCCAAATACATCAACAAAGGTTATGTGCCTCATAGATATCAAAGTAGTCTCGTGGAAGTATAGGTACTCAGACGCCGTCTGGGTCATTCATTAGCTTTCATGTATGCCAATTAGCGTGCTCAGCTGGAGGCTCAGCGAGTCCCTCTCCTCCTCCTACCGCTCTCAGGCAAGGACAAGTCGGAGGATCGGTGAGCAGGCGAGTTCCTATGCCATATGCAGTAAAAAGTTTTGGGGGCCTCAAGTAGAGGACCAAGGGGGGCCGCCAAACAACACCCAAAGGGCCGCATGTGGCCCTCGGGCCACAGGTTGGGCACCTGGGCTCTGGCTGGTCCACCTACATGAATTGGACCTAGAACATATATAAACAAAACCTTTAGTTGTTGCCATTTCTACTTCATCTGAACCATTATAAACACCTACCCTACTCGTCTTACCTTACATGACAAGGGCTGTATGCATAAAAAAAGTCAATCTGTGTGCTGCAAAAAGAGTGGGAAAGGGAAATATTAGCAGAATAATTGTCAGTTTTAGGCAAAGGTAATAAACACTTCATATCTCTACCATTTAACATAATCTGATTTAATGATAAGATTATTCAAAAGCAAAAAGCTTACTGAAGATTTTTTTTCTTCTAAAGCTAGCCATACATGGTTCAATTGACATCAAATCGATCATCAAT
>CM070034.1:37514636-37535179 GCA_036250615.1 Ptychadena robeensis | reverse complement strand
TGATCGAATTACATTGATTGTACAGTCAATTGAACCATGTGTGGCTAGCTTTACATTTCTCATGAAGAGAAAGCATGAGAAAGAAAGAGAGGGAGAAGTAAATTAGAGCTAACAATATTATCAGCTAAACACTGAACTTAAGTAAAATCAGAATTTCAATTAAAATTTAAATTACCTCTTAGATTTAATCAGATATAATTAGTAGGAGGAGCTTTCAGCATCACCGATTCCATGTAAAATTCAAGGCTGACTGGAATCAGAAAAATGTCTTGTGTTGCATGCATGGCAGTAAGGAGTGATCACAGTATTCCAGAGGCATTATTATCAGAGGCAGTATTAGGCAGTATTATCAGCAGGCCCGTTTCTAGCCTTTCGGGGGTCCTATGTTCTGCTGGCCCACTTGCTGATCGCAGGGGGGGGGAGGAGGCTTGTGCTAGTGGCGCAGGGGGGGGGGAGGCTTGTGCTAGTGGTGCATTGCCAACACCCCCTGCTGTGTCGAATATGGGCTAGAGCACCGGGGACCATCGGCCCTGATCAAAGGGCAGTTCATTTCCAAGATCACCTGCTAGCTCCATATAGAGTGCATGATTAACATTATTTCTAGGTAAAGTACTGACCACAGAGGTTCCGGTATACATCATATATTCATATTTCTCATTTTATCTCGCTGCACATATACATATGTAAACCAATATAATAAAATCTTACAAAAGCTTTGTGAAATGTGTCTGTTTACTCAACTTTGCAGCTTTCATTAAAATCCTACTTGGTTACTAGACAATGGTGGCCAAAATGTTTGCTCGGCAACTGAATGAAACTTGAAATGAGGATACTCCACATGTGCAGATACTGTGGGAATGGCTGGGTCGATTTCATTCAACCTGCAGCTTTTAAGCAGGGTACAGACGGCTCAATATTCGAGCCGTCCGATGTACTCTGCAGCAGGGTGATGACGTCATCACGCTGCTTTTAGATATCGGAGAAGCCGGGGAGAGCAGAACTGTTCTCCTCGGCTCCTCCTCCTCAGCCGAGACCCAGGCAAAGCATCGGACATCACCGTATTAACGGCTATAGAGGCAGATTATATGGGTCAGATAGATGGCCGTGAACGCGCACGGCGCTCGAAAGGCCATCGATTTGACCCATATCTCCACGTCTGTACCCTGCTTTAAGTTTAATTCAGTGTTAAAAATGGCAAAGGTCACAGATCAATCCTGGAACTGAGATAAGACCCTTCTCCCAGGGACACTTGACCTTTTGGGGGAATGAGCGATTGCTATGTTGGAGTATACAACCTTTCTACTCATTTGATGCGGTAGGGGTTGGAATCTCAGGGGCCTATTGTTAAAGGAGAACCCCAGATACTCAGTGAGCCCCCAACTGTGCCCCCACAACACCAAGGTTGTGGGAAAGAGACCCTCTTACCTTAACCCGCCTTTTTAGTAATACCAGAGGGGCTCTGCTATGCTCTCCCCATAATCTAAGCCAACCTTACTCTCCCCCTAGACACATTAGTATTTATTAAGATCCCAAAAAACTCTATGGGTCACCTGTAATTCATAGATAAAAGGAACCTGAGGTTCCAGAATCTAAGATTTTGTGTACCAGGTTAATTTTAACATCCCTAAAACAAATAATAATAAGAAAATCCAACATTATATTGTTGTCACCAGAACAACTGGTGAACTCATCTTCCAATCTGGCCTCACAATAACTAGACCCGATAAAGAGGTAAAGAGATTTCCTCTAAATATGTGTGGGACAAGACAAGAAGTGGAGGTCAGATGTTTCAACCCTTTTTTTTATTTATTTAAAGCTAAAGTTATCCAAACACTTCAAACATAAATATGACAAAATCATTAACTACTTCCAGTATAAGCCACCTATGCACCCATCGCCACTGTTCAACCAGTAATTTACAGGAGAAAATAATGATGGGGAATATTAGGTGTTGCATGATTCATTTTATACAACAAGCAATATTTAGAAAACTATTTCTGCTTAAAAGAAAAATGACTTCTTTCTACAAACCTCAAACAAATCTGAGTGCTGTTTTGTGTTATCTTTGGCTTTTAACTTCAAATAAGCTTTAACTTCAAAAACTGAAGCAAAATGAAGGAACCAGGAACTTTATAAGGCAAACAGGAAATAGCGGAAATAAGAAACTGGAACCTCACAGTGATTCTTAACTCAGTGGCTACAAATAAATATTAGAAACACACATATGATATTTCTGGTAGTTTAGATGTAAAAATGTTTTATTGGGAGTGGGGCGGCTGTATAAAGAATCAGAGACTCATGCAGAGAGATAGGTGAAGCATGGAGTTGTGGTTGCATTCTTAACAGAGTAAAACATAGAGGTAGCAGGAGGAAGGTTATAAAGGTTTGTTATTGCAAACACCAATCCTTCTAGTTACCGCATTTTTCGGGCTATAAGACGCACCGGACCATAAGACGCACACAGTTTTTACAGGGCAGGAAAACCAGAAAAAAAAAGATTTAAAAAGATTTCACATCAATTGGGTTAATGCAATGAATTATATGAATGCAATATTCAATTCAGCCAGTAGGGGTCACTAGCAGCAGTACATTATCAGCCCAGCGTTCTACATCACACTGATCGGCAGGAGGAGGAGGGGGACAGAAATCTGCAGTCTTCTCCCTCTCCTCTGCTCTGATCAGCTGTTACTGTGTCCGTGGGAACTGCAGAGTTATTGCAGTTCCCACTGACACTGAGAGAGGGAAAGATGGCAGTTTATCTCTCTCTCTCTCCATTGCCTATGCCAGCAAAGCTCTGCTGACATACGCAATTATACAGTACAGCTGGGAGAGCCGGACACCAGCCAGCATCTCTCAACTGACAGCTCCTCCAGCTCCCCGGCTAATCTCCGTGCCGGGAGAGCTGGCAGGAAGCCAAGGTGCGACCACCAGTGGCCAAGTGGTCGCAGGGGTCGCACATTCAGACCATAAGACGCAGGAACTTTTTGCCCCCAACGTTGGGGGTGAAAAAGTGTGTCTTATGGTCCGAAAAATACGCTAATGTGTAGTTATACTAAGTCAAATTCAGTAATTGTTCAAATGGATTGTTGCCCATGAGTCAGAGATGCTTATTTTAAAAAATAAATTATTTTGAATGCTTTGATGGCCAAGGTGTCCTCAACTTTCTCTGTTCCTTTTCTGTAGACTTACCGCAGAGGCTTTAATCTCAAAAACGTGCTGAAAAAGCCCCTCTCGGCTTATACTTCCCCGATCTTCCTGAATATAAAAAAATCGGCACCACACCGCCATCTAGTGGACAACATATTCATTTTTACTTGAGAGTGTTGATTTTCAGTTGAAAACTCCACTTAGCATATACTCGAGTCAATACGTTTTTGTAGATAAAATTAGGTACCTCTGCTTATATTCTCGTCGGCTTATACTCAAATGTATATGGTAGGTATGACTTTCCCTGAAGCATATGGACAGTAGGGGAACTCATTAGAATGTTGATGTTGATCAACAGGAGTAACCACAAAAAATAAATTACATTTTTTAGGGTTAGGGTCATTTTAAAAGGCTTATTTCCAAGATAGAAAATAAATAATCTTTTTTGCAACTAAAATTCTTGCAATTTATAGGTTTTCTAAACTTAATCCTATTATAATCAGTCTATTAGAACCATTAAGAACCAATTGCTAGAGGACTGTGTGTACTATGCTCTTTCAACCCTTTTTAATGAAATAATTATTGTACTTTTTACACTTGCCTTAGTCTTGTAATAAAATACATTTCAGTGGGAACTGAAGGGAGCAAACCAAGAAGTGAAGAAGTGAACAAAGTTAAGGGAAGCTAAGGGTGTAGGACAGTCAAAGTGCAAACATTACATAGGGCCCCCATACATCTTACACTCTTACCATACAATTTCTGTGCAATCAACTTTTTTTCTACCAAAACCACGTAATATGAGGACCTTTCTAAACATTCCAATCATTATGTATTCTATCAGGGAGGACCTGGCCCTACATAGTTGTTGGTAGATCTAAAGGAAATTGTATGGAGTGATCTAAAGGTGTATGGGGGCTATAGACATAGGCCTCAGTCTGAATTTTCAAGGCAACTTAAATAACGTCTGTTTTTGATAGTTAAGATTTTTCTGCCAGTCTTTTTTTAGCCCTATTTATTACCCCAAACTGTCCCACAAAAGTATACAGGTGGAAATACACCACTTAACAATGACAGGGCTGCTTATTATGTGCAATGTAGTTGGTGGAACCTCTATACCACAAGATAAGTTTAGACCAAGGAGTCTAATGAGCCTTAAAGCCTAAAAACAGAAAGGTAATGCCAGAGTGATAAATCACAATCTGTTATAATTAACCAATGTTTCCCCCCATCCCCCACATGCCCAGTGCCATTGATGACACCGGCAATGTGAGCACCCAGGGTGCCTATGCCTGCATTAACATTAACACCTCCTCAGCGTAGATGCCAACACAGAGGGATGCAGCGGGCCCCCCTTGGACAGGTGTAGCTTGGGGTGAGCAATATTTGTAAACAGGTTGATGTACATCTAAAGCCAAACCTTTTTCTAGTTTTGGATAGATTGTGAAAGTGGTAAAACATCTGCCACATTTTACCTGCTATCTGTTCACACATGCCATTGCCATTTGTCCTGGTGACCACCATCAGAAAGAAAGTAATAAAGAATAGGTTATTTTGGAAGAGATGGAGGTTTTTAACATACTGGGCAATTGCCCTGAGATAGTTCAGGGTGAAAAATTACATTGGCGCATCTTTCCTGTCCACCAGAAGCCTGTGGCTTCTCTGCATGTTGGCGACCCCACCAATCCTTCCGGGATCCGCCTCTTCTGTGTCATCAATGATCTTAATGCAGACAGTGTTGGTCTTTGTCATCATCATCGTTGATGCCGGAGATGTGAAGTGGAATGGAGGAAGGGGGGGGGGTTGTTACCTGTACCACTTAATTTAGAAGTGTGATAAATGGGCATAACTTCCAGAGGGTTAAACATGCATTTCAAAGAGCAATTTCTGTTTTGACTGTAGAGTACTTTTACATTGAAAGATAGATTAAATGTTATCTTCTTATAGAAATGAATGAACACAAAATTATAATGAATAAGAATTGTGGGATTGTTTAACAAAGTCTCATCACAGATCTGTCTGCATATCATGCCTCTTAAACTTGGAACGTGACATGTTGTTTTTCATTAGGAAGGAAGCTGGAGCTCCAATCACGGGATTTGGAAATTAATCTTCAGTGAAATTTTACAAAGGTTTGTTTCCTGCTTCCTTAAAGGTCCCTGCATGCCCTTATCCAGCATATCTTCCATTGACAATTCCTGTTATCTTGTTCTCCTCTGCAGGGACATTCTGCAGAAGTGTGCAATACATTGTGCTGAATTCTATTAAATATCTCAGCATTGGAATAAGGTGTAAATATATCTGAGGTATATATATAACTAAAGTTTTGCCCTTACCACTTATTTGCTGCATTTCATTTAGCCATCGGAAGTAAAAAAAAAAATAAATAAAAAAAAAAAATCCTGTGTTAGCTTACATGAGGCTTTGTACTTCCCATGTGATTGGTCCAGTGCTGTCACATTGAGTTAAGCTGGGCATACATGGGTAGATTACCACGCTGTGATTGATTGCGGGTCAATCGAACCAAAGTGCAAATCACTTTCCTTTCGATGGGGAAATGGTACACCAGTGTTGTGAGAAAATCTCTCACAACAGTTCTCTTGCTGAGAGCTGCATAGAGGAGGCAGCCCGCAGCCAGCATGGCCTCCTCTCGCACAGCACACAGAGCAGTAGCAGGCCCCACCCCCTTTCCTCTCTGTAGGCTGTGCAGCTGCTACTTCGAATGGAGACCCACGGTCTCCCTCCCAAGTAATGGGCATCAAACAGGGTTTTCCAACATGTTGGAACCCTGTTCAATCAAGTTTCGAAGGAAGGCATACATGGGTAGATTTTTAATAAATTAGAGCACAGTTGAGCTCCGTGGGCCTGCATGGCGCTCAATTGCACTCAAATCTATTTAAAAATCTACCTGTCTATGCCCAGCTTTAGTCACATTTCTCCATACTTAAACGCATGTTCCATAGGTGAGATTTTTCAAAGTAACAAAAATAATTAATACAATAATAAAAATTTAGTCATGCACACATCAACTTTTGCTCGAATGATCTTAGGCTGAGTCTACACATATACTGGGGTGGGAGTTATGGACACATTGCATGATGTGTCCATGGAGGCTCCTACCCCCATAGTTTGCCTGCTGTTTGGACACTGTTTTGTAGTGTTAAGGAAGCAGTAATCGCCATGTTGTTAATATGAGGCCCTATTAATTGAAATGAACAAAACGTGCCCAAAAATACATTGGCCGTGTTTTGTTCACATCACACAATGCCCTTAATGTTTATCAATGTGTGCATTGTGTGTCTCCATGCCAGGGATGTTTGAACTGCGTGGTCTTCCCTGAGTTGGCTACATGGCTAACAAGGGAAAAAAACGTAGTGTAGACAAGCCCTTAGATTCTATTAGTTTGTGCGATTGAAATATGGGCTATCAGTATGTTCAATTCAAAACTGATACCTTTCCTTGATTCCTTTTCTAGCCTTGTGCACATGCTCCATATTACTATAGTACCATATTAACAAATTACTAAGAAATCCTTTAAAAATCTTCAGAAATGTACCAACATTTCCAATCACTGCTCAATCGATTTTATGTTGAATTGCCATTACATTTGCTTGATTAATTCAGGTAAAAATGAATCTATTTTCAAACGATTTACATGGGCGTTTTCCAGGCTGCTAACAGTCAGCTGGCTGCTCCTGTGTGTGGGCCCCAGCACACTATGTGCAGGCGTTCCTAAACATCCCCATGTTAATCCTTCCTACAGACCAAAAAACACCTACCAGGTAATCTCCAGGTGGCAGCTGTCTTTGGGCGATGCACAGGCGGTTCGCCACCCCCTGTGTACATGCAGCCTTAAAGGGTCTGTGCCAAGTGAAAGATCTGAGGAAAGGGAAAGAAGTAAGTCACTACATTTAGTGGAGTTCAATGGGCAATAAAGTATGCAGCAAAAAAAAACAACAGCTTAAGCAGCACAAAAGTTTTCAAAAAAATATTTGGTGACTAAACTTTACTTGGAAATGCTTTCAAACAGTTGAAAGGCTTCCCATGTTCACATTTTATGTTACAGTAACACCCTCTGCACAAGATTCCGCTCTGACATGTATTGCAACAAAGATAAGGGTGTGTGCCAAGTCATATCTTCTGCCAGGAGCAATGGGATTATCTCTGGTGAATAATATACTGGTAGTTTAGGGTTTTAATTGCCTAAGATGTACATACTCACGTTACCTTCCAGTGTTGTCCAGGCAAAATTTACACCTTCCTTCCTCAGCTGCTGTCATTCCACAAAAGCCCAGGAAACCACCGGGCATTCCCTCAGCCCAGGAAACGACCTGTCACGAGTACCTGCAGAATTGTGCAGGTGCCCATTAACAGTCTATCGTGCTAAAGCCCCAAAAACAAGCAAAAATCACAAGTGCACATAATATGCCGGACATCTAATGTAACATGCACTGGCAGGTTGCACTTTCACACTATTTGTGTTTTTTAAAGGCATGCGCTTTTGCATATATACAAAAACTCATGCATTTTGCATTTTTCACATTACATCTGCATTTGCAATTTGCGTTTTTTGAAAAAATATTAGAAAAATACATGAAAAATTTATTAACAATGCATGCAGCAGGGCATTATAAAAAACGCATGCGGAAACATTGCAATTTTAGTAGTTCACATGTAGTGTGAATGGTAGCATTGGTTTTCTATGAAAAAATGCAGGACTGTAAAAACGTATGCATTTATAATAACGCAACGCATATAGTGTGAAAGGGCTTGTCTCCACATTGGCGGTTGGCCGTGGGGCGGCACGGTACTGTGGCAGCCGCAGGCTTTTCAATACAATTAAATGCAGCCGCCCCCAGATCGCGTCTATAGAGAATGAATGGACCTGGTTAAAAATCGCGTCCACACGCAATTTTTGACCGCGTCTATTAATGTCTACGTCCGCAGCCGCCCAGTGGGGACAGGGCTATCGACTTGAACGCAGCTGGCTTGTAAAGTGATTTCGCTGATCTCTGGGCAATATGGATTTTTGCCATTTTACATTTAAGTATGCTTGAAAACGCAAAAGAGGCAGAAAATTGAAACTCAAAATACTGAATCATTCTATTTACAGGGTTATATCAGTTAATACCTGCTAGTTTTCCATTACATATGTGCCTAGTGTTCCCCCCATGCTATATATTAAAGCATATGTCCACCCTCACTGGATTATATTTAAGCATATGGCCAGGCTTGTATTCAAAGATAACCCATCCCTAAACATTTATAACAGACTGAATACAAACATAAGACTTTTACCAGACTAAGTACAAACATAAAACTACCTTCACCAGACTAAGAACAAACATACAACCACCTTCATAAATCTAAGTACAAACATAAGACCCCCCTCCTTCCACAAACATGTGACTGTCCTCAAGGCTACTATAATTCATTTTTCAAGTGAAGAGTCTATTAGGTGAGTACAAAAAGTACCTGTTAACATTGCCACAAATGCAACTAGTCTCTCCATAAGAACTAATCTAAACTACTTATCCTCTCAGTCCTCATGTAATGAATGGAACTGGCAGAAATGTTTAAAGTCCAGTGGTGGGAGCTACCACGGTTGCCCTTATGGATACACTGGAGGAGGGGTATCCTTCTAGGAACAGGAAGTGTATAATTTGTAGAAATACTAAGAGAAAAAAATAAGGCCATTTTATGTAAAGAATGACGCCATTTTGTGTTTAGATCAATACTAAGCAGTTTCTTCACATGGCTGCTAGGTCTTCAACTGGTAATTCAGAGTGTACTGCCATATAGAACCACTTCTAAATACTTTTATAGAAGGGTGACAGTTTATTACATTACTCTCTCTCTATCCCATCTATCTATCTATCTATCTATCTATCTATCTATCTATCTATCTATCTATCTATCTATCTATCTATCTATCTATCTATCTATCTATCTATCTATCTATCTATCTATCTATCTATCTATCTACTAGTAATACTATTTATTTGCACACCAAAAAGAAAAAATCTTTTCAATATCTGTCACATTTAAACAAAGCCAGCAGCAAAAGCATATTAGTTATACTTAATACCAGCAGTATGCTTAGTCTGTCATTATTTTACAAAGGCACTAAATTACATTTTTCGTTTTCACTAACTTTTTTTGACCAATGAAGTGATAGAACCTTTGCAGAAAGATGGTCCTTCTTCATACCATGACTATAAGGCTATGTTCCCACATAGGCGATCAGCCCTGGGGCCAACGTGATTTTAATCGTGGGTGATCGCCTCTATTTAGTTGAGTGGGCTTTTGAGGTTGCGGCCCTTGATCTGAAACGCGTTCTTATCGCGGGCCACGCACGGCCGATTGCCCCCTGATCGTGGCCATAGACTTGAATTGGCACGGTTAAAATCACTTGTCACTTCAACCACGCCCATTTACTGTCTTTGGGCATGATCAGCTGGGGAGGAGCAAGATGTCCTGCCCCACCCCCCACTTCAGCCAGCGGGAAATTGCTGGGTGCTAGCATTCACCCGCAGCTCCGCACCGCAATAAGAATCGCGGCTATATATACCACACTCCTAGTGTTCAATCTAATATCTTAAAAATCCCAATAAGGGAAAATTTCATAATTAATGTTTTTTTTGTGTCGCAAATCATATGTCAAAAATAATTGGTGTTATTGGCACGTCTTAAATACTCTTATGGTATTTATATGATTTCACATAGGATGCCGTTTGGCTGGCTTACAGTTTAATCAGAGATGTTGAATAGTTGTGTTGCGTTGGTCACCTAATAATAGCAAAAAGTACTGCACCCTTGTCACTTTCATTCATTCTTACTTAATAGGTAATCTAATTTAATAGGGATTAATGAGAGTGAACCATTTATGTCTTGGCACAGTTTTCCCAGTTCAAATCCAACAATATTGTCTAACTTTGTTCCCAACAGTGTGTATGGTCCTTACCAGATATAGTAAAGCAAGCCATACACGTGTCGGATTCCATGTCCAATCGATTCATCATCCGATCGATTCCGGCGATTCTGCCGGGAATCGCAGGTGTGATCAATCGGCCAATTAAGAGTATCCATCGCTGCATACCACCTTGTCCGAGCGGATTCCGGCACGATTCCGTGTGCGATTCCACCTCCGATTCCACCTCACAAATGGCAACTCCCCCTGATCCGGGCAGAATCGGATGAGAAAGACCAACATGTTGGTTCTCCGTCGGATCCGATTATGAGCCCCTGAACGTTCGGACCTGATCGATCGGACAAGGTGGGCTGCATGCGATTCCGGCACGATCGTTTCGCATTCACGCGCCCGAAATCGATCGTGCCGGAATCCGGTGCGAATCCGACACGTGTATGGGGGCCTTAAGAAGGAATAGCTGCGAGTTCTTTACAACTCTTCATAAAGTCAACATTCATCATGGATTATGTGCTTCTATTGTCATATTTAAGCTAGGAATGCTAGATCATATATTTAGTTAACTTACCTCTTCTATAGAAAGAGATACAAGGAGAGAAATCCAGAGGTCTCTCACCAAAACAGTAGGCTGAGCCCTAGTGGGGACTTTTAAGGCACAAAAGTCTACAGTTACAGTGGATAAAAGTTCTTGCATATGTAATATGAATAATCTTTTAAATAAAATATCACATGCTTTTATCCACTGTGAACGTAGACTTTTGTGCCTTAAAAGTCCCCACTAGGGCTCAGCCTACTGTTTCGGTGAGAGATATATACTCTGGATTTCTTTTTGGTACCTTTTTCTAGCCTTGTATTTTGATGGGATGAGGCACTAGATTTTAACACTATGTTATTACAACCCATGAGATCCCCCAACCCTTTTTTTTTTACCTCTTCTATAGTTATCATAATGATGCAAGCAAGGGTTTTTTCCATTTCCAAAATCTCATTGTATGCTGGTAGATACTAGTTACTAGGTGCTACATGTTCAAAACTATCAATGGCAAATTGTATAGTGTTGTAAATTGGAGGATTGCCAGCAAAGTTAAAGGGGTTGCATAATAATTGATGGCTAGTTTGTAAACATGCCTAGTGTCAAATGGGTTGAGGAGGAAGTCAGCTGAGAACTGTTATAGAAACCATGTGAGCATGTGAGATGGACAACCAGGACCACATTATGTCCTGATGGATCTCATCTAAAAGATTAGAAGGAAGTGTGAAACACTGAAAACACAAAACAAAATCACAGAATAATCAACACCATAGCAAGCAAGACTGGGAGTGGGACACATAGAAACCATGGGAAACTGACAAGACAAAACAAGGCAAGGCAGATTCTCATGACACAAATAGTCACAAGTCACTGAGAACTGAGAAGCTGGTCAAGGACCAGGACAGAATGTTCTAGGGCAAACTAAATAAGCAAAAGTAATTCAAGAAGAGTGGAAATGCCACACAGGTAAGAATAAGGCAAAGTTGAGAACTATCAATAAGAAAGCTGATGGAGAAGAGTGCACAGATCTCTAACCAGGAAAGTATGTCTGGGACCAATGAAAGAAAAAAAGCCAGAGAAAACGTTCATAACAGGTCCATGATTTTTTATTTTTACTAACAAGAAATTGTTTATAATTGGTTGATATTGATTTGCTTTTATGTGGTCTACCTTACACTTCCACTAATCTATTGCCTTATTCTCTTTCTTCCATAAATACAATTTTTTACTCATACATTTACATTTGTATTCTTTAAACTTCTCAACTTCTCAACTTCTAAACTACTTTTGGACAGTTGCATCAATGCATCTTTAACCACCATGGGCACCACGACTGGTATTGGTTTGTGCAGCCTGTGTAGTACAATTAATTGTTGTTACTACATTAGTGATGTAGTAATTAAGAATTTTAATATCGGTACTTCGAGAATTTGTGAACATATCTAATATAGTGCTAAATGTTCGCAATATTTGCATGTACAAGTGCTGATTTAAGCGTGAATTACTTCTATGCAGCTGCAATTTCCCATTTTGCCACTAGATGTCCCTGTGACAATACATTGTACGCCCAATATTCACATGTAGATCACATGAAATCTGGAATTTTAAAATGTACTAATTTGAAGAATAGAATATTTGGAGAATAATTTGTGAAATGTCACAAATTTGAATATTGCCTATGCAATACATCCTATACAATATAGGATATATATATATATATATATATATATATATATATATATATATATATATATATATATATCCTATACAAATCAGACAATTGGTATATTTTATAGATGATTTATCAATTGCAATACTCATCTAAGCAGTGAGCCTTAAGCGGGATACAGACGGCTCAATATTCAAGCCATCCGATTTACCCTGCAGCAGCGTTATGATGTCATCACGCTGCTGTCAGATATCAGCTGGCTGGGTATTGACAGCTCTGCTCTCTCCCCGGCTCAGCTGAAGCTTTGCTTGGAGACCAGCGGTCTCTAGCAAAACATCGGACATCGGCCGTATTTACAGTCATGTCCGATATGGCTGTTTTCGAGCGGGATTGATTTGTCCCGCTCGAAAACAGCGGTGGGGGCAGATTATATGGGCCAGATAGATGGTCGTGAGCGCACACAGCGCTCGAAACAACCATCAATTTGACCCATATCTCCACGTCTGTACCCTGCTTTAGTAGATCATTCAACCAAAGAAGAATATGCTAATCCTCAATCCAGTGAAAACACAATTTTTGCCTGTAACATTTTCTTGGTTATCATCTCAAGATTCCTTTTGCACATTTATTGCTAAGTTACATATTGATTTGCTTATCTTCAGTGGCAGCTTGGTACTGGCAGTCCTAAGACGCACCCTAGTGTGTCTTGCTGGCTTGATAGGTTAATTCACAGACAGACGTGTCTGCCATCTGAATTCTTTTCAAGAGACAACAAAGCGGTTTCCTTTAAGAGAGCACAATTATGCTGATAAGTTCCAAAGAGTTTAACAGAATAGAGCTTTGTTGTGGCATGTTCTTCAGCTTACAGATCACATGCAGTGTAAGTGACCACAGCTGACACCACACAGGTCACCATTTACCCTGGTGACTTTCTGTCCTTAATTCATGGAAAGGAAGACATGTTTTGAAATCAGCAATTTAAACTTATCTGCTTGTGCTTATTTTAGTACATTGTGCAAGTTATAGAAAAACATTAGATGGTCATTGTCCATGATTGATGTATGATTGATGTTATTAATGTCAAATAGTATATAGCCAGCTTCAGTCCAAGACGTATTAAATATAACAAAAAAAATGACAAATGAAATGTCATCATGCACTGTTCACTCCTACCAATTTAACGCATGACAAGAAAATAAATTACCGTAGTCCTTTTGCGTAGTCTCCAGTCAATAGCAGAAAATGTACATGCAAAATGCGTGTGTATGCATATGCATGTAAATGTTAAGACAGATAAATGTGAATGAATAGATAGATAGATAGATAGATAGATAGATAGATAGATAGATAGATAGATAGATAGATAGATAGATAGATAGATAGATAGATAGATAGATAGATAGATAGATAGATAGATAGATAGATAGATAGATAGATAGATAGATAGATAGATAGATAGATGGATAGATAGATAGATCGATAGATAGATTTACCTTTCCCTCTTTCTCGCTCCCATGCTGCCATACTTGGAGTGTCCTCCAACATGTAAGATCTAGCCCTACAACCAGCAACGCTCTACCCCTCCAACGTCTACCATCCCTTGTCTGTCATCTGATACAATGTCTCTGGGTGACGTATTTTGATTTTGCCATGATCGAGCACGGCCACAGTTCAGCCTGCGATCTAGAACGCGGGTACCTGCATTGTTGACCAAGAGTGGTGGGGGCCAATCGCCCCTGATCGCAGCCATTGACATGACTGGACGTGGTAAAGAAAGCATCTCAGTTCATTGATTTTTAACTGCACCCAATCATTCTCTATGGGCGTAATCAGGTGGGGTTGGGCAAGATGTCCTGTCCCACCCCCCACTTTCTGTCTGCAGGTGCTAGTGATCTCTGTGCTGTGACTCTAATCACGGGAGACCGCAGGAGATCGCTAGGTGCTAACGATCTCCCACGGTCTCCCACGACATAGCGTTAAGCTAGCCACACACGGTTCAATTTTGGTTCAATCGATGCTCGATTAGATCGAGGAATTCAATCGTCTAATCGAAAATCAATCTTAATCGCATCAACGTACATCCCACTTTGAGTTTGCGATTGTGGTGATATTTCGATTAAACAATATTACTAAAATCGCCGATTTTGGTAATGAATCGATTGAAGTTCAGATTGAAGTGGTCTATGGTATGTGTATCTAATCTAATCGATCCAGGAGAAACACCACAAACATGGACGATTATAAAACGATTTTGGCACAATTGACGATGATTTTCCAATATGTCCGATCAAAATTCGATCAATTTTTCTGCCTTCATCGAACAATTATCGTCAATCGTACCATGTGGGCATTTCTCGATTTTCGTTCAATCGATGAAAAAAATCATCTAATCGAGCATCGATTGAACCAAAATCGAACCGTGTGTGGCTAGCTTTAGTGTTTTTTCTTTTTTAAACCTCCGATCTGGCCTATTGCACTTTTGGTGCCGATAATAGAAAGCAGATATAGAGGTGATAGGATCACTTTTAGGTCTGAAATTTGCACCAACGACATATTCCTTCGATATAAATTCAAACGACATGTACCCAGTGTACATCTTATACATTAAATTAAGTTCTAAATAGAATTGTCATATAGTTAATGTGTCTAACAAAACAACAAGCCAACATTTTAGATATACAATGAATATATATTGGGTAGATGGGAACCAGCAGTCTGATAGTAATCATCTCTGGCTGTACAAGGGTTATTGAGTAAGAATGTCACATGGCTGCCACTTGGTATCACATGGAGCATTCATGTGTACAGAAAACCTCTCACAAGAGCAGTAATCTGTGCTGGAATCTCGCTCTCCCCCCTCCGCATCCCAGCACTCTCCCTGCTGACCTGGCAGTGTCACAGGTTATTCCAAACTGATTAAACAGTGACGTAGACATAAGTCTTCATTCTAGCAAATGGATCAAAGGGCTAAGCTATGATTTCTACACTACATTGTACAAACAAATATACCAGCCCAGCATTATGCAATGCTATGTTAAATGTGGTTTCAGAGCAATTGCATAAGAATAAGCCACATTTAAAGCCATCTTATAACATACCATGTTCTTGTAGCTATTGACTGTATTCTAAACAGTCATACTAAACACCAGAGGTCATACAAAACAACAGAGGACATACTAAACACCAGAGGTCATACAAAACAACAGAGGACATACTAAACAACAGAGGGCATACAAAACAACAGAGGGCATAAAGCTAGCCACACATGGCTCCATTTTAACATTCAATCGACGTTAGATTCGATTTTGTAGTTCGATGAAATCGAAATCAATTGAATTGCTCTTACGTTTTTAGTTTCAATCGGAAGTGATGTGTTAAAGGGAAGTAGCCACACGCATCGAGTATCGTTGACTCGACCAAAAAGAACCTGCAAAGAATGTAAATTGATGATTGTACAATCGAAAACAATTTTCCAATCACGATTCAATCGACAATTTGACAAAAATCGATCAATAATCGTCGATTGTACTATGTGGGCAGAAAAAACTATTTTCTTTCAACCGATCAAATTTTTCATCTAAAAACATCGATAAAAATCTTACCATGTGTGGCTAGCTCTAACTTTACTGTGTCAAATGTTTTTTTTACCTGCTACTCCTAAGTGTCCCAGGATGGGTGAATAGTGCCAGATTTTTCCATTCAATCAACTAAAAAAATCGATCATATAAGTAAATCATTTGAAGATTTGACAATGACACTTCTATCATCCTAGATACAGTGGCGGTTTTAGGCATTGGTAACATGGGCAGTAGCTTAGGGAGATATCGTGGTTGGGACGGTGTTGAAAAAAAAATAGCCCGTGAGTGGTACTGAGGGGGGTTGCGCCTCTCGCAGTTTGACCAATTTTCTCAGCTGTTATAGAACCTTGATAAAACCTAGTCTGACACCACTACCACCCCCTACTAGAACAACACGTACATTGGGGGGGATCGCCGGGCCCAAGATATGCTATATAGGATCAGCATGACAACCAGGTAGTTATGAAAACTGGTTTGGTTTAAATGCTGTAAAATTTGTTTTTTCTACATCACATTACATACTCCTATTAATCTGTGTAACAAAGTCTCGCATTGTTGTGTTACAGCTATTAACCTTGAGCATTTATTGTATGAAAACATCTTGTTATACATTAGACTTGGTGCAATTTGCAGTTTGTGTTATGAAACTGCACTCATTGGATAAGTACTCTATGATTCTATATTGCATCTTTGATCAGTTTCATATAAAGGGGATGATATTATTTTATTTGCTTTACCTTTAAAGTGGATGTGGATCTTAAAGGACTTCCTATCATCAGCTTTTTACCTTCTCCTGGCATTATACAGATAGACTGTCCTGAAGCCTCCTGGCATGCCAAAGACGCACAGATATAAGGTGCTGCAGGAACAGGCAAGAGCAAAGAAAGCAATAAATATTTATGCCCTGCTCCCTAACTGCTAAACCACACTGCATTAAAGTAATATTCTTGCTGAAAAGTCTGGAATCTGGAAAACTTTCTAGTTGGTTGCTTCCACTGATTATAATTATGTAAATGTTTAGTTAACACAATGGTTCCATTGCACAGGCAGCAGACTGGGTAAGTATTACCCTCCTGGACCCCACGGGCCGCTGTGTATCCCCAACTTCATCAGAGACAGGAGTTGGAAACACAGGAGCCAGACAGACATTTCTGGAGGATGGAGCTTGCTCATTGGGGTCAGGTAAGGACTAGTCTTCACTGCGTTACAGTTGTGAATTTTAACGCATCGGCACCGCAGTGGGTCAGAGCTGCTGTCCATTGGGTGCTCTTTTTTTTTTTTTTTACAGGATCATAGGGCTAAATTGGGACATGGCCTGAGCTATCCAGAATGTGGCTCACGGTTACTTCTTTTGAAAATCTACCCCTAGCCAAACTTGTGATTACCACTAGGGTGGTTGATTGCTTAAATATCACTAGGATGATGCCATCATATAACAGATAGTCACTGATATTAATGGCATTGTACAGATTACAACCAGTAATAAGGCCATCTGCAACTCACAACCATAAAAAGCCTGACTCTAATTTACTGACTCTTTGCAATGCTTACTATATATACATATATATATCCTTTGTTATCTCCAATCCTGTCCTATGGGGCAGTGCTACTAGTTTCCACGGCAACACATCACTATATTCTGGTACAATGCTTTACTATAGTAGGTGGTGCTTTGATTATATGTCCTACCATGTTGAATGGTTTTTATAGCAAGCAGGTCTTTAGGGGATATAATGTACATTGGTTTTCTGAGTTGTTTTCCTTGACAAAGGTGTCCCATATTCCACAAAAACAGTAAAGCTCAAATAAACAGCAATAATGTGATACGGTTGGGTGCACACAGACCAGTTACTTACTTCCATTCAATTACTAATCCAATAAAACAATTGGATCAGAAAATAGGTAAAGCTTAAGAATGGCGTATGTATGGATATCCAATACAATAGTTACTATTTTCTGAGTTACCGGTAATCAATGATCAGAATTCTAATCAGTTTAGCCTGTGTATTTATACATAGAGTGAAATATTGAACATTGTGTAACCCCTAGCCCTAGACAGGATGTATACATACACCAGCAGGAGAAGGTGGACTCCACCCTACCCAAAGGAGTCAGAAACCACTCTTAGATTGGCTTGGTTGAGCCATATACCTTTGATGTACCAGAGCCACATACTACATGAGTACTTCATACTCAGTTATACTCTAGTCCCTTGCTTCACATTGTCAACCACCGGGCAGCGACACCACAACTCCTAGGGTTCCGTTACCCACAACCTCCAGCATTCTACGACTACACCTAATGACTTGATTGCAATATATCCGTAAATATGCTCTCCTGAAGAAGCGACACAGATCTCAAACATGAAGAGATTATGCATAGAAGGAATGGTAATGTCAACTACATTGTATTTAAGAAACATATAAGGTTGACTTTTGTTACACATCAATAACCTGTATATGTATGTACGTAAACTATATGTCACCACTGGCTTATGTACTGCTGTAAGAAATGTTAATACTTTTAAGCATCTGCTTGACTCATAAAAATCTGCCATAAAAATCCCTCCTCTCTTCTGGCAGAGCTAGCTGTTGACCATGCCCCTTTCATACAGACATCCGTAGCTGAACATACATCTTGTGTTTAGCTGCTCTGTGTCTCCGGTTCAGCTGTCATCCAGTGCATTGAATAGGATATAGTGCGGTCCCCTATTCAATGCAATGGATTTCAACCAAGGTTTTCCAACATGTTGGAAACCTGTTCGGTCGAGGTCCTTCCGTGGATGGCTCAGAGAAAGTAATAGATTAGAGGAGAATCGGGAGCCGTGAGCGTGCATGCCTCCCGATGTTCCTCTAATCTGTTACTTTATCAAGCCGTGTGTGGCTAGCTTAAGGCCACCATACAATCTTACCATACAATTTCTGTACAACCCTCTTTTCCTCTACCAAAACCATGTAATATGAGGACCTTTCTTAACCTTCCAATCACAATGTATTCTACCAGGGAGGACCCGGCACTACATAGTTGTTGGTAGATCTAAAGCAAATTGTATGGAGTGATCTAAAGGTGTATGGGAGAGGGCTTTAGACTGAGTAATTTCAGATCGAAAATACAACTGGATTGTTTGCTCAAATGGAAAATTGTTAGCAAATGCATAGCTATGCATATATATTACATGTATGGTTTACCCAATTATTATTCCTCTGCAGATCTGCCTGCATATACTTACCTGCCCCCACTCTTCTTAGATCTTCAATGTGCCATCTTCCCAGGGACAATCAACTTCTCCAAAATCCCTGCATTTCAACCCATGGGAATACAAATGCACTTACCCTTTTAACCAGAAAGCCTCCTTATCACTGGGTGTTGTGTTCCATCTGTAGTTCCTAAAATCCATAAAACTCTTTTATTTCTGGAAGGTGACACGCAGCAGTAATTTAGGCAAAGGATCTGCTTCTACAAAACAATGAAATATTAAAGTACATCGTACTCCCACAATGCAAGATATCACAATATATTAAATAACGCTAAAAATAGATGCTAAAAAATAACTGTTTAATTACACAAAAAGGAAAAAAATAGCTGGGTGAAGAAATAGGTTTTTAAATAGCAACGTGTGAACAAGAAATATGTAGCACAAGATATGATGGTGTCACAATGATATGAAATAAGACAACCAGATTCAGGTCGGATTGCTATGGAAACCACCAAAGTCAGACACAAAGAGAGCTATCAATAACTCCTCGTTTTAGAAAAATGCGCTGGGCTTTGGGAAAGGACTGCGTTAGAATGTGACCTTAGTTCAATACACAT
Organism: Ptychadena robeensis; assembly: GCA_036250615.1. Lineage (NCBI taxonomy): Eukaryota > Metazoa > Chordata > Amphibia > Anura > Ptychadenidae > Ptychadena > Ptychadena robeensis. The sequence goes on along the minus strand of CM070034.1, from coordinate 37,515,515 downwards.
TTTACTAGCAAAAGCTCATTATTCAATTCAATCCTTGCCTACATTTTTACTGTAAATCAATGTACACTGCTCTTATTTCTCAAATATCCACTTCCTGCTATCAAATTATTAAATACAGTTACTGCTTTAATGAAATTGCAGCATACTATACATAATGTATGCATTTTGTTTTATTTAAAAATGCTAAGCTAAAATGAAAAATTACTCAGAGACAAACATGGGAGCGATGTATTCAGTTTGAGGGATATGTCCTGCAATGTGGTTATATCCAAATGTGGTTTTATCTTGGGACCATTGCCAGAGATCTTGTGTCATCCCAAACAGTAGGAACAAGAACACAAGGCGCACAACCTAGTACAACAAAGTAAGGTACTGTAAATGGTTAAATAATATGAAATAAAATAAAACAAAAGACATTAAAGGGTTTACAAGGATTGATCTCTCAGGGCTGTGTGCCTTTCAGGAGGACATCACGTCCTGGTTAGGGATGAGATCACTTCCTGCTTACAGATGGTGGAGAGCGCAACAGGAACAATGGGACGCGTTTCGAAGCAGAGGCTCTTTGTCAACCCAACCAATACACCAAGGACTTTATCTACTGCAGTATTCTCAACAAACAAGCCAAATTCATATTTTATAATCGCTGTTTAATGATTGCACACAGGAAAGTTGGTTTTCTCTTGAAAGAGTAGCACTTGGCCCTAGTCCCTCTTGTACTTTTACTTGGGCGAATCCATCACACTGGTAGACCACCATCAAAGCACACTGGAAAAATTAGGGGACTAGTAATGAGTGGCATAGACAATATTCAAATTAATGATTGTCACCCCACTACTCGCAGGGCTTCCCTTCCGTCGCCGGCTGAATCCGGTGTCACCT